>OU964968.1:7848651-7901151 GCA_918808275.2 Dolichovespula sylvestris
TGTGTGACATCGAGCTCGTGCTTGTCTCCTATCGTGTACGAGAGGCACACACACCGTCCCTTTTGGTGCACAGAGTCGGTTCTCTACGTTCGCGAGCTAGCACGCGACGTTCTTCCCGTGAATATTCGTCCCTCTTTTTTCTTCTTCGAATAATACAAAAAAAAAAGAAGAAAAAATACATATGTGCGCGTGTGTATATATATATATATATGTGTGTGTGTGTGTGTTATTTGTGTGTATTTATGTATATATTTATATATTATATATTATATTTATATACTATATATTTTGTATATATTTTTGCGAGAATAAGACGAGCGTAGATTTTCTTCTGAAATATTTCTAACGAACGTCTCGCGTTTTGTGATCGTTCGTAAAAGAAAAAAAAAAAAAAAATTTACGATAAAGGAAAAAGAAAAGAAAAAAGAAAAGAAAAAAGTATTCGTCAGTAAATTGGACACCATTGAATTTAGTGGTTAATTCGATCCGATATAATAATTTCGTTAATATTTGATATGTCACCGAATGGATATATACGTCGATAGAAGATATTACGATTCCCGACAAATATGAAAAAGTTTGGTTTGGTTTGGTTTAGAGACGAGAAAAAAAAATAGAGAGAGAAAGAAAGGACAAGAAAAAAATTAGTGATCGATAGTAACACCGAAACGGCTCCATTTTAACTTTATTGTCCGTAGGATGCATTGTCAAAATATGTTATGGCCGACGTTGTATAGAGCGTAGTTTAATATCCTGTCTGCGTTTAATCGTGCCGGTATTAGAGTAGAACTACGGGTGGTCCCATTAACTATGCCAGCCACACCGAAGCGGCTTTACCTTACCTACCTCGAATATATCCGCCTTGTATTTACGTTATTAGTTCACAGTTACGTTGACGCTGATTTCCTCTTTCCCTCTCTCTCTCTCTCTCTCTCTCTCTCACTCTCTCACTCTCTCATACACTTTAACACATACATACACACACTTGTACGTACAAATGGACACAGAGCACAGACAGATCCATGCAATCTCTCTCTCTCTCTCTCTTTATCTATCTATCTATCTCTTTCTATTTCTCATGGGATAACACGTTCGATATCAACGTTCAAATAATTTTCAGGTTTAGGTGTTAGCCGAACGATTATCATTTGACGTATTATAACTATGAACGTGTAATATTACGATTATTAAATAGAGAGAAAAAGAGAGAGAGAGAGAGAGAAGGGTCAAAGCGAAAAGTAAAAACGTAAGAATTTATATTTAACGCAAATCAAATCGTACGATTATGTTTCAACTCGATCAAACCAGATATCTTTAAGCGAATACTCGGATACGTACGTACATAATAATACGTACATGCGTACATACATACATTAAGATACGCGTGCACGTAATTTTTTTCAACGCTATAAGTGTCTCGCTTTTTTCTTTTTTTCTTTTGTTGTGTTTTCTTTTTTTTTTTCGGGTTACGAGAATGTAAGAAATACGCTACTTAAGAAAGAATGGGTTGGTACGGTGACTTAAACGTAACAGATGTAGTTTGCGTTACCACGCGCGAGAGAGAAAGAGAGAGAGAGAGAGAGGGGTCATAAAATCCGGCAGACGGCCGGTTAAATTTGTATTTGTAGAGAATGAGTACGGTCCTCCTCTTTCTCCTCTTCCTCTTCCTCCTCCTCTTCATCCACGGCTTGGTCGTTTCCGAGTAACGAAACTCTTCAATTATTTCTTAGCTCGGCACATTCACGAATATATTCCGTCTATCACTCGTCTCGTATTTTTTTTTTTTTCGAGGAGATACGATATCTCTTCTTAACTCGATCCCGTTAATCCGATTACCGACGCTAGTTTTCTTTTTATTTATTTATTTATTTTTTTTTTCAAGTCCGGTTATCCGGTAAGGCAAAGAAAAGAAAAAAATAAGAAAAAAATAAGAATAAAAAATTCTCCTCCCGACCATCGTCTCGATCGATATTTAGACGCATTTGTTGATAATATTTTTGTTGATAATAAATTGGTCACGCGGATCGACGATTACTATAAAATATTTCCCACTCTCGATAATATAACCACTTTTTCGATTTAATCAGAGACGAAGGACAACGTCGATGAAGAGCAACAAGAAGGATTCTGTCGAGGAACGAGAACAAAGGACACGAAAAAAAAAAAAAAGAAAGAATAGGAAAAAAGAAAAAGAAAAAGCTGGTGGTGGTAGCGGTAAATCTAAGTCGTCGTCGTCGTCGTCGTCGTCGTCGTCGTAAAGCGAAACGAAAATTGGATGGATTAGACATTACCGATGTTACCGTGAATGTAAATGTATCTACACGAGAGGAGGAGGAGGAGGAGGAGGTTTGTCCTTGTACGGAGGCCCGTAAACGAACAAATAGAATTAGCACGTTGATGCTATATAAATCCCGATACCACGGTACCAGCCTAACCGAGTTTCGTTCGAATGCCGGGGAGCTTCTTTAACGATTGTCAAGTGATATACCTTACTCGTCCCTGGCCCTTCCTCTATCCCTCTAACCCGCCCTTATACCCAATGAATATTCATATGAATGGTAGCGAACGTCATCTTGACATTGGACCCGTACAATTCTCTAACATCCTCCATGCCAAAACTCGCGTGATACCTTCGGCGCCGAGCAGAGCTCACATTTGCGAACTCGCCTTGAATAAATATAAAGAAAGGAATTTACAAGGCGACGCGGGATCACGAAGTATGATCCTGTTATTCGCTTCTATACATCCTTCGTAGAATATATGTATATATATATATATATATATATATATATGTCATGTGTATGTATATGTGTATGTACACTTATATGTGTACTATGTAAATGTATATATAAACCGATCGGGTTCTCTCTCTCTCTCTCGGGGTAACAATAATGCCGCTCCCACGGTCTTAAATTATTTCGTTATTTTTCTCAACTACCTCGATTAGGATTTGTTCGAACATTTTTTTTTATTTGTTTGTTTGTTTCTTTCTTTCTTTCTTTTTTTTTTTTTTTTAAATCATTACTTTTACTTTACACTTTTCTTCTTTTCTTTTTGTTAATAGTGCTAGAAGCGCACGTGCGACGAAAGACATCTTCTCGCTCGATCGATCGTGAGAATCGATCTGGAACGCAAAATTGTACGATCGACCGGTGTCAACGTCAGACGAGATGTGAAATTATTTTATCGGCAGAGAAAAGGGAAAGGAAAGAAGAAGAGGTAAAGAAATTGAAAACGCGTAATCGATGGATAATTTTGATTTAGCGTAGAAAAAGAGGTCGAAGGATTACTTTTGTTAACGAATGGAAAAGATTAAGGTGTCGATTACCAATAACGAAGGGACGAAATTTTTTTGCGATGGACGAGGAGAAGAAAAAAAAAAAAGAAAAAGAAAAAGGCAAAAAAAAAGGAAAAGAAATGAAAAAAAGAAAATCGTTATAGGATGAAGATCAATTTCCGCGAATTTTTCGAGATGACTAAGTATAATAGATCCTGGAGCCGCGATTAGAGTCATTTTCCAGGAGATTGACGCGTTACAGGTATACGCGTAACAACGAACCCTGTATCATATATATATATATATATATATATATATATATATATATATATATATATATCTTTCAGACTCTCTCTCTCTCTCTCTCTCTATCTCTCTCGGCTTCACCCTCGGCGTGGATTACGCAAGATAAACGCTTTTAATTATTTTCCCCGTTCCTGCAGCCTATGCCACGGGAGGCAAAACCCCGAAATCCCTTTGGCAAACACGAGTAACACGAATCAACCCCCTGCAGGATATGCAGCTCTTCACCCTCTCCCTTCTTCTCTGACTACTTCTTTCACGCGTAGGTACAAGAGAAAGATATATATATATATATATATATATATATATATATATATATACACACATATATAGGGAGAGTGAAAGAGAGATAGAGATAGAACAAGAAAAAGAAAGAGAGAGAGAGAGAGAGAGAGAGGCTCTTTTAACAGGCCATTATTGTGCCCAGGGACGTTTTCCCGGGCCATTATTATATCCAACGATAAGTCGAGAGATAACCGAGAGTCGGCGGCCGTCGTCGTGATGTCCCTCGACGTTTTCTCTATTCTATTTAGAGGCCGCGTGCGCGAGAAGAGATCGGAAGTTATCGCGATTCGATCGGTGACTAAGCATCGTTTGTTAAATCGAAAGACGACTAGACAACGATTTTCCTAATCAAACACTTCTCTCTCTCTCTCTCTTTAGCTTTTAAACAGTCGAAAAAAATCAACGATTCGAAAAGATTAATTTTTCAACGATGCGTCCTTGAAATAGCGAACAATGAAAAAAAAAAGAAAAAAGAACGAAATAACAAACGAATGGAAATCTGTAGGATAATAGTGTGTGTGTGAGAGAGAGAGAGAGAGTAAATCAACTATGTCCTTGTAATTGCAAACCAAAAAAAAATAACAAACAAATGGTATCCATAGGTAATAGTGAGTGAGATAGAGATAGATAGATAGATAGATAGATAGATAGAGAGAGAGAGAGAGAGAGAGAAAGAAAGGGCCCTTCCTTCAATTATCGAGCGTCGTCTAGGGCGGCCATGTTGGACAATCCGACGTGGCCACCTCCAATGTCCATACCAAGCAAGCGTCCAGGACGCTTTCGTTCGGCCAGGACTACTCGGCCGACTGCCACCGACTATTGCATATGTATTATATGCGATTGTGTTCCAAGAAACTTGTACCCGACATACAAGCGAGAACTCTGTTCGCCCTTTTCTTCTTTTTCTTCTTCTTCTTCTTCTCTATCTCTGTCTCTCTCTCTCTCTCTCTCTCTTTCTCTGTCTCTTTCTCTATGTATGTACTTCGATTTTTCTTTTTCTTTCTTCTTCGACACCAAGGATCGTCTTCAAAGAAGAATATTTACGTATGTTGTTTCGAGAGAATCACTTTGCACCTGTCCTCCTCTCCCTTTACGTTCTACTCGAAAGTTTCCTCGAGAAACTGATTATTTCTCTCTCTCTCTCTCTCTCTCTCTTTCTCTTTTTCTATTCGTAGAATAGATATAAAAAGTTTTGAAATGAAGTCCACGCGAGCGTTACGCTTCACTGAATAATAGTGTCCTACAAAGTCCTATATATAGTACACTATATTTCGATCGAGGAAGATATTATAGATCCGTTTTATTATTCTTCTCATTTATTCTTCCTCCAGATCGCTCGGTAGAACGATCTTTTTCTTCTGGCGGTGGATTGAAATAAAAAAGAAAAAAAAGAAGAAACAAAAAAATAAATAATAATCCGAAAAATGTAACATTCCATAACGTCGAATTTTCAATGCGCTATTTTCCACGCCTATGCCAAACATACGATTGGCTTCGATCAACAATTTTTTTACTCACGTTGCGGAGTTCGTTATTTTTTTCTTTTTCTTTTATTTTTTTTTTACGTGGTTTCACAACGAAACGATTTTTTTTCCTTCCTCGTTCTTTCCTTTTTTTTTTTTTTTCTTTAATTCGATTCTCACCTTTCATTAGCGATACATTTAATGTTAATTAACCGATTAATTTCAATGTTAATTAAAAGGTGAACGACCGGCCGCACGAACTGGCGCATGGTTCCCTTTTTCTTTTTTTGTTTTTTGTTTTTGTTTTTTTTTTCGCTTCGATCGAAAGAGATTCCGACGGCCGTTTACGTTTTTGAAATATAAAGAAAAAAACACATTCTCGACCCCGTTTCTCATTACAATAAATTATTAGAATATTCGTCGATATACATTCGACTCCCCGATATGCGTTCATTTTGTTTTTTATTCATCGATCGTTCGTCATCAAGTCCCTGATCGTTATTTCTTTTTTTTTTTTTTTTTTTTACGTATCGACAAACGCGTGATCGCGTCCGTCGGTAAAACGTTTTATTTGGTCGATTAAGCGCAACGTTTAGGACCCCATTTATGCGGGGGCCCGCACGTTGACCCCTCCTCTCCCCTCCCTCCACAGGTCGTAGAGTTTCTCTCATTAACGCTGTACATAGTACGTATATATATATATATATATATATATATATATTTTTTTTTTTCTGTTTTCTTTTTCTGTACGAGGAAATGAGAACAACAACAAAAATGAATTTACTGTTATTATTCACTTCGATTGAGAGACGTTATTTATTATTTATTTATTAATCATTTATTATTGTTTCCATCGTAGAAGAGGGCTCGAATGATGACGAATAACGATTAAACTATGCTCGCTGATAAACGTGTAAGTTAAAACGATTAGAACGAAAACCTTCGTGAAGTTATTGAAATTCAATTTATTATCAATGCCATCGGAAATTCTCTATATTAATATTAATGTAAAATTCTATTATGTAGAAACACGCGCAAGCTCGCTCGCGCTCGCCCGCACGCACACGCGCGCATAAATATAAAATACTTTCATAATGGAATACACAATCGTTGCAGGTCAGCGAGTTGTTCCATCGATTATGCGACTTTTCGAATCGATTACTCATGTCACCTTTCATAATTCCCGATTGTGTTACGAAAACGAATTCATTTTCGCGCAACCTTTCAACGTTTACGAATACATATTATACTTACGAATAAATAATATATTATTTTCACAACGGCGTATGTATGTATCTATCTATGTATTTATGTACGTATGTATGTATGTATGTATGTATGTATATCACTCGCGTACCGTTCGCCATCATTCCCGCCGTCGATTATAATCACGAATCGGGCTTCTTTGTGAAGAAATTTAGTACCCCGGGCTTTTGATATTCCGCGCTTAGATTTCTGCATTTGTCTTCGTTAATTAACATCACTTTTGTTGGTCATTGTTGGATCATTTTTTATATATATATATGTATGTGTGTATGCATACCTAGGTTATATTAATTAACTTTATTGTTAATTATTGATAAATCGTCGGGGGGTGGGGTCAGGCGGACGTGGGGGGGGGGCATTAACGGAAAAGAAGTCGGACGAAAAAGAAAATTACAAATACAAATAAAAATAAAAAAGAAAAAGGAAAGAAAAGAAAATGTGATATTTAAAATTAAGGGAGAGAGAGAGAGAGAGAGAGAGAGAGAGAGAGAGAGAGAACGAAAAAATAGGGAAGGGTGACGAACGCTCGAAAAATTTTTTGTTGTACTTTCAAAAAAAAAAAAAAGATTACGTCGGTCGGTCTCGATAGGTCGCGGTTCGATAACGACGGACCTTTGTTCTTTTTTTCCTTTTTTTTTTTGTTCTCGTTTGCTCGTTCCGTTTCGTTCTGTGTTTCAAGTGCAATATACGTGTGCCACGTTCTTCGTTTCATTTTCTCACGATTGTCACGTATGCATAAGGCCGATGGATGCATAAATATCGATACTTGCCTTGATCTTTAAACTCTCTACCCCCACCACCCTTCTCCTCCTTCACCCGTTTTCTATTTTCGATCGATTTGAATATACGTTACATCGATGCGATTCGTTGATCGACCGGAAACCTTTTGGAAATGTCATTATACCATAATCAAATTAATCAAATCGTTTTTCTTTGCGTTTTAACGCCCATCGAAATTCGAGATAGTACCGATTAATCGACGAATCATTCGACGATCGTTATCGAGGTAATTATCATTTAATTTTATAAACTTTATGATCGTGAACGAATTTTCGTTAATCGAAATTTCGTTAAAATATCTTAAACGTTATAAAGAAAGAAAGAAAGAAAGAAAGAAAGAAATAAAGATAGAAAGAAATATTTTCGTGCGAATAAAGATGGATCGATCTATCGATCGATCGATCGATCGATCGATTTTTCGAATGAGAACTTCCAGCTCGTTTGTCCTCATTTCATAATCGGCACGATTTGCGCATAAAACTAGAATTGGTAATATCCTGTACGTTTACGGACACACTCGATAACGTATAAGAACGATTGGAAATTCTAATGAGTCGATCCGTCAGGAGGGATGGAGAGATGGGGGGGGGGGGTGGGGGGTGGAGGGGTAGAGAGGTCATCATTGAAAATATTTTATCGTAAACGAATTCGATGATCTCGATCGACTAAATTAATACCACGTGTAATTGCGTGCCGTGCGATTGAGAGAAACAAAAAGCAAAAAAAATTGTTCGTTCCCCCGTTTCTCGTTTCTTTCGAGAACGATGGGGAACCAAAAAGAGAAAAAAAAACAAATCTAAATGTCATCGATATCGTCATGGATTAAAAAATTTTTATCATTTGTCTTTTCTTCTTCGTCTTTTTCTTTCTTTTTTTTTTTTTTTTTTTTTAATCACGAACATTCCAAAATTATTCTTATATCGTTACATTTAGACAATTATCGGGACGGACGTTTGTATATAGGATTTGAAAGATATCGCGCGCAAGTCGGTCGTTGTATTTCTTTCCTTCTTTCTTTCTTTCTTTCTTTCTTTCTTTCTTTCTTTCATTTTGTCTTATTTCTGCTTTTCCGCGTGTCTGAAAAATTCAACCCCTCTAGAGGAAAACACCCGACACGAGTCTGGGATGATTCCTCGGTTGTATACTGTATATTACCAACATGTATGTAGGTATATCGGCCGTCCTCGTCGTCTTCGTCTTCGTCTTCGTCTTCGTCTTCGTCTTCGTCTTCGTCTTCGTCGTCGTCTTCGGTACAAAGAAAAGGGCCGTAAGTCAGGCCGTCGACGGCAGCTCGAAGTCATTTGTCATCGGTCCGAGCCACGATTGTTCGGCACCATAGACCCCCGCCATCTTACCACCCCTCCCTCCCCACTCTCCCATCCCCATTTCTACCATCTTTGTCTACTCTTCTCTCTTTTTCTAACTTCGTATTTCTTTCTTTCTATCCTCCTTTCTTTCTTTCCTTCCTTCGCGCTACTCTCTCTTTCTTCGTCTTTCTTCCTAATAGACACACCAGCACGCGCATTCAAGGCTGCCGAGCACGGTGATAAATCGTGAAATAATCTCGGCATGGGCGCATTATGTCAGATTTACAAACGGTTCGACCCCTAAGGCTATTTCGCTCGACTTCTCGTCGCTATACACACACACGCGCGCACGCACGCACGCACGCACGCGCGCACGCACGCATGCACGCACGCACGTACATACATACGTTATACGTACGTACATACACGCGAGATCGTTCGCCCGTAAGTTTTATATATATATATATATATATATATATATATATATATATATCACTTTTCCAAGCTCTAAGATACGCGCTTACCTCCCCCCATCCCTCGCTCCCGAAGAAACGGCCTATCGACTTCGATTCGGGGTTATGTGCGAGGATTCATTTTTTATAGACCCCGTTACGACGAGAAGGGTGTGTATATATATTATTCTATTAAAACGACGCTCGTCCTCGTACCTTTTCTATCTTTCTTTTTTTCCTCTTTTTGTGCCTTTTTCTCGCCCTGAGTCATCTGCGAGATTAATTTCGTCAATGAGAGATAACAATCTAAACTCGTCGATCGAGGAGCAATTTTGCCACGTATTAAATCTTTATATCTTTCCATTTCTTAGGGCCGAGACACTCTTCTTTTTTCTCCTCGTTTCCACACCCCCTCCCCCATCCCTCCCCGATCCCCGTCTAACTTCCACCTCTACCTTCCCACGTTGCAAGACGCGGAACTTCGTCTTCTTCCTTTCTTTTGTTTCTTTATTTTTTCTCTTCTTTTTTTTTTTCCTTTTTCGCGAGCTCAATTTTTACGACGTCCAATCCTTCAGCTCTCGCCGGTCTCGCGAGAACTCATCCTTCTTTTTCTCGATCTTTATCGTTATACTTCTTATCTTTTTCTTTCCTTCTTTATTCTTTTCTTCTTTTCTCTCGTTCTTCAGGAATTAACAGCCGTGTGCTCAAGTAGTTTTCACGCGGAGTAAGAAAGTATCGTCGTACGTGAATGAACGAAGGACCAAATGAAGTAGTATATAACTACCACCACCACTCGAGGTTTTATATACGGCGGGCATCGTAAAAATTATTCCATATTCCGTCCGATAGCTTATCGCGTTTTATGACCGGTTTTAACCCTTTGTACGCGGTCAGATCGTAAAGGCTAATAATCATTCCATTGCAACGTGAAAATCCGAACGTTATTGACCCTTCCGTGGCGTTTTTACCGACATAGACCAGATCTTATATCCCCATAGGGAATTTTCTTTTGATCGAATTCGATGAATCGATTCTCACACACCCGTACGTGTGTACGTGTATCGTATACACAGGATAAACGATCGCTAAAGCGACACACGTACACGTACGCGCGCGCGAAATGATCCGTCCGTGTCACATTATTTATGGGTATTTGGAATCTCACGGTGGTAGGCATTCACACGAATCGGTACACAATGCTCGTGACTCGTCCCTTTTTTTTTTTTTTTTTTTTTTTTTTTTTTTTATAGGGGACCTAGTAGGATACTTTGTGTTAACATTATATTATACTACCGACGATGAATCGAATATTTTCCGACTTTGGGAGCTATCCAAGAGAAAGAGAAAAAGAGAAAGAGAGAGAGAGAGAGAGAGAGAGAGAGAGAGAGAGAGTAAGAAATCTTTCTTCGTAATAAACATTTTTAATCAAGATTTAACGTACGAGCGTGTAAATATTTTTGTTCTTCATTTATTTTATTTCTTCTTCTTCTTCTTCTTCTTCTTCTTCTTTGTAATTTTTTTTTTCAGATAAACTCTAAAGGAAAAGGGTCAAGAAAAAGGGAAAAGTATCGGCGAACTCGAGTTAAAGAACGTTTATTTACGATGCGCGACGATGAGTGAATAATGTTTTCGACGAGGAAATAATGTCTTCTTTCTCGACGGCACTCGAGATAGAATGAAACGTCGTCAATGCACCCAAACGGACGCGCGTTATTGTTGAAAAATTTGTTGGAAAGATTTATAAGGCCCGAGGATCTTCCGAAAATTCGACGAGAACGTACTACGGTTATTTCTTTTCTTTTTCATTCTTATTTTTCTTTTTTTTCTTTTTTTTATGCTGGGTGGAGAATGAGAAAGGGTAGAAGGTGGTGATGGTGGTGATGGTGGTGATGGGGGGGGGGGGAGGGATGGAAATAATGGTGGTCTCGCGTCCATTTCTCTTCGAAATTGTCGACGCATTCGTCGTCGGCCTCGGAGAGAACTCTCGAGAGTTCATTACCGAGATCGCAACAATAAAAAGTTTTCCTTTTTGGGATTCCTCGTCGAACGCCGAAAGATCGACGACGAAAATCTCGAGACGGCCGACTCGAGAATGAATTTTGAAAATCATCGTCAAATGAAGAAGAGGGATATACCCTCCTCTCCCCCATCCCCCTATTATCGTCCCACAATGCGTCATTCTACTCGTGCGAAAAGGGAATAAACTTGGTTGGCATCTCGAGTGAGTTGTCGTGTGTTTGAAAAGAAAGGTATCTCTCTACCTCCTCCCTCTACCCCTCTCCCCCTTCCCACCAACCCCCTATTGAGTCGGTTCGAGTGTTCATCGAGTCGTTCATCGTCGAATGGTCATTCTAAGTCGACGATTATATGTCGCATCGAGCGGATCGATTCTGTATTTCGAGTGTGATTTATAAAAAGGAGGGGAGAGAGAGAGAGAGAGAGAGAGAGAGAGAGAGAGAGAGAGAGAGAGGGTGAGAGAGGGGGGGGGGGAGGGGGCGAGGGAGGGAACAAGCACTTTACGATCGTTGTCGTCGTCGTCGTTGTCGTTTCTTTAGAATTCTTCAAAGGAGAGACGACGACGACGACGACGAGAGTGGGGAACGTCGGAACGACGATAATAACGAGCATTATTGAAACGCGCGATCTAATTCGGATCTTCTTTTTTTTTTTCTTTCCTTTCATTTATATTTCTCATCGAGATCAAATAGAATCGTATTTTTAGATCGATACCGCGTAAGGACCACGACGGCGATCGGCGCGTAGGGCTATAGATCGGCGTCAAATCGGACAGCACGGCGTTAATTCGGCTCAACGAGGGCGGGAGGGGGAGGAAGGGGGAGGTAGGGAAAGGGTATGCGTTTACGTATATACCCGTGCGACATATATTCGTTGCCTTTTGAATTGTCCGAGTGTATCTCTCGGACGGTTTGAAGGAAAGGAAGGAATAAAGAAAAAGAGAGAGAGAGTGAGAGAGAGAGAGAGAGAGAGAGAGAGAGAGAAGAAAAAAAAAGGTATGAGTAAGGGCTCTGGTAATGGCCTCGTAAAGGCGGGGGGAGGGAGGGGGGGGTTACAGGATCGTAACTTTCGAACCGCGCGTAGTTCGTGCGGCCGAGTCATAAAGAGCCTATTATCTAAAGGTAGAGCCCCGAGGCGTTGTACCGACTTTGATAATAAATCTGGCATAGGTAATTATTTCGTTCGCATCGTTGACGACCAACCTCCCCGTATAATTAATGCGGATTCTTGTTCATTCGAGAAAAAGCCGAACGGTCCGCGCCCTATCCCTATCGATGATATTACAACGATAAAACAAAGTGTAAGTCGTTGAACGGGGAAAAGAAAAAGTTCTAATAAGCGGTGTTAATAGACGATTCCATAGGTATTAGTTATATATGACACTTATATATTACCGTCCCCATTTAAATACGATGAGATTCTCGCTTTCTTCGTTTCTTTCTTTTTCTTACTTTATTTCCTTGATCCTTTTTCTTTTTTTTGTTTTTTTTTTTTTTTTCCTTTCACAATCCCCTCCCCCCATTGCATTTTTATTCCATCGCGCTTATTCAACGTAATCATGGATAGTCAACGTTAACGCATTCCCGAATGAATTCCTCGATTTTCTCTTAACCTCCTTCTCCTCCTCCGCCCCGGCCTTAATCAAAAATCGACATCTCGAATTCGCGTACGGGCCTTTTTCGAACAGAGATTTTCCAAGGGCGACGTTTTACGTTGGCAGACGGGGTAGAGATAAATACGTATATTATGTCCTATCTACGTGGGTATATCTATAGGTACGCGTACAACAAACGCGTTAGGAAAAGCATTTTGCCGCGAGAGGCGACGGACGGAATTCGTGCGTGGAATAGTTTGGTGGGATAGGAGGGAGAGGAAGGTTGAAAGAGAGAGGAAGGGTGAAAGATAGAGAGAGAGAGAGAGAGAGAAAGAGAGACGGCTTCGTCGAGATTTCGCTCGAAAATAGCACAATAGCTCATCTCCCGGTGTTGATACGGAGCCCCGCTATGGTAGTACTCTGACTTATCGACTGAGGCATATTTAATTTCCGCTCAACGGTAGCAGATACACGCGAGCTCTCGCTTACACGTACTTACACGTACTTACACCTACCTAACTACATCCCTCTCTCTCTCTCTCACTCCACCATTCTCTCCTTTACTCTTTCACTCTTGTGTTCACCCCTCCTCTCGTTCTCCCTCGTCTCTCTCTCTTATCTACCCTTTTCCAATAAGGCTTCCTACTGCGGAATTACCCCTTTGCAGAGCGACACAATATTCCGATTCTATGGAACATTATGTCGGCGTCTTTTCCTTTGGTCACTTTATCATCGAAGCCTCTCCTACCCGCCTCCCTACCCCTACCCTCGTCACCGTCTCCGTCTCCCACAACCCAGACGCAACCCACGCCCACGAACACCACACACCCACCCACCCACCCACCCACCCACTCAACCACCTTTGCTGCGAGTGAGCCCCGTTTCGTTCCCGCCGTTTCGAGGCCAATAAAAGCAGCCTCGCTTTATGCCGCGATGCGAAATCCGATTTCCGGAACGCTTAAAAACTTTTTCCTTTCACCGTTCTCCCACACTACTCTTGTACCTACTCTTTTACTCTTACTCTTATTCTCTCTCTCTCTCTCTCTCTCTCTCTCTGTCTCTCTCTCTCTCTTTTTTTTCACTGTATTTTTCTCTTCTCCTATTCCCCCGAGATGTGTCCTTTTTCCTTCGAACATCAAGAAATCTTCACGTTACGATCTCTTTCCCCTCCCCTCCCCATTTTCCTCGCCTAGCCGTTCGGAGGACCCTTTAAGAGAGAAAAACAAGATGGCGGAGATAGAGGGCGATTTATTCCTTTTTTTTTTCTTTTTCGTTTTCCTTAACTCTCTCTTTCTCTCTCTCTCTCTCTCTTTCACACAAACACACACACACACACACACACACATATCGAAACACATTACTCATTTCTTCATTCGCGAGCGACGATTCAATACACGTCAGGATAATGTCTGGTCGAGCAAACGTTTAAACTATTTTCTGATAGACAATCGTACGGAAAACGTACGGGGGTGGGATGAGGACGGGGGAGGCGTTCGGAGTTTCGGTCGCTAATGCATAAAGGGGGTGCATAAATCGACCGGGTAAAAATATTGTCCGTCAACGTTTCATCCACGCGAAACTGTTAGAACGATTTAGGGTTGACTATATATTTCAGCCGTTAATTCTCAATCCATCCCTAACTCCTCCCCCCTGTCAACCCGAAGGATCTTGTCCGGCTCTCATCACAGATTTGGCTCTGGTCCGAAATTCAATTTAATTGTACGCAACATTAAACGCATATATATATATATATATACATACATATGTATGTATGTATATATGTATGTATGTATATATCATTTAGCAGCTTTTCTATCATTCGTATTTTTTCTCTTTTACGTCGACCAGCCCCGTTTTCACCAAAGGAACTTTTCGAAATCGAAATATATTTTATTCCTTTCCTTAAGAAAATTTTCATTGGTATTTCATCAACCCCCTTTTCCACCCTCCCCTATCGATTCCGAAATCAGCCGACAAAATCCACTTCCGTGACGATTGTCCCTTCCTCCCTTTCCTTTCCGTCGTTTCAACTTCTCAGACGAGGAAGCAGCAACGTTTTCGAAAAAAAAAAAAAAAAAAAGAAACAAGAGAAAAAGAAAAAGAAAAAAGGAAAAAACCAATATCCAACCCGACGATAATGTACATGGAAATATATTATAATCCCGAAAGGTTCACGGTAGATCAATATTGTCCGAGATGGATGGATCGGTGGGTAGCCTTTTGTCGCGGGCGTACACCTTCGAACGGGATTCTCAGCGTTTTGATTCCATTGTGCGACGATTTCTGGAACAGCTCCTTTTTCCTTTGTCTTCGCTTCACAGTCGCCAGAAGAGAAAGAGAGAATGAGGGAGTGTGTATGTGAGAGACAGAGCGAGAGAGCGAGAGAGAGAGAGAGAGAGAGAGACAGGGAGTGAGAAACGTCCTTTCTCACCATGGAACAAGTTTGTAATTAATTTTTGCGAATTACTCGGCTGGCGACGTGCTGCCATCGGTATACGTGCAACTGGAGCACTATCTTTCCTCGTTCTCATTGTTCGCCTCTTTTCCTAGTAGCGATGGCTTTAAACGATCCTACGGTTGCGCGCAATTACTATCATTCATTCGAAACGAGAAAATGGGAATTTTCGTTCGAATCTATCCTCTCGTTCGCTTAAGTTAATCGTCCTCTCTTTTCATTCTTTTTCCGTTTCTCTCTCTCTCTCACTCTTTTTCATTATTCCTTCCGATCGATTTTATTCCCAAAATATCGATCAGTATCGGTCGAACGACCTTCCTCTTCGTCTCCTAAGACAGAGTTTCAACAGTTAGCAATGGACTATAATTTTTCTCGTTGATAAAAATTGTCGAGGGAACGCGGAGGAACGAGAAAGAAAGAAAGAAAGAAAGAAAGAAAGAGAGAGAGAGAGAGAGAGAGAGAGGGATGATAAAAGAAAAAAAAAGAAAAAAGAATTTAAAACTATCAGATCCGCGTGAAGGATCAAAATTCGTAATTAAAATTCGCGACCGACTATGCCCTTTTTGTCCCTCTTCCTTTACAAATTTTATCCTCGACGACCCGACGATAAAAAAGTAAAGTAAACGAAGAAGATATCTAAGAGAGAGAGAGAGAGAGAGAGAGAGAGAGAGAGAGAGAGAAGGATCGACGGTCTCGCGCGAATAATTCGAAATAATTACGTACAAAGCTTGCCGCGATTTATTTATTAACCGTGAGAATTGTTCGTGCGGTGTAACGGTTCGTAACCATCGTTCGTTTAGTCGCATTCGCTACCTCCCCCTCCTCTCCTCCACCCCTCTCCCTCCTACCTCCCCCCCCCTCCCACCAAGCCCCCAAGCCCGTTTCAGCACAACTCAATTTCTCGTTTCATTCTCCAGGCACGGTGCTATCTCGTTCGCCCGCCTGAGTTCCCTCGACGGTCGCGTATAATACGCCACCTACCCAGTTATAATAATGGGCACGAAGGGAGGGATGGAGGGATGGAGGGATATAGGGGTGGTGGTAGGGGTAGGAGGAGAGTTTGGAAGCAAGCGAGCGAGCGACCAACCCTGCCAAGTGGTAGAACCACCCCGCCGGCTCTTCTACCCTCCCACCCTCACCTCCCTACCGACCTCCAAACCTCCCAACTACACCGTCTCTTCTCTTCCACCATCGCGCGTTCCCGACGGCGCGCCGGCTCGCGGCTGCCAGAGAGCACTGGTATTGGTTGATATTTCCAACAGTTATGTAATTTCCTGGGTATTGTCGGGGGCTCTCGAGAGCGGCAGCCACACTACTACCACTACTATTACTAATACTGATATTACTACTACTACTACTACTACTACTACTACTACTGCTGATGCTGATGCTGCTGCTGCTGGTGCTGGTGGTGCTGGTGGTGTTACTACTATTACTACTACTACTAGTGCCGATATACTCTACCTACCTACCTACCTACCTACCTACCCTACTACACTCGTTCTTTATCGTCCGTTGACGAGGCACCGAGGATGTGGGTGTGGGTGTGGGTTGTGGATTTGTGGGTGTTGGTGCGGATTGTGGGTGAGGAGCTGCTGCTCGAAAGGAAGCTCGAAAGGAGAACGAACGAACCGACACGTACATACCCTTACTACATCGAGACTTCCTTTGCTTCTCTCTCTCTGTCTGTCTGTCTGTCTGTCTGTCTGTCTGTCTTTAGCTTTTCTTCACTCTGTTTCTTCTCTCTATTTCAATTTTTAACGTTAACGTTCTTTGACATTCGTATAAATATTATTTAGATTTAATGTACTTATATTCGGATAGAAAATATTTGTACGATTGGTAAAAAGTTTCTATATTACTTTATAGAAGAAAGGAAGAGATGAAGAGAAAAAGTGATATCGTTTTATTTTAATATCTATAGTCTTCCTTTTCTTCTTCGTATAATAATAATAATAATAATAATAATAATAATAATAATAATAATAATAATAATAATAATAATAATAATAATAATAATGATAAAGGAGGTGACGTTGGTTGGTTCTTATCGTTTTAACCAAAATCACGTTCGACCTAAGTTTACTTACACAGAGGTTTGTGTCGCTGTGAAATATAAAGAGAAAGAGATAGAGAGAGAGAGAGAGAGAGAGAGAGAGAGAGAGAGAGAGAGAGAGAGAGAGAGAGAGAGAGAGAGAGAGAGAGAAAGAAAGAGAGATTGAGAAATCTACCTAGTAATTTCCTGAATTTTACGATCAGCTTAACGCTCGATCGCACGAAAATTAGAATCCCCATAGTAATTTCGCATCGCTATGTAGGTGTCTGTATTTTATCGAAAGAAGAAGAAGAAAAAGAAAAAGAAAAAGAAGAAGAAAAAGAAGAAGAAGAAGATGAGGAAGAATATTAAAGTATTATCAACAATTGTATCGTTAGTTAATGAAATTGTCTTTTTATCGACGATTATTATTATCAGGTACGATGTTCGATATTTTGTTTCGAGTTCCTTTACGAATATATTAATAATATTTCCGAATAAATTTAATTAATATTTACCGAATACGTATGGAATGTAGTTGGGTAATGAAAAAATTAATTTGCAAGGAAGTTTAGAAGAATGGAATGAAGGATCGTAGGACATTTTGAAGAATCTTCCGACGTCGTTTATAAAGTGGTCGCTAGAAGAGAAGGAGGAGAAGGAGAAGGATGAGGAGGAGGAGGAGATGGTAGAGGTGGAGGTGGAGATGGAGGTGGAGGAGGTGTTCGATCGAGTCGACGTTTCAAACGACGGAACAAACGGATAATTAATCGAGAAGCGTAATCTGGACGTCGTCCGTCATTCGTTGTTCACTTATCTCCGACCGTCGAGAAAATAGCATCGTCCTTTTCGTACTTTTCTTTTTCTCTTTCTTCCTCTCTTTTCTTCTCACTGTTTCTCGTTCCATCACCGGTCCCTTCGACAGGCACGGGGCCGCATTAATTCGCGCGTGGTAATTAAACTGCCGCGTTATTGCCGACAGCACGATGAAACGCGTGCGCGCGCAAACCACGCGCACGTCTCTACGTGAATTGAGTCTACTTAAATGCTTATATATATATATATATATATATATATATATATATATATATATATATATACATACATACATACATATTTTGTGTGCGATCATTAAGGTATTATATATACATATATATATATATATATATATATATATGTCATATAGAAACACTCACACATGTACACACACACAGCAGACAGACAGAGACAGACACACATCGATTATATTGCTATTCGGTCACACGATGACGTTTCTGTTGTCGTACAGTTTACGTATCTACATACATACATACATACATACATACATACATACATACATATATATATATATATAAGCATACACACACATATATATGTATGTATATCGCAAAACGGACTTCTATAAATGCGGCAATGCAGCGGACCGACGGCGCGTAGTTTAATTAAACAATGAGCGAGAGTCGTCGCGACATCAGACTGAATCGCTGACAATGGGAGAAGTTGTCTCGAGCTGCTTGGCAGAGCTAACGGGGTTCTAATTCTACGAGTAAGAAATCACCGAGTTGCGTCCGTTCTCGAACGGACTCATATAAATTTTTTTTTTTTTTTCTCAATAATTGCCTTTAATCTCTTTTATCCTCCATCGTTTTCTTTCCCCTTCTCTCTCTCTCTCTCTTAATTATCAATCGAGTCGAAGGTAAACGAAAAGGAGAAAATAAGAATTTTGCGAGCGTTCGTGTTCTTTTTTTTTTTTTTTTAAACAAAAGTCTTTCAATCGATTGATCGTTAATTTTTGAAACATTCGTATATGAGAACGATAATTTTTTTATCGTTGAATTTGAAACAAGATCGTCGATCTATTTATCGTTCGTCGTATCAGTCGATAATTCTTTCATTTATAACTATGTATGTTATATCATAAATCGAACACGATATATATATATATATATACACATATACACGTTACGTACATATACATGTCCATTTCATTTTATTCATATCGTAGAACCAAACGATAGGAATACGTTGTCGGGGTATCGGATATGTGACTTTCGTATAATTTGAGGAACTCGAGTTATATCTTTGTAGATCTTACGAACGGTCCGAACTTTCCAAGTGCACTCCACTATCGGTATCGGTCGAATAACACAATGAACCTATATATTATTCAAAGTAGTCATGCCGTCTATGGAAGTGGAAAGTTATGCATTCAGAGATTGGCTTCTCTAACGTATTCTCTCTCTCTCTCTCTCTCTCTATGTTCAGAGTCCTCGTACGTACGTACTGACGTATGTACGTAACGTATGCGGTTGTGTATGTAGTTATGTACGTACGGTATATATAGTACATACTTACCCACAGTACATATATATATATATATATATATGTATGTATGTATATGTATATGTATATGTACTGTGCGAGTGACATCGAAATCTGTATGGTCTCGCTCGCGCGTCTGCTAATATTGACTGGCCGTGGTTACGCGTGCGCCAAAGTGGCGGCTTCCCCGAACAAGCCCTCCTCCCGTCTTAAACTCACCCTCTGCGAAAGCTCGATCACCTTGTCGACCAATGCCGCTATCTCGCTAAGTTCACGCCAGTCAGACTCTCACGAGAGAATCGTTTCGAAACCACTTATTTTATTCTGTTTTATTTTGTTTTTTGTTTTGTTTTCGTTTCCTTTTCTTTCGTTTTATTTATTTATTTATATATATATATATGTGTGTGTGTATTGGTAAGCATTGCACAATTTTATGTATTACAAACGATATAGGTATACCTATGTAGGATAGTAATAATAATAATTATAATAATAATAATTATTATTATTGTACTCGCATTTTTTATATGTATGTATTTATTAATTTTAATGACATTTCTAAATCTTCACGATGTATTATTATTATTATTATTATTATTATTATACTCTTGTTATTTATATATAAATATATTTTATTAATTTTAATGACGTCTATAAATTTTTGATAATATATTTATCATTTACATATAAACAAAGAGAAAAATAAATAAATGTCATTTTAACTTTCCATTTGAACGAAGTATTTGCCCGTTTTGCGGTAGAATGTAATTAGCGTTTAAACGTAATGGTTATTAGTAGGGTATATACGATTTATAAAAATCACTTCAAGTGATTTATATGTACGTACGAAGGAATTCTCTGTCTCTCTCTCTCTCTCTCTCTCTCTCTCTCTCTCTCTCTCTTTTGTCGCGTGATCGCAAGCAGATAAATGGTGCGTTAGATAAACCAAAGCAAATACAATTCACTTACTGTCGGTACAATACTTCTATCCACTGAGTATATATCTCGGGAGACGTCGTTGGTAAACCCAATGCCGAGCTCGGAAATGTCAGAAGTGCAATCGAGCTCAATCGCGTACATACGTTTATATACCGTTAAGACGTACGGATTGACTAATATCAGATCACGTTTATCATTATCTCTAGTTATTAATGACACCATTAATATTGATAGCTTTTGTTTGCGTTAAATCGTAAATTAGAAAAAATATACACACACACATATATATATATATATTTACACACTCGTATATGTATATATATATATATATGCATGATCGATACGCATTTGATATATACAACGTTACCCTTCTAATTCTATAATTAATATAATACTTCAATAAACGATTTTACGAACGTTCGCAATAATGGCGATGGTCGTCGCCAAGTTAAAAATCCACATTTGTATAGTAACTTAATACGAACCGTATTAGGCAAATGATCGATTATCAACGAAAAATTGTTATTATTATTATTACAATTTTTTTTTTTTGTAAGAACGCAACGATAACGGAAAGGAAAGGGAAGGAAAATAAAATCGACGGTGTTTGTTCGGGTTGCTGCGCGGCGGGGGTAAGTGGGGGGGGCGAGAGGGGTTGGAGGGTATAATAGAAGACAAAGAAAAAAAAAAATAAAAAAGAAAAGAAAACGAAAAAAAAATATAAACGAAAAGAGAAGGAATCCGATCGATCGACCGATCAATTATATATCAAATAATAATTAATTATATCGATAGGTCAATTAATTATTATCGATCTAATCGCAATTTTACAATAACGTACGTTTATACTCGCGATCACGATCCCGATCTTTTTCGGCGGATGAAATCAAAAACGTCGTACGTATTCCATCGGCACGTTGGCGTGGCGACATTCGCATTCGCATTCGCATTCGTATTCGCGAACGATCGTCCTTTCGTAATAATTGCTACCGATTCCTCCCGACCGCCATGCTGCATTTCCAGCTTTTTACCTCAGCGATATTCCCCACCGTACTGGTATCGCCCACTCTGTCTCTCTTCCACCGGTTGGTCGCACGACACGTAAGCCCATCTCTTTCTCTTTCTCTCCCTCCCTCTTTCCCTCTTTCCCTCTTTCTCGCACTCTCTCTCTCTCTCTCTCTCTCTCTCTCTTTCTCTCTTTATTTTTCTCTATCTCTTTCTCACACATAGGCACATGTACATATGGAGACACGTAGTAAATACACATACACATACACAAACGCGCGCGCGCGCGCACGCACACTACGCACACACACATAACTTCGAACAAGCTCATGCTCTCTTTCTCCCTTCTCATCTAACAGCGAAATCTACGTAGCTACTCTCGCTTAAACACACACACACTCACGCACAGACACACACGCATTTGCACGAACATGCGCTCGCACGGTGCCTCGCGAGATCGGCGCGCGCGCGCAGAACGGGAGATAGAGAGAGAGAGAGAGAGAGAGAGAGAGAGGGAGATAGGCAGGCAGCCAAAGTGAGAGTGAGTGAGAGAGAGAGAGAGAGAAAGACGGAGACAGTCGAGAGACTCGCTCCTTCTCGTTCCCACCCCCAGGCAAGGAACATGGCCGCTTCACTGGCGCAATTAGAGGCAGCCTTGCGCGCGGGCAAGCCGACTACAATATCATTAAGACGGTTAGACCCCTCTTCTACTCTCTTTCTCTCCTTCTAACCTTTCTTATTTCTTCTTCCTTCTCGCTCACTTGGTCTTCTTCTTCCTCTTCCTCCTATTCGTTCTCGGTATCTTCTCCTTTTCAGGAAGACACGGAGAGAGCGACTCTCATTTTCTTCCATTCTTTCATCCCCCATTTAGAGCTTCCTTCTTTGTCGCTACCAAATGGAAGTTGAACAGAGACGGAGACGGATAGACAGACAGACAGACGGAGAGAGAGAGAGAGAGAGAGAGAGAGATAGAGATAGAGGGAGAGGGAAAGAGGGTTGAGGGAATGAGAGAAGGATTTTCTCTTCCTAGGAAAGGGAAAGACGTAGAAGGCAAGGATAATTGCTCGATTGTCATCCCCCTATTGGTCAGATATGCTGACGGCGCACGCAGCTTTTCGGACCATTGGATTGGTCCCCGTATTGGACGAAACCTTTGCTTTTCGTAATTAACACCTCGAAAGACGATATATTATATTATATATATATATATATGGACCGTTTATTTTGAAAGTGGTGTGTCCTGTTAAAAAAAAAAAAAAAGAATGAGATATGACGTAATTTATGCTTAATTTAGTGCAAACATTTTATTTATAACTAGTTAGTATTTAATATCTTAAAAAATGCCAATGCTTTGTTCAATTTAAAATTGGCCAATAAAAGAAATTGCGTAGCGAATGATCCGCTAACTTTTAATTTTCTCGACACAAAACACAAAATCGACTTGCATCACTTTCAAAATAAACGGTCCATATATATATATATATATATGTGTATGTATGTATGTATGTATGTATGTATTATTTGATATTGTTCGGACGATTTATTTTTCCTTCGATCGATCATAGTCGACATAAACACGATCACACACAGGTCGTGTGTTATTGTAATTAAAATAAATTCTTACGCGTCTACTATTAGAATAATAACGGTTAACCAACCCTATCGGCACTTTTAAATGAAAAAAAAGCTTGTGGAATGGAACGAAGGGTGGCGCGAGGGAGGAGAGTTTCTGGGTGGTTGAGGCCAGAGAGAGAGAGAGAGAGAGAGAGAGAGAGAGAAGCCAGTTGGGTGGGAGTATACGTAGGTGATGGTAGAGGGCGAGAGAAAGAGAGAGGAGTAATACCAACGTAGTAGTGGCAACTGCAACTGCAACTGCAACAGCAGCGGCAGTAGCATCAGGAACAACAGCAGCAAGCATCAGCAGCAACAGCAGCAGCAACAGCAGCAGCAGCACCCAGGACTGGGACCGTTGGTATAAATCCTTATAAATTGACAAAAAAGCGGGGGATATCAGCTGGCGAGATCTTGTGGTAGCCCACTCGAAGGGTTTCTCCCTCCCTTTTCGTCCTTTCGCCATGCTAAAACAAAAGGCGACCCTCATCGCCAAGCACATACTTCTGGGCCGCACATAAATACGTGCTCCTAACTTTAATGTGTTCGATGCATGCGCGTACACACACACACACACACGCACACACATAGGTACAAGCGCGTGCGCGTACGCACACACACACACATGCGTATCCTAAAGGGCTCGTGCACCCGCAAAATTCAACGAAATGGCTGCTGCGCTCGAACGGGGTATGGTCGTTTATTATTCACCGAAAGGTAACTATACTTTTCGTTTCGTTTCTATTGACTCGCACGGACGGAATAATGATCGTTAAATTCTTTATCCGAGTAAACAATCCTCGGGATGATTTTAAGATCTCTTCGAAGAGAGAGAGAGAGAGAGAGAGAGAGAAAGAAAGAAAGAAAAAGAGTACTGCGCAGATCCTATCGAGCAAGTAGTAAATACCTATCGAGGAAAACGTCCGTCGCTCGATCATCGATCGAACTTATTTCGCAGTGCGTTACTTCTATGGTAGAAAGGTAACAACCTAAAAAAAAAAAAAGAAAATGAAAAAAGAACAAAAAGAAAACGTACGGAAAATACTTTTACGACCGTTCTCTCGCGACAATCGATCCGTCAAATCGATTTTGGATCGTTATTATCGATCTTAAGCCAAGACACAAGGGTACGATTAGAAAATATCTCGGTCCTTGGAAAAGTATTGTATATTAATCTTTGGCTGGGAGTGAGAGGGAGGTAGGGAGGCGGATTAAGTAGAAAGGGTCAACGTTAAGGGACGATCATCCCCGGCTGGATGTTTCTTATTTTTTTCTCTTCTTCTTCCTCCTTAACCGAATCTTCGCCTCCCAACTGTACTAATTAGAGTAATCGTCGGGAGTAATCGTACGTGAAGGTTAACAACTCGTTATACCGAGACGAAATAGACGCGTCATTAGTGTCGGAAATGAATTTCGTATCGTCGCGTCGGTTACGGCCCTGAGAATGAAGTTGAGGTAAGAGAGGAGGAAGAGTTACAAGGCCCTATACGAAGGGAAACGATCGTTTCGAGAGCGAACGACGAAAAGGACGAAGCGTAGTAGAGAGTAGAGAGTAGAGTGTACCGGTCGACAGAGAGAGAGAGAGAGAGAGAGAGAGAGAGAGAGAGAGAGAGTGAGAGTGAGAGAGAGAGAGAGAGTGCGGTTCTTGCCCACACGGGGAGCGTGCTCTTCCCGAGTACCCTGGCCGTTGAGAGTAAGACAGTGGCCACGAAATAAGAAACCGGTTGGGACCCAATTTACTTAACAACGGCCGAGAATCCAACACTTACGGATGTTCGAGGCTCCGAGCTCAGCGCCGGCCTCGAGTGTGTGTCCAGCAGCAGCATCCTTTACTGCATCCACTTGGTACGCTTGGTTCACTCCTAAGAACGTAAAAAGAGAAAGAGAGAGAGAGAGAGAGAGAGATAGAGAGAAAGAGAAAGAGAAAGAGAGAGATAGAGCTCGCTCCGTGGCGAGCTTGTCTCTGTGAGTTTCGCGAGGACTCACGATTAACACTCCCATTAGGGGGCGAGGGGGAGGGGCGGGGAGGGACGAGGCAACTACTTGGGACACTCACTTGTGTGAGTTTTACGTCGGACCACTATTAACGCTCTTATTACGGACCGCTACTACTTGATATCGATACTAACAACCAAGAGTTTTCTCTATACTGGATAGTAATAAGGATATTGATCCGCATATAGTTGTTATATATGCGTTTGTTTCTTTGCGCGTGTATGTGCGTATGTATATATACATATATATATATATATATATTGATTGAATTATTTCATTAATTCCTATAGATACACACACGTGTGCGTAAGTATAAATGTCGTAGCTATAAATATGAGTACGATAAAAAACGGGGTGAGGACTTTTTAATAAATTTCGTTTTTTTACCCTCCTTTTTTGTTTTTTTCCTTTTCTTTTTCTTTTTTCCGCCCGTTCTCTCTTTCACGCTTTCCGTTTTCTCTCTCCCCTCTCTCTCTCTCTCTCTCGCTCTCTCCTCTCGAATGTGTATCGTTAACGGATCATTTCATTTCATTTCATTTCATTTCATTTCTTTCTTTCTTTCTTTCTTTTTTTTTTTTTGTAAAGGAACACGTTGACCCTCCCCTCCGTCCTCTCGTACGTTTCGTTTGAAAATCGAAGGAATAAAGAAGTTTTCTCTCTCTCTCTCTCTCTCTCTCTCTTTTATTTTTTTCTTTATTTTCTTTATTATTTTTTTCTCTTTCCTTTTTCTTCCTCATTCCTCGATTTTTTTTCAACTTCGCTGAGAAAGTCGTTCGGACGAGAGAAAGAAAAAAGGATTCAGAGAGAAAGAGAGAGAGAGAGAGAGAGAGAGAGAGAGAGAGAGTGTGCGTATATAGGTGTACTCACGCACACACCATACAACCCTCGACACCATTACCAAACTCGAACGGGACGTGTACGGTAGCCGGCTACTAATTTCGACTTCATCGGTCGAGATAAGGGAGGAATTTTTGCCACTGCTAAGACAGGGAACTGCCGGCGCTAAACTCCTATTCCAATCCCCTCCCCCCACCCTCCTCCTCTTCCTCTTCCTCCTCCTCCTACCCCGACCCCCCTTCCCTGGACATTCGGCCGTTAAAACGAAGTTCTTAATTTTCGATTTCTTACGTGGACGTGGGCGGGGTCGGGGAGGGAGAGCGAGATCGTCTCGCGATTCGGCCACTTCCCTCTTTCTTTTATTTTATTTATTTATTTATTTTTTTTATATTCTTTCTTTTCTTTCGTTTCTTATTCTCGTATCTCGTCCCTGTCTCCCTCCATAACCCCCTTTTCGCTCCCGTTTGCCGCCACCCAACCCCACCCCACCCCACCCCACCACCCCCACCATCATCCCACAAACCCTTACCCGATACACGTTCAACCTTTCCCGTTTTTATCGAGAATCGGAATCTCTTAATACGTCATATCGTATGAATTTTAGGGATTACGAGCCGGCTTACTACCGATTTCCCCTATCTCATCTCCCTCCTACTCCTCCTTCTCCTCCTCCTCCTCCTCGTCTTCCTTCTTTCTCCTTCTACTCTTTAAATGCGGCGAATATCTGAGAAAATTTAACAAGGGTCGGACCGATACTGCAAATAGTCCATTTCGTGTATAGTCCGTATCAAAATACCTTCTCTCTCTCTCTCTCTCTCTCTCTCTCTCTCTATTTATCTCTTTCTATCTTTGTCTGTCTCTCTCTCTCTCTCTCTCTCTCTCTCTCTCTCTCTCTGTCTCTCTCTCGTTTCGTTGATTTCTACGAGAATGCGATGGATTTTTTTTCTATGTTTTTTCTTTTCGATATAAAACGTTTTTTTCTAGATTATTAATTACTAGTATTATTTATTATTTTATTTATTATTATATTATTATTATTATTATTATTATTATTATTATTATTATTATTATTATTTATTTTTTCAGACAATTTTTAAAAACAATGAAACTCCTCTAACACGTCTCTTTATAAATATCAATCGCACGATATTAATCGTAAGTTACTCACATAATTACATATCTTTCGAGTTAAAAACAATATTTGACGTTAATAGTAACGCATTTTCGTCGAATTTATTTCGTCAAATATATAAACACACACACACACACACACATATTTTATAATCGAACTAAAATAATTTTCTCTTTCGTACGATCGAGTGGACTCGATAGAGAAAGAAAGAAAGAAATAAAAGAAAAAAAAGATAAAAAGAATGAAAGAGAAAAACAAGAAGAAGAAGAGGAAGAAGAGGAAGAATATTTTTTCTTTTCTTTCTTTTTTTTTTTTTTCTTTTTTCAATCGACGAAGTAAACACATACTTTTCCAAAGAGATCGAAAATACGAAAGTATCTACTATTACACGGTGAGTTCTTAATTTTTGCGTTCGGTGGACCCTCCGGACCGTAATTCGGATGCGGACTCGTTAAATGCGCTTACGAATGAGCAATAAGCGGTTAAGATTAATCGGCAGCGATCGGCGATAATGTAAAATCGCGCGGGATATATAATTTCGTCGTCGGTCGCATTCGTACCAAGTGTGAGACCAACTGAAGAAAAAGAGAATTAAAAAAAAAAAAATAAAACAGAAAAAAAGAGAAAGACAGAGAGAGAGAGAGAGAGAGAGAGAGAGATAAGGCAATAATAATAAAGACGAAATACAACTTGATACTCTTCGGGCGAAACTGGTTTCATCGGGCACCCGTTCTCATTCTCTTTATAAGGCCCAATGAAATTGTCAAAATTACTTACGATTCTCAAAGGGACGAGTTACCGAAAAAGGTTGGCTCGTTACGTTGTAGATATCTCAACCCATCCCCTCCCCCCTCTCGTCCCTATCGAAATTATCTAATTATCTCTTACATTATAAATCGTTATACGAAGGAGGACCAACGAAACGACCATTGTACGGTGTTCTCGTTCGGTATACTTTCGATAATAAAACGATATCGTTATCCTTCCTAATACGGAACAGTTTTTTTTTCTTTTTATATATATATATATATATACATATATATATATCTGTAAACAAAACAAAAAAAAAATATATATATATATTCGATCGTTAAATATGATGTTCTTAGATTTTTAATGACTCGCTCGAATGATGATTATTTTCCATACAAGTACGATGATGGCTCGGGCCAGTGGGAAAGGAAAAGGATGAAAACAAAAAGACGACAAAAATAATAAATAAAAAAACAGAAAAGAGAGAGAGAGAGAGAGAGAGAGAGAGAGGGAAAAAATTATACGCGTTATGGCTTATCGTTAGCCACGGAGATATAGTGGCCATTATGGAAATAATATCTGCCGCAATATATATTTTGTGAATTTATCTCGGCGAGATATCTGCCTTTATCTCGGCGCGAGATAATGTAGCATACGTCGTGTCCGCCGAAATATCGATATTTTAAGCGAATTTATTGCCTCGTAAATGGAGCAAACGCCACCGAACGACGTTCTCTCTCTCTCTCTCTCTCTCTCTCTCTCTCTCTCTCTCTCCCTCTTTTTCCTTTTCTCTCTCTTTCTCGCTCGTTTCGCAATTTATCACTGAATCAGCGATAAAACGCCTGGATTTCGGCGCTCTTTTGCCCGCGTGCAACATTTTATTTAGCAAATCAGGGATATGATATTTTCGACGGTGGCATTGAATTTCCATTTTAAATTGACTACATCGGGTTGGTTGATAGGTTGCTGGGTAGGTAGGTAGGTAGGTAGGTAGGTAGGTAGGTAGGTAGGTAGGTAGGTATTCATTCATTCGCGTTCGAGCAGAAACAAACTTGTGTATGGTCTCGTCGATCTCGTCCGATCGAAAATTTATCTTCCGGTTATATTTTGATATTTTCTCTATTTATGTCTTCCGTATTCAATGTGCATGTGCGTACGCGTGCGTGCGTGCGTGTATACATGCGTACGTTCGTGTTGAATATAAAATATACGATTTAATTTTTTTATTATATATATATATATATCCTATTCTCTCTATTTTGGATCATTTAAATGAACGACGACAGATAGAATTATTTTCTTATCGTAATAATAATTTCGACTTGACGCGTAACACGTCGTTGAATTTGACGATCAAATAATTTTGATGGTAATAATAATAATAATAATAATAATAATAATAATAATAATAATAATTTTTAGAATGTAATTTTTAAAATTTCGAATGAGCGATCGATTCAATCGATCTATTCAAAATTATTAATAATTTTTGTTACAAATACGAATATTAATTTGTATATAAGTCTACGTTTTACTCGAAACGAATGGAACAATTCGTGATAGATTGAACAGCGTTATTTAACGGTAATTACGACAATAAGTACAATATTTCGGAACATTCGACGGATCCCTTTTCCTTTTTTCTTTCTTCCTTTTTATTTTTTTTTGTTTATCCCACAGACGTATCGATTCGATTACGTTACCGTTATCGACGTTGACGCGTCGAGTAATCGAGACCGTCGAGTGTCTGAGTTGGGATTAAACACCGCCGCGTTATTGTTAGATTAGAAAGTAATAATAATAATAATAATAATAATAATAATAATAATAATAATAATAATAATAATAATAAAAAATAATAATAAAACGCTTGCGGTTTATTTCATACCGATCCCAATTCCGATCCAATTTGATGCACGGTAGCTTCGAGATGGGGCGCGCAAAATGGGGTGGGAAAGGAGTAGGACCCTTTGGGCGAGGGCCGAACAGGGGGGGGGGAGGGGAGTAAATGGTAAATAACTAAGCTGTCGAGACACGGGTCCGGCTATGGGCGGTGAAAGAAAGGGACAGAAAGATGGAAGGAATGAAAGAGAAAGAAGGATAAGGATAGAGACAGAGAGAGAGAGAGAGAGAGAGAGAGAGAGAGAGAGAGAGAGAGCCTAATTAAACGATGTACAATTTATAACACCAGCCAGAAGGTCTAATGGCTCGCGTTCTTGGAAACCCGCTGGCTCATCCGTTGGACCACACCTAGCCGGTCCTGCGGAGAGAGATTGTCATCGCCTCTCTACGGAATGAGACGCCGACTCGTTCACGAATCGTGCACGAGGCTACACCAGCAATCCCTCCTTCCTCCTCTCGCCACGTCCCTTCGTCCTCCTCGTCGTCCTCCTCATCCTCCTCGTCCTCCTCTACGTAGGTCGTGTCTATACCAATGTGCCAACCGACGTGCCAAACTCTTCGTGGCTCTTTCCACGTGAATCAAACACGGCATCCTACTAGCGAGCCCATCTCTTGACACCATCGACTACCATCTTTAGTATCGATACTTGTGTACTCTACCTACCGACCGCCCTACACCCCTCAACACCTTCTCTTTTCTTCATTTTTCTTTTCTTTTCTTTTCTTTTCTTCTTTCTTCTTTCGTTCGTCCTCCCTGTCCTCGCGTACTCGTTCAAAATTGTCTCGAATATTGTTTCTTTCTCTTCTTCCTTCCTTCTCTTTTTGCTTTCGTCTCATTCTCTCTCTCTCTCTCTCTCTCTCTCTCTCTCTCTCTCCAAAGGATGCTTTCTTTTTTCCTGTAAGTGTTGTTTTTTTTATTATTATTTTCATGCGTATTTGATATTCATCGATAGTACGATATACTGTAATTATACTCACCCCATTTCGCATATATATATATATCGATTTATATATCTCGTAAGTAGGTAATCGAAGGTCGAAACCGTCATATATATATATATATATATATATATATATATATATATATATATATATATATATAAGTGAGGCCGACGGGGTCGTTAACGAACTTCCTACATTCTCGGACTTCCCCTCGCGTCCCACACGAAAGCTCTAATTATTTCTTGCTCTCCGCGATCACTTCCGTACGTTCAAGTTGGGACTACAGGTGTAACCGCCTGCGGGAAGGACGATGCCGCCTCTCTCGCATACCTAATTGGAATCCGATAAGCGTATGCGGTAATACCACCGGACCGCAGTCAGTCCTCTGATCTCCCATCTAGATCGATATACGATAATATTACGCATTAACGTTAATGACGTTGTATAACGGAAAAATGACCGTGCATGAAACAATAATATAACGCTTTATTTCATTTACTCAACCGTCAATTTTTGAGATACCACAGAAAAAAGTCGCTCGCACGATTGCCTTTACTTGCGCTCGTTTAATTTCGTTATAAACAACGTACGACCGTCGACTATCGTAAATCTATATCGATCTGTATCGATCGATCGATTACTGTTTCTCTTTTTATCCTGTTTATTCTTTTTCTTCTTCTTCTTATTATTATTCCTTTTGCTTTTTAATTATTTCTATACGATCGATATTAATAATGTATATATATATATATATATTTTTTTTTTTCATTTACTTCCTAGATTTCACAATACACAGTGTATGATCGTTATATATTTTGCTAGCCGTTTAATCGTTCTGACCTCAGGTATGTAGGTTATCGATCTATATTGAACGATCGATCGTTCGATCCTAGAAAATATTTCTTCCAATTATTTCACGAATAAACATTTCTTTCGTTTTTCTTTCCTCTTTCCTTTTCTCCTTTTCTCTTTCTCTTATTTCAATTTTTCTTTAATCATTAACATATACCTAATCGATATCAATCCCCGTACCAATATCTTCCATTAACTTTTTCTCATTTGTCGGACGAACGATCGGATATTATCGATCGTTTACAAAGGACAACGCTTTCTTTTCATTTTTCATGCAATTACAATTGGAATAGTAATTAAATGGAAAAGGGAAAAATGTGTTGAAAGTTTAACGGGAATTAATTATTGTCGATAAGTGAGAGGAAGAAAAAGAAAGAATGAAAAAGAAAATATAAAGTAGTAAAAACGAAGAGGTCAAAGTGGATGAGCAGTGAAGTAGTTTTCTTGTTGATATTGATAAGCGAGAGAGAGAGAGAGAGAGAGAGAGAGAGTGAGTGAGAATGACATGACAAAAAGTAACGTCATCGAGTAACATAGTCGACGTGGGTAATGCGGTATAAAAGAGATAAAGTACGTTTTAACGCGTTAAAAGCGTTATGGAGGCGATTATACTCCGACATTCGGCGTCTGTATTTTGCGGGCGTTTAAACCGCCCGTACGACGTTCTATTGGATAAGGAGAAGTGATCAGAGTCAGATAGAAGTGAAATAGACGAGCGACGTACACTCCAATGTATGTATGCTCTGTGTGTGTGTGCGTCTGCGTACTTACGTATGCGTACCTACGTTCGTAAGAAAACGCGCGTACCTTTTGCGAGAACGTTTTAATGTAACATATAACTCGTTAAGTTTGAAAATACGAACGATATAATATTTTTCTATCTCTTATTTGACAAACTCGCGAGAGAAAGTAAACAGATAGGGTCAACAACGTTCGCGTTAACCCTAATTTCATAATCGATGAACGTTTTCCAACGCACGGGTTATTTTTATCGTCGAAATGATTATTTGACACAACAGTATGGATCTAAATGCTATATACCTTTCAATAAATCGAAACGTTATCGTACGTTCGACGATATATTTATCGTGTTACGTAAGAATCGATATTTTGGCGGATATTTAAATGAAAATATATATATATATTTTATATATATATATATTTTATATATATATATATATATATATATATATACAGGATGTTAAAAAAAAAAAACAAGAAAGAAAGAAAGGAACGATATTTCAACAGGCTTATGATCACGCATCGAGAATGATTTAAAAAATGTTTTATTAACGTGGATCCTAAAATCGATCCCTTCGACGTTAATTATCGTTTATTATTTTATTGTTCGACGTATTGAACTTGGATAAAGGGCATTATTCAGAAATACGTAAATATTATACCAATTGAAAGTTTCATAGATGAGTTCGTCGATAAAAATAATAACGAAGGTATTACTAACGTGTAGAGTGATCGAATATGTCGTATGAAAAAAATCGTATGAAATCAGAGAGAGAGAGAGAGAGAGAGAGAGAGAGGGTGGGAGAGAAGATTTGGGACTGATTGGGCCCTTCGTGTGGTACACGATCCTTCCTCCTATCGTCCGGCTGTCTCGGAATCGGGTTAACGTTCGTGTTATTTTTGCTCGAAGCTGTCAACCTTAGCGAATCCTTGCGCTAACAAGGTGCCGCACCGCTCGGCCATCCGATTTCGTTTTTCTGAATGGCCCTTTGGGAAGTGGCCGTCCTCTTTCTCTCTCTCTCTCTCTCTCTCTCTCTCTCAATATATATATATATATATATATATATATATATATATATATATATATATGTATCTTGTTTTGTCTCTTTCTATCTCTCTCTTTCTCTCTCTTTCTCCACCGGTTAGGATCTAACGAGGAGGCCGCTTTTTGCGCATTAAAATATCGACTAATTGCCCCAGGATTCTGATTCGTTGTTTTTGTTAGCTTTGCCGATCGTGCGCGGGCATTCTCTATCGGGGAACGTGATTCGCCGGCCGAATATTTTGCGAAATATCGTGCCCTCCTTTTAAGGGTCACTCATTCCACCTCTCCGCCTCTATCGCTTCCTCTCTCTCTCTCTCTCTCTCTCTCTCTTTTTTTTCTACAGGCTATCTCGTTCGACTGCAATTCGATCGATCGATTTCGGTATATAAAGATTCATATATGGTACACCCTCGTGAAACCCAATTTCGCGTGAAAATTATTTATCAAATAATTCTTTTCTTGTCTCGTAAAAATTTCGAATCAATTTCTTTTGTTTCCCTTTTACTTTTTTTTTCTTTCTTTCTTTCTTTCTTTCTTTCTTTCTTTCTCTCTCCCGATCACCTAACCTTCCGTTTTGATATCCGTTAAATATAGTATCCCCCCATTTTCTCTTCTCTCTCTCTTCTCGAAGAAGAATGGAAAAACAGAAACGAAAACGAGAACAAAAAGAAGAGCAAGAAAAAAATGAAAAGAGGGGAATGATAGAACTTAAAACCCTCAACTTTCGTTGAGGGATCTCATCATGACGAAGGAGGTGGAGAGGAGGGGAGCTGAGGGAGGTCGGAGAGAGGGAGACAAAAATGGAAGAAAAAAGACAAAGAAGAGAGAAAAAGGACATAGAAAAGAAAAAGATAGGAGAGATAAAAAGAGGGTTACGACAAAACGGATTCACAAATCATTTCGTGTGCTCGTCCAATTATTCTAAAAATCACTTTTGTATTTCGTTTAATGAGGCTACGATTAACGGCACTGATAGGGGTGAGGTGGGGTGGGGTGGGGTGGACGCGAGCCTGACATTTTTTTGCTCCTGACCCGAATACTTTTCACTCGATCTCGCTAGATACGTGAAAACAACGCAACGTGGATGTATATATTATCAAGAGTTGACTTTAACGAGCCCGGCTCTCTTAAATTCCTTCAGGGTCCTCAGACCTTTTGATCACCTTTATCGTACTCTTAGGTATTCCACGTGGACGTAGAAAATCTTTGGAAGAGTAGAAGAGAGATAGAGAGACAAAAAGAGAGAGAGAGAGAGAGAGAGAGAGAGAGAGAGAGAGAGAGAGAAATATATAGAGAAAGAGACAGAAAATCTTCGATCTTCTTCTTCTTATTTTTCTTCTTATTCTTGTTATTTTTATTTTTGTTCTTGTTCTTCATGTACATCCCAACGGTGCTCTCATATGATAATGCAATCGCTTAATTAGCGAATCCGCTTGCCCCTTAAGCATGTTTTTAGCGAGCTTTAAAGAGATCCCCACGATATTTCCGTCACGCACGAAACGAGCGAAGAACTACGTATGGCAAAGCCATGTTCGAAAGCAACCCGGACCAGTATATCGAGTCATATATATATATATATATATATATATATATATATATATGGGTTCGCGTATACATACATTAAATAGCCATACGTATCTACAAACGTATTCATTTATTTACTCCCATTGATATATTTGCATCGCGGACGATGTATCCTCAATGTCGATTTCATTTTTTTTTTTTTACTCTTTCTTGTTTTTGTTTCTTTCTTTATTTTTGAAAAACCCATCGATTCCGTTCCGTTCGCTCGTACTTGTCGTCAAATGTCGTGAATAATTTCGAACCGATGATATTTAGAGGCTCCAAGGAGGAGGGGCGGGGGGGGGCTGGGGAAGGTGGGTTAATCAGAGAATTCATGGGCGTTCGCTCGATATACTTCCTTATCACAGACGGTGTACTACTCGTCATTGTCGATTTAATTTTTTTTTTTCCACAAATCAATTTTATTCGTTTCATTTATGCCCCTCGCCAATCCCCGAGAGTAACGTCGAAAGAATAAATATTTAGAAATTAGAATCGATACGTTCGCGGGCCAATCGATCTGATCTTTCAATTTCTTCCTTTTCCTCTTTTGTTTGTTCCTCCTTTGAAATCCTTTTCATAGTATTGAAAAATTGTCGATCGTTCCATTGGAACTTGAGCGTCGATCAAATTTTCCTCCTTCTTTTCTCGAAAAATAAATCGATCGATCGATCGATCGATCGATCGATCGATCGATTTTCGTTCGTTTTTGAGTTACGAGAGATTAGCGGGGACGATTCGAATGTCGAAAATATTACGAAATTAATAAGACGGTCACAGGGACAAAGGAATGTTTTCGCCATGATGACGATCGAACGTAATACTTTCGCGAGATAAATTAAAGTTAAAGGAGGAGAATTCGTGATAGTCGCGTTCTTTTCGAAAATGCGGGCGAGTCGGTCAACCGACTGTAAGAGATCGAACGGATTCTTGATTGTCCTGCGTTCCAACAGAAAATATCTTCTTAGTTGGCTCATCTGTATTCATAACCAATGGCGTTCTCCGTTCACCAATTAACGAGATTTCATAACGTTTAGCTGGTTTCATCGGTTCTACACATTTACCAACACCTATACTCGTACTATTAGAAAAGTACACGTATATATAATATATATATATATGTGTGTGTGTTTATATATATATATATATAATTATACATAAATATATACATACATAGATACATACATACATTCGTTTAAGATCGTAAGTGTCAAACGTGGAAATCCTTTTTTTTCCATTCTCTGACGCAGATATAATATATTTATATATAAAACATATATATTATAAACAAGTAATGTAATATATATATATATATATATATATATATTTGTATATATTACACATACATACATACATGGTATGTTTTGTATTATATATTTCTATAATTACACGTAATTACACATACATACATACATAGATACATTCGTTTAAGATAGTCAAGTGTCGAACGTGGAAATTTTTTCTTTTTTTTTCCCCATTTTCTAACGCGCGTGCGAGAATCGTCGCTCCGTTTCTCGTACGACATAACAAAATACACATAATCGAAAAGTTTTTCGTCGTTTTTGTCGTCTTCGTCGTTTTCGTCGTCCTCGTAGTCGTCGTCGTAGTCGTCGTAGTCGTCGTTTTCTTCTTGGTCTTGGTCTTCGTCGTCGACAATTCATAATACGGATGCCATTTCATCCTATTTACAAAACCGGTCGCACCAGGCATCGGAGGTAGAAAGATATTAAAGTGATTTCCGTCGCAACCAAGGCAACAGCCGCGTCCGTTTTCTACACATTCTGACTCTCCGCGACGGCTAATTGCTTCTCGAATATATCTTTCAGTGGCCTTCTCTCTCTCTCTCTCTCTCTCTCTCACTCTCTTTCTAATTTTTTTTTTATTCACGAGACGACACTCACACGAGTATTTTACCTAGTTTAATTTGACACGTGACGAATTCACGAACATGATTTCCGAGAGAGTTTTGACACTTTAACGAGAACAATAAAGTAATGTGAAATTAACGAGCGATTATAAATGCGATTAATTTAAATACACGCTATTAACATTATTTATCTTGCTTGAAAAGAAGTTTATATATACATATATTGTATCTCTCTCTCTCTCTCTCTCTCTCTCTCTCTCTCTTTTTATTTCTTACTTTTCTTCTTTCTATTTCTCACGAAATCAATTATCTCTTCCTTCGGATTATACGTATATTAAAATTGACGATTAATATCATTTCGAACGTATAAAAGGAGAATGAATATCAATTTTTTGATCCGTACGATCGAAGGATCTAAACCTTTACATTAATTTAATTGATAACCATTAGATCGAATTAGGGAAATCCTCGGGTACTTACGACTTTATCTCGTATTCGTATCGTTTGTATACCACGATATCTCGTATAAATCATTCTGCTAATTCATGAATTGCCTTCTTTGGTATCCGGTCACTACTGGCTTACCGTAGTCGAGGTAAACGCTATTAAAGTATCGTGGAATTCGCGTTTAAGAAAATTGGAATTCACTAAGATCTTCATTCCCCGTACGTAAAACGGGGTACGATGATAAAAGTTTTTTTAACGATTTTTAGGACGATTTTTAGGACTATGATAGTATTAAATAAATATAAACCCGGCGAATATCTTTTTTAAAAGCTTGTCTCATTAAGAAGAAGAAGAAGAAGAAGAAGAAACCGATCTCGTTTCAAAGTAGTTAACCCGATCGTCTCTAGTAGAAAACAAAAAACCAAAAAAGAAAATGTATATTGTGTGGAATAATTCGTGCATAAATTAAATACATCACGATAGATCCTAACCGTTTCTTAATTAAATCCTATAACGTTGTATGGTATATATAAAATATCTCGGTATTTATATAGTGGACGATAGTTAACGGGATGCCCGCTTTAACCTAAATCAAATTAAAATCGTCGCGAGACAAAATCAACGGGCGCATTATTAACGTTTGTATTAATTCTTTTTTTCTCTTCTTCTTCCACGAAAAATATTTGTACGAATATATATATATATATATATATATATATATATATATACATATGTGTGTGTGTGTGTGAGAGGATTTTTAACGGTAATTCGAGGCAAGGTATAACTATAAAATGAAGATTAATTAATAAGAAACGAGAGAGAGAGAGAGAGAGAGAGAGAGAGAGAGAGAGAGAGAGAGAGAGAGCGAGAGTTATATATATATATATACACATATATACTTAATTACCAACATATTTGTCTCCGGTTAATGATCGGTCTCCTTAATTACGAGCTTACGTGGAAGAGCCAAAGCAAGGAAAAGAAAACAAAAATAAAAGAAGAAAGAAACAAAACAAAACAAAACAAAACAATAAAATAACAAAAAAGAAAAGGAAAAAGAAGAAAAAGGACAAAAGGAGAGGAAGAAATGCCACCCCTTTTACGAGAGAGTAGTAAAAGAATTTCGACAACGGAAAAGAGAGGAGAACGAAATTACGTAAGAATTTTAACTTAATCGTTGGGGTGAGTGGGAAGGAGAGTGGGTTGAGCGAGCGTGTTACGGAGCTATGGGAGTATAGGGAGGAGAGGCAGGGTGGGGATAGAGAGAGAGGGGGGGGGAGGGAGGGTCATTCGAATATCGAAACGCTACGTTGCAAAAGCATCGTAAAAGAATTTCTCTCGTCTAAAGGGAATTATATCGCCACTCTATACATAGATAGATAAATAGAGAGTGTGTGTGTGAGAGAGAGATAGAAAGAGAGAGAGAGAGATACGTAGAGAGAAACGTAAATAAGTAAGTAAGTAAGTGAGTAAGTAAGTAAGTAAGTAAGTAAGTAAGTACTTACGCGTCCACCTAAACGGCAACGAGTCAGCGCAAGTCTCGCAAAGAACGCAAGAAGAAGGCCAACGAGAGTTTGTACCTAATTAGGAACTCGTTTACGTAGTTTTGAGACGCCCGCAAAAGCTATGGCCGTTTGCATCGGAGACGTGAGAGGAGAATTTTCTTTTGCGAGTACTATACTACGACGACTACGACGACAGTGACGACTACGAGGACGACGAAGGGATAACTTTCTCGCCGTAAACGCAAAGATACGTTGAGAGTAACCGGCAATGAGAAAGAGAAGGAGGAGGAGGAGGAGGAGGAGGAGGAGGAGGAGGAGGAGGAGGAGGTGAAAGGACGAGGGGGAGGGTGGTGGTGTGGCTTTGGCGATGGTGGTACGAGGAGATATCGGAGGTATTGGAGGTGGTGATGGTAGTTGTGAACGTGGAGGAGGAGGAGGAGGAGGAGGAGGAGGTGGAGTACTCGTAGCGAACGCCGAAGCGAACTCTCTTCTGGTTTGTACTCCTCATCTCGAGAGCTCGCTAACGCGCGCGAAAGAGATAGATAGATAGAGAGAGAAAGAGAGTAAGAGAGAGTAAGAGAGAGAGAGAGAGAGAGAGAGAGAGAGAGCGTGGTTGCTCGCGACCACGTTAGCCTTCGTAAATTTCCTACGAAGTCGGAAACGGGATTTCGTCTCGATTCATCTTGCCGGCAATTACCCGCAACGGCACTTGATCCAAGTACGTGAAAGACGCGATCCGCAACCACCGATTTATGGGATGCGCGCGTACGTGTCGAGCAAAACGATTATTTCGAACCTTCTCTTCGTCTCTCTCTCTCTCTCTCTCTCTCTCTCTCTCTCTGTCCTTTTCTTTCTCTTTTTCTTTGTGTGCGTTCGATCGATCGATCGATCGATCGATCGATCGTTACGTTCGATCGAAAACTTTCGAGATTTTTTCTCTTTATATATACGTATATATATTTTTTTTCCTCTCTCTCTTTCTCTCTCTCTCTTTCTCTCTCTCTCTCTCTCTCTCTCTCTCTCTCTCTCTCTCTCTCTCTCTCTCTCTTTTATGATTGATTTACGAGTTCTATCGAAAAAAATCTTTTCCGATCATATTCGTTGGGCGCACACCTTGTCAATGATTCGCAATACGTCGTAATTCGTTTACCGAATTTCTTTCAATCGTCGAAGTCGATAAAAATTTTATGATTATTTTCTAATCGACATAACGTTCGTAAGGGCAATTAATTTGAAAAAAAAGGAAAGACGGAAGAAATAGAAGAAGAAGCAGAAGAAGAAGAAGAAACGAAAAAGAAATAGAGAAAGATAGAGAGATAGAGAGAGAGAGAGAGAGAGAGAGAAATCAAATGTTTATCTCGTTTATTTTACATAAGCTTTACATAAATACATGAGGCTACCCTCTCTCTCTCTCTCTTTCGTTTTTCCATATAAAAGCAATCGATTCTTCGGATCGATCCGATAAGGAGAGAAAGAGAGAGAAAGAGAGAGAGAGAGAGAGAGAGAGAGAGAGAGAGAAGGTATGTGTATCTCTCTGCCCTCGAAGGATCTCGACAACGCGAAGGGAAGATCAACCGTCCCGTTTCCATTTCCCCGAAATTCTCCTCTCTCCCTCTTGTTGCGTCGTCCTCTCTTCCTTCACTTGGTCCGTCCCTCCCTCCCACCCTTTCGCCCTCAAACCGTAGAGGACACGAATCCGAGCATCGGTACAACCCGTCGAAACAGTGGCTGGCTCCCAATTAGGACGGAGGTCTTCTCTTTTAAGTAATGCCCGCTCTCCGCTTATTTCTATCTCTTTCTCTCTTTTTCTCACCAATATATATATATATATATATATATATATATATATATATATATATGTGTGTGTGTGTGTGTAGTGCGTGTGGTATACACAACACACGCACGTACACTCTTTCTTGGGGCCTGTCCACCGCGACGATTGACTTTCCGCGGCATTCTCGTCTTTCTCTTGTATAAATTAGTCCCAGCCGCCACATAATGGCGTGTCGATGCGCTACTGTCCCTGGATAGCCTTTTGCCTTTCTAATTCCTTTTTTATCTCTTATTTTATCTCTCATACAATCTCTTACATTTCTCTCTCTCTCTCTCTCTCTCTCTCTCTCTCTCTCTCTCTCTCTCTCTCTATCTCTCTTCATACATATGTGTGTGTGCGTGTATGCATATGTGTATGCATATGTGTATGCATATGTGTGTGTATATGTGTATGCATATGTGTGTGTATATGTGTATCTATCTCTTTTTCCTTCTCATTCCTTCTTCTAGCTCTTACTCGTTCACCATATCCGTCTCTTTCTCGCTTAAGCGATGTTTATATTCACGTCCTTCTCTCACCTCTTCTTTCTTTCTTTCTTTCTTACTCTCCTTCTCTCTCTCTCTCTCTCTCTCTCTCTCTCTCTTTTACTCTCTCTTTCTCTCCGTCTCTTCCTCATTCTCCTCCTCCTCCTCTTTTCGTTCGCACACTCGTCAGACCGGCTGCTTAATTTACGACCAATTAATTTGGATAAACTGAATGAGGGGAGGCCTGCTTTTGATGCACGCGTTAACCGAGCATCTTTTTCTATCTCTCTTTCTCTCTCTCTCTCTCTCTCTCTCTCTCTCTCTCTCTCTTTCTCTGTCTGTCTGTCTTTACCTTTCTGTCCTCTCAAACAGGAGCTTCCCATCAGGTTAAATTCGTTTCTACTTACTCGTTCTGATAAAACTTCTTTCGACATGGAATAGGGGGGAGGGAGCTAGTGAGTGTTAAGGAAAAGAAAAAGAAAAGAAAAAAAATATGTATATATATATATATAACGAAGGGAAGTAATAAGAAAATATGGTAGAACGATCCGACCGATTAATTCACAATAGATATGTTCTTTTTCCGTTTTTTATTTTCTATTTGTTTTTCTATCTTCTTTTCTTTTCTTTGAACGATCTGTATACGAATAAAATATATTCACGTTTCTACACTCGCTTGTTTCGACGGTACTATTCGAACGATGACGTTAAGAAAAAAAGAAAAATAATTAAATAAATAGATAAAAGGAACAAAAAATGATAGCAAAAAAAAAAAAACAAACAAAAAGAGAATAATTGAAACGGAATGAAATAAAATAAAATAAAATAAAATAAAATAAAACGATCGTATCGATCGATTTATAATATATATATATATATATATTTTGTCTTGCATATTTCCTCATATTTTCTGTTCCTTCTTCATCTTCTTTTTCGTTTTTCGTTTTTTAAATATTTCTCAATAGATAAAAAAAAAATCGCACGAAAGAGTAGAAGAAATCTTTCGCGAGTCCGACGACGGTCTCGATCGGATTTCTCCTCGTTCACTCGATCGATTCTCGGCGAGTTTCCGATCGAGGTCTTCGAAGGGATAGAAATCACGATGAGAGGGCGGGGAGCTGAGGCAGGGAGGTGGACAGAGAGAGAGAGAGAGAGAGAGAGAGAGAGAGAGAGAGAGAGAGAGAGAGAGAGAGAGAGAGAAGAGAAAGGAATAGAAGAAGAAGAAGAAGAAGAAGAATAAGAATAAGACGAAGGAGGAGAAGGAGGAGAAGGAGAAGGAGAAGGATAGGAAGAAAAAGGAGGAGAAGGAGGAGAAGGAGGTGGAGGAGGAGGAGGAGGAAGGGGAGGAGAAAGAAGAAGACGAGAAGTCACGGCGATGGCGAAGAAGAGGCGGACTATCGCGAAAGCGGACGACGGCGTTCGATGTCGTCTTCGTCGTCGTCGTCGTCGTCGTCGTCGTGAAGGGGCTGTTTGGTATTCCGTTCGCGTCCGAGGGCATAATTGGCCGCCAACTGGCGACGACTACGACGCTCCTCCGGGTATCGCCAAGACAAGAAATTATTCTTTAATTAATTGTCAGCGCTCTCAATGTGACCACATGCGTAGGATCGGTCGGACTCCCTACATACATACATACATAGATACCTACATACATACATACATAGATGCGTGCATACATGCATACATAAATTTTGATCAATATGGAATGATAGGATAGTTTCTACGTGACTCTCTATCTCTCTCTCTTTATAAGCGAGAAGAATAACTCGTTATTGTTGTATACCTTCTTCGGTAGAGAAAGAGAGAGAGAGAGAGAGAGAGAGATGGAGAAGATATGCGAGGGTTTTGTGTACGTGTCTCTCTTTAAGCGTTTAAAAGTTAAATACAACAAAGTGATGGCGATGGTGGTGTGTGAGACGTACGTACCTTTATGTTCTATCAACGATAAATACCAGGTACCTATAACTATAACTATCGCGCTCCAGTCCCTTTGTAAATCCTTTAACGGTTAAATAACTCTTGTCATCCGGCAAGAAAATGGTTACCGAGTATACCTAAGAAATATGTTCATTTCTTTTCAATGTGATATATGTTGTATCTCTCTCTCTCTCTCTCTCTCTCTCTCTCTCTCTCTCTTTCTCTCTCTCTCTTTCTCTCTCAATCGAAATGATATACACTCGGTAATTATTACTTAACCAATATCTTGACGTCTCTTACGTCTCTTACGCCTAATGTCCTTACCCTTTCTTGTTATTATCCTTATATATATATTATTAACGGAGGAAGAACAATTAGGCTACCGGTCTTCGACGAGCGAGAGGACAGTTACGAGCGCGGATGAGAGATTCAAAGAGACCGGCGCGGGTCTCCTTTGATCGACCTCAGACCGCGAAACAACGGGTATCTTTCTCCTTCTCTCTCTCTCTCTCTCTCTCTGTGGTATGTATGTGTGTGTGTGTGTACGTGTATCTTTCTGTCTCTGTCGGTTTTAAACTCCGCAGCTCTCTCTCACTCTTTCCTTTTTCATCTTGGACGCTTTAGCAGATAGGAAAGACCAGGTCTCCTGCGTGAACACGCGCTGGGACTTACATTGGCGTCAAGTTTATCGACAAATTTTTCGAAACTTTTCTTTACCATCGAATATCTATCACTTTCGACGATCATCATTGTCTATCATCTTTAACGGTAGATCTATACTCGCGCGCGCACGCGCACATACGTGTACACACACACACACATATATATATATATATATCGTAATATAATAATATAAATAAATATAGAAAGAAATGTTATCGTATACCCGTCGATATTATTTGGTAGATATAAATAAAAAAAAAGAAAAAAAAAAAAAGGAAAAAATAGCAAAGTAAAACAACAGAATCATCGACGTAATCAACGTGGAAGAGAGAATATTTTTATATTTTTGTATCGATTCTCGTGATACTCGCGTACCCTGCGTATTTTTTATATAGATATTTTTGTAGAGAGATATTGTTTATAGGCTCGCTCAATAATTCGATTCGACCAGAGGAGGAAAAAAGAAAAGGCCGAAGGTGGGAAAAGAAAATCGACGAAAAAGAAAGAAAAGGAAAGAAAAGAAAAGAAAATAGATTTTCGCAAAGCTCGTAGGTATCGCGTAAACGATCGTATTTTACGCCAATGAGAACACTCACGATTCTCACTGTAGAAGAAGAGACAGGTGCGCGCACGAAGAAGACGAGCGCACACACGAACGCACGACGGATGATAACGACGATGAAACGAAGGAACGCGTTGGCGAAATTATATTGGTATATATATATATATATATGTGTGTGTGTGTGTGCGCGCGTGTGCGTGTTCGTGTGTTCGTGTTCGTGCGTGTATGCGTGCCCGTGTGCGTGTTTTCCCTTTTCCTATACATAAGCGCGCGCACGTTTATATATTCCTTGTATATATATATATTTTATAATTAGCCGACGGTCGCCGTCGATAAATCAGCGCGCCGCCCGGCTTTAGGACTTAATTAAAAAAATTTAGTCAAAAACCAATTAGCGGCCACGGCGAATTAACATATTTCTAATTATCTACCGGACACTTTCGGCTGCCTTATACCAGCGGCAATCGTCTATCTCTCTCTTTCTCTCGGTCTCTCTTTTTCTTTCTCATTGAGAAACCCGTAATATAAGTCCAGTGAATTTCTATCTCTCTCTCTCTCTCACTCTCTCTCTCATTCCCCCCCCCTCTCTCTCTCTCTTTCTATCTACCAATCTTCCACACTATCCCTCGATGACGTTGCGTTATGGTCATTGTTAACGCGTTTCTTAAGGCGTCGTCATCAACGCTCTCGTCGTTTGCCAACAATCAATTCTCTCTTTACTCTCTTTTTTTCCAAATTGGAGAACATGTTAATTACAAAGGTTGCAACCTCTCTTCAAAGAGCATCGAAAAGGTTTTCAACGAAAATATAGATAGTAAACGAAATTAGGATCGATATATATATATATATATATATATATATATATATATATATATATATATAATGATATATTGCTTTCCGAAATAACTAAAGATAACAATTGACAGATGTTTGTGTGTGTGTGTGTGTGTGTGTGTGTATGTTTATAGTATCGTAGTATATATCTATGTATCCATGTATCTATATATGTAATATCTATCTACAAATATTTATCGAGATAAACTTAAATATTTACTTATTTACTTACTTGCTTACTTACTTGCTTGCTTGCTTACTCGCTTGCTTGTTTGCTTCGATTACGTACGAACCTAAGGAATTAATAACCCGATTGTTAAGCCGAGATAAAACGTCGAGATTAATTATTGAAATCAGATTTTTATTATCGCTATAATATGTGTATTTTCTTGTGGATAAATTACCATGTTATTACATTTATACAGAGCGGCCATAGGTTACGATTCGTGAACCATTTCGCGCTTATTTAATATCTTTAAATCAACTTTTTATTTTTCTTTACTCTCTCTCTCTCTCTCTCTCTCTTGTTTTTTTTCCTTTTCCTTTTTCCTTTTTTCTTATTTTTTCCCTTCATTTTTTTTTTTACCGACGGCGGATCTCCGTGATCGTACACGTAGATACATACATAATTTACACGTTTTATCTGCATTTTCGTTCTTCCGTTCTCTCTTTCTCTCTCTCTCTTTCTTTCTATCTCTATCTCTATCTCTTTATCTCTCTCTCTCTCTCTCTCTCTCTCTCTCTCTCTCTCTCTCTCTCTCGGACGCACGCATACACATCGCACACATCTCAATCAGATTATATACAAACGTATTATCGTACCTCATCGTTTCTCTTTCGTTGCCCACCCAATTATAAAGTCTCCGTGGTGTCTCCTCGCGATAAACGAAGAAATTCGTTTTTCTCATACTATGTGTGTGTGTGTGTGTGTGTGTGTGTATATATATATATATATATACACACACACACATCCCGTCGCGAAAAGACTCGTCGAAACAATAAAAACGTTCGTTCGAATCTATTTACTCGAGAGACTACTGAAAATACTTCGCGGCTTTCCGATATATCACCCTTTTCATTTTTATCGCGTCTTTCGATTGCGATCGACGAAACACTCGATGATTAACGTCGATCGGAACCGTCGAAAATCCATCGTCCGTCGGAATCGTTCAAAATCGTCGTCGACCCGCGTAAGTTTACTTTTTTTCCACTTACATGAGTAAATCGATTGTTATGTACATATCGAAATATAAGAATTACGAATGGAGAACGGAGTCACACACGTTTTCCTTTTTTTCCCCTTTCGCCTCGCGTCCCAAACCTCTAGCGTCCCACAGCCCTTCAAGTTCCACCTACGTCCCTTCGGTTTTATTTATTTATTTATTTATTTTTTTTTTAATTCCTTTTTCCATCCCTTCTTTCCTCCTTTCTGTTTTTCTTTTTTGTTTTCGTTCTCTCCTTACTCCCTTCGTCCTTCACCTTTCGCGTTTATCGTCGTTTCGTCCCCCCCTCCCCCTCCCCCCTCCCTCCCTCCATTACGATTTTAAATCATCGTCGGACCATCTCCATCAATCCATTTGCAAATTGCGATCGAAATCGAATCGTATTTTATACACGCACACGCACACGCACACGAACACGCACACACACACACAGACACACAGACACAAACGGCGCACTCCTATATACACATAAGTACACTCACGTAAGTACATACGTATTTATACACGTTTACCATTACCTATCGATTATCGAGCGAACGGAGAGAAATTTTTATTTACATTTATGTGCATTATCGGTTTTATCTTTTGTCCAGTCGCCCGCTCCCCTCCCCCTCCCTCAACCTCTCGTACGGGAGTCGTTTATGCGTTTGTTTGTTTGTTTGATTTTTTTTCCTCTCCCTTTTCCTCATTTCTGTTCACACAATAAAGTCCAGGATCTCTCCTGGTTTCGAATCTCTCGCCGCAACTATCTTCTCTCTTCTCTCTCCTTGCCTTTTGTTTTTCTCTTTTTCTCAACTTTTTTTCTTTCTTTTTTGTTCACTTTTCCTCATCCTTCCTCCTCCTCCTCTTCCTCCCACCGTTCCCTTCTTCCACATCACCAATTTTTTGATTCTCGAGATCGCGCGATCGAGAAATGACACGAATAAATGTTAAGCGCGAGTGAAATTATCAGGAATCAACGTTCAGAAAAATTTTGTCGTTGTGCGGTGCAAGGACTATGTCAAAGTCTCTCGAACGAACATGTACGCGCGTACGCGTTGCACGCGTGCGACACAAAAATAAAAAAAAAAAAAAAACAAAAAAGAATAAGAGAACCCCGAAAAGAGTCGAGATTAAAAAATTGAAAGAAAAATAAAAAAAAAAGCAAAGAAAAGAAATGGACCGTAGATTAACTGACCGCTCGGTACGGTTGAACTTGGCGAGTGGTGGTGTTCGTTCTTCGATCTTCGAGACATCGAATCGAATCTCTTCCTTTTTTGTATCCGATCGATTTAACACACGCGTCGTCGTCTCACTCGTAATATTTTCGATTAGTCCATAGGAACGTTCCTCGGCTGTACACCACCAGGAGGATGAAGAGAAGGAGGAGGAGGAGGAGGAAGAGGAAGAGTAGGAGGAGTCTCGGACCAGGTCTATCTCGTACGCTCGCAAAAAACAAAAAAAAAAAAAAAGAAGAAAAACACGACAAAAATAAACAAAGAGGAAAACAAAATGAAAAATAAAAATCTGCCTCTTCGCGACTAACCGTTCCGCGAACTACTCGTCGCCCGTCAAAAAATTTCTAACGAAGGGTGGAACAAAGAGGGGTTGGAGGGGGCCCGGGCGGGGCCCAGAGGGGGGGGGGGCTCGGGGTCGATAGGCCGTAGGAATCGAAAGTAACGGATTAAGGAAAATATTATTGGGTTATACACGATATAATAAAATGGATCACACTTTGGAGAATGACACCGAATAACGAATGTCCTCTATTCGGTACGAGCTCCTTCGGTAAACTAAAACTGTTCGGATGCTTGTAGTTGGGCCAGCTGCAATGGGACGACGAAGACGAAGACGACGAAGACGACGACGAAGACGAAGACGACGACGACGACGACGACGACGACGACGACGACGAAGACGAAGGTCGAACGAGTCCGCCTTATTAAGGCCTGTGTCCAGGGGGCCCCATGAACATGGCCGCCGCCGCGGCCGCATGGGTGTGCCTAGCCATGGCCGCTGCTATAAAGGGTGGCACTCCTGGTGTACCAGGTGGACCAACGCCCGAGAACATCAGGCCCGAACCGAAACTCGGGTGCAAAAGGGGCCTCGCCGATAGTCTAAGCTTCTCTATCTCGGCCTCTTGTAGTCTCTTCGCTTTCGCACGTCTGTTTTGAAACCATATCTTAACCTGTAAAAATATAATTGAAACGGGATATGATCGTAACGAAGCTTGGAAATGATTTATTAATTTTCTTTTATAACTGTCTCTCTCTCTCTCTCTCTCTCTCTTATTTTGTTGTTGTTTTTTTTTTTAATTTAATTTGATTTAATTTAATTTAATTCATAACTTGGTTTTATATTGAATATCGTTCGACGAACGACGGGACATTCGTACGATAATAATTATATGTTATGAAATAATACGCATATATACATATATGGAAAAATTATATATATATATATATACATATATATATGTCGAGTCGTCCGGAAAGTTCGGGCCGATTTTGAAGGAAAATTGAAACGCATAATAGTACACATTTATTAAATTATTATTATTATTATTATTATTAAAATATCATCGGCACGAATTTTTCGGACGACCCAATACATATATAAATATATCTATAAAAAAGAATATTTGTTATTTAATCAAATTCAATATTTTATTTTATTTCCTTCTTTATTTGTTTCGTTTCGTGAATTCTTACCTCCCATAAACAATGAACGTTCGAAATATATACTAGGACCAATTTTTTTTTTTTTTCGTTCTCGACGATTTGTCAACGCGGATAGACTTTAAGGATTCGATTGGAATAGCACGAACGTGGGTCGAGTGGTGATACTTGAGGGTTATCCGGTATGATTATAGGTAACGCGTTAACGAATAACGTCTCGTCTACGTGGTTGTTAACACGCTGTTAACACGACGATGAAGTCGGCGTACGGCGTACTTACGGGAACGACCTAAGCCAAATATGAGAACGCGTACGGATCGCGTGCGATTTCGCTGCGGGTGTTATATGGCTCTCGTAATTAGTAGTTTCAAATAGGTGAAAGTAACGAACGGATTAGGTATCGGTAGAAACTGTCGGTTCTTACTACGCCGTGTCGGTCCTATATGCATTTATCCATACCGTTTATATACATATACCGTGTATACTGTGTATTCATATATATATATATATATATATATATATATATACATGTATGTATGTACGTATGTATTTATTAGGAAATTGTTAAGCCGGCATGAGTTAGTTGGTAAGGCTCGCGAACGACTACCTAAGCGAACGTGTCAAATTTACCTGACGCGTATATAAAGAAGAATTTCCCGGTAGCCTCGGAGCTACGATTTAAACTACGGAGAATGTATTTTCTTTCCTAATTGCTAAATCGTTGTTTCTTACCGAGCGCAAATTGATTTCTTGCCAGGCGATAATCGTTCATTTGAAAAATAAAGAAAAAGAAGAAGAGAAAGAGGAGGAGGAATAAGTGGAGGAAGGAAGCATAAAAAAAAAAAAGAAGAGAAAACACGTGTTCGACTAAGTGTTTAAGTATCGTTTAAAACGATTAGAAGAAGATAATTGCGGATAGAGGAATTGGAGCAATGAAAAAGAAATGGAAAAAGAAAAAGAAAGAAAATTAGCGACGGACAATGAAATATCACGCGAAATCGAATTTAATCGTGTATCGATTGAGAACTTCGATCACCTTTTTTTCCTTCCTTCCTTCCTTTCTTTTTTTCTTTTATTCTTTTCTTCTTTTTATCATCTTAATCGAATCCCGTTGGGTGTTGAGTCAACGATATTGTAATTTAACAGGAGTGTCGCGGGCTAAACTTAAATCGTTGACTTTCGTTCCTTCCCTCGAGAATGAAACGGAACAAAAGGAGTGCCCATGACGGGTCTACCATATATACATATATACATACATACATACATACATAAATACATACATACACACACACACATATATATATATATATACATATTCATCTACCTATATATGTACGTACCTATGTACCTGTGTATATGTACGAAACTACTGTGCAAAATGGTTTTCGTGAGTAAGAGAAAGAGAAAGAGAAAGAGAGAGAGAGAGAGAAAGAGAGAGAGAGAGAGACAAAGTTTAAGTGATGATCGTAGCTTATCTAAGCAAATGAATGCGACGAAGCTTCATTTCGTCTGATTCATTGTAATGAATGCGCAAAGTGTATCTTAACACGCTAGCCGAGCGATAACGTTCATATACGACCGGGTATCTTCACGACGCTTACACGAGTCATAAGGAAAGGCAAACACATTGCCTGAAATAAATACTCTGAAGGGTCTCTCTCTCTCTCTCTCTCTCTCTCTCTCTCTCTCTTTCTTTCTTTCTTTTTCTCTTTCTCGTTTTTTTTCTCTCCCTTCCCATTTCGATCAGTTGAAGGTGAGTAAAGGAAACGTGAAATAAAAGAGAGAAAAAAAATGGACGAAGGCAAAAGAAACAAAAAAAAGAAGGAGAAAGAAAAAGAAAGAGAAGAAGTAGAAGAAGAGGAGGAGGAGGAGGAGGAGGAATGAAGGGACGAAGAAAAGGGTAAGGGGTGTCCTTATATGGCGCGATTATCTTTCCTACGGATTCTCTCAATAATTATGATAATTTTATAACATTGTTGCGGGATAAATCTTTCATCTACGTTCCACGTTTAAAAAGCTAATTTTCATCGCGAACTATCTACCTGTCATGTTCGCTTATAATCATTTAATAAATGGACACACGCGCACGCGCACATACACACACAAACACACGTTCCCTTTCAGTCACTCTCGTTCTCTCTCTTTCTCACTGTTTCTTCATTATTTTCGCTCGTTTTGCTTTTTATTTCTTTATTTTATTTTATTTTATTTTATTTCTTTTTTTATTTATTTCGAATCGTAGTCGGATAATTATAAGAGGTACGTTCGACGTACCAACGTGTGATCGACTTTCGACAAATAATCTTACGATATTGGCTCTGGATTGAATCCGGACATGTGTCGGGAGACTCATCGAACATATTATGACTCGATAATCTCAATCTCGACCGGGATCTCTCGGCCCGATGATATATCTTTTTATTTTTTCTTTTTTCTGTTTCTCCTCTCTTCTCTCTCTCTCTCTCTCTCTCTCTCTCTCTCTCTCTTTCTCTCTGCGTTTGCCCCGGCCAAATACCACTTGGCTTCCGCTGACTCACTGTTCTCACTATTATCGCGATAATTATTCCGATCCATTCTGAATCGATAAAAAGAGTCGTCGGTATTAACCATTCCACTTTCGGTTCTCAACGATCTATATGCATATATATATATATATATATATATATATATATATATATACATACATAAATACACACACACATACACACACACACACAAATGGTGAAATGTATATATTTGAATAAACGAGTATACGTATATTTGTATTATTTACATACATACGTATATGTGCGTTCTGGGTAACATTATAACGTGTGGTCGTACTTGTTAAAATAATTTATGCATCGCATTTATCTTGTTCAGGTTCAAGTACATTCACCAGATAACATCGACGATATACTTACGTATATACATTACGCATACGCGCATACTACAAACGTATAAACGTACACGACACCGCACAAGCGTACACATAAGAATAAAAATACTTGATAATAATACATTGTGTTCGACCAGATATGTTGGGCCATATCCTTTAACGATTCACTCTCCTCACCTGCGTTTCCGTGAGATGAAGGGACGACGAGAATTCCGCGCGCTCGGCTATCGTCAGGTATTGCTTCTCTCGAAATTTTTTCTCCAAAGACAACAGCTGTTGCGTAGTAAACGGCGTCCTCGGTTTTCTATTTGGTTTGTGCTTACGCAGGGTGCAACGTACTGGTCCTGGACCCGGACCCGGTAATCTTAGATCACCTGGAATAATTAACATCGATCAACAATTTCGTATTATCGACAATGCAATGAACAAACAAACGAATAAACGAATGACGTTTCACTAGTAATGGGGGAAAGAAAGAACGTTCGTCGAAATAAAACGAAACGCATTTTTATGCGACATACATACATACATACATACATACATACATACATACGTACGTACGTACGTACGTACGTACATTCATTCGTGCATTCGTACTTACGTACGTGCATACATACATGCAAATTTATTATACCAATGAACGTTCTCCTTTATTTCTTGTTTTTTTTATCAATCATTCTTTAACGTTTAAAAATAAACGCACGTTTTCAAGCGTCATAGTGTCTTTCTCGATCGTTTTAGAACAGTTTAGATCCAACGACGAGCTCGAAATATTTC
>OU964968.1:7906151-7918651 GCA_918808275.2 Dolichovespula sylvestris
ATTCTCGAAAGCCACCGTTATGGATACCAAAAGAGAGAGAGAGAGAGACGTTTCTTTCTCGCACGAACCTCGAGGGGTTACTCCGAAGCTTAAAGCTTAATGAGATTTTCGCAACTTCTTCGACGGAACGTTCAAAGAAAAAACAAAAAGAAAAAGAAAAAAAAGAAAAACAAAGAGAACAGAAATTAATTAAAAAAAAAATCCAAATTTTGTTTGAACGTCCCGCTGCGATCTTTCCTTCTTCCGTTCTTTTTTCTCTTTCTTTTTTTTAATCCATTAAAAATCATTTCCAACCTCTCACGCGGCGTTTATTACGAATGTTAACGTCGGACGAATTAACGCTCGAATATACAATACAATTGCACGCAATTAAGAAATCAACTAATCGATCGATATTGGACACGAAATTTTTTATCGATTTTAAGATTTTATCGTAATACGTGGCAAGATAGTAACGGATCTTTTTTTGTTTTTGCGTCGTAAACACTCTACCGAATGTTTCCCCGGCGATTGAAACTCGTTTACGTTCATTTACGCTTTCCCGAGAGTATGAAAAATAAAAAGAAAGAAAATAACGAAATTTCTCGCATATAATCCGCTCAAGACACAAGTCCTTCGTAGGGATGGATCGTTGAAGAAAAATACTTGTCGGGAATTTTTTGTTTTCCCCTCTCGTATATTTACGACGCCGGTAAAAAAAAAAAAAAAAAAGAAAAAAAGAAACGAAAAAATAAAGAATACGCGAGGAGAAAAAGAAAGAATAAAATAAAATAAAATCAAATACGTTCAAATCGTACGATTGAAAATCCCTCGATTCATTCGCGCTTATCCGTCGAAACGAAGGTACTGTCTAAAGAAAAAAAAAAAAAAAAAAGAAGAAAAATAAAAAGAAAACAAAAATTACTACTGAAGAATCGCGAGCGAGGATTTGTTTTGCGTTCGACGACGTTGACGTAATACGTATAAATACGTACAACATACATAAATACATACATATATATATTTATATATAAAAAAAAAAAAAATAAAAACAAAGGACGTTAGTGGTTGTCGTCGTCGTGCGAACGTCAACAACCTTGTTTCAAGCATTTATCTCGTCAGTCTATGGGCGGTGCTCGTCGTCGAGTGACAGGTAGAAGTTTCGTGCTCGATTCAAATTAGTTGGCTGGAAAAGTACGAACGTGTAAGGAGCCTCGTACCCGTGTATATGTATGTGTGTGCGTGTGCGTGTGTGTGCGCCGGACATTTTATTACGTTTAAAAAGCTCGTATCTTCTTACGTGATCTACACTTTTTTCCACGCGATCTACACTACCCCTTTGCCAGAAAGAGAATTTAGTTTCCGAGGTGTAGCAAGTTTGTATTTAGATAAATGCATGCATATATATACACGGGGAAAGATGATTGGACTCGTTAATCATTCCGGATTTGAATATTTCTACTTTTTCTCTCTCTCTCTCTCTCTTAATATTCTGTTTTTTTTTTTATTTTTTTTTCGTTTTCTTTTGTATGTTCGTTTCCTTTCCCATAGGACGAGAGACGATATGAAGAATAGCACGGACGAGGGGATGGATAAAAGAGTTCATGGGGAAATTTGCTGTATCATCGAAAAATCATCCAGCGTACGTACGTACGTGCTTACATGTCTAATAGGGTTCGTACATATGTAAAATACAATGTGCATTAATAACCATACAATGTGCATGTTTAAGTATCGTGGTTAAAACGTGATTAGAAACAAGTTTATAAGTTTTGTTTCGATATATACGAGATATTATTTTGATCTTCGACACGTTTTCTCTTTGTTTCGTTCGTTTGTTCTCTCTCTCTCTCTCTCTCTCTCTCTCACACACACACACACACATATACTTTTAATGGAGAAGAAACGAAAATAGTATAAGTTACGACGCGAGGGACTGTAAATATATTTTTGATAGTAAATTTTACGGAGCAGGTTCCATCCGAAACTATCACAGCAAGGTTTGAATCGACGATAGACAGTTTAAATGCTAAGTAACGTGTTTAACCTACATAGATATGTATATACGAATATATATGTGAATGTGTGTGTGTGTGTGTGTGTGTGTGTGTACATAAGTTATACGCATCCAATGTCGTTGTTAAATGGCAATAATTTAATGGAAGATAAAGTTCCATGAAGAAAATGAAATCAATTCAGGCGATGGTCAATGCCGTATCGCGTTACACTCAAAGACAAGTTGTAAAATGCTTCGTGCTATTGGGTATAATAAAATTTTACATCGTCCTTATCGGTGGCTTTGCATCAGAGTTCGATCACTACCACTACCACCACAACTACACTACCACAACTACCACTACTACTATTACTGCTACGAGAGAGTCGGTAGAAGTCGATGAAGTCATTAAAATGAATGTGTGTGGTAGGTTGGTAGGTAGGTAGGTAGGTAGGTAGGTAGGTAGGTATGTAACATTTCCGGAATTTCGTGTGTCGTCTCTTTCGCTATCTGCGAAATAACTGAAAATTCGTATCACACGATAAAGAAACCGGTTCGAAGTCGGTAAACCAACAGAGAGAATTATTTGATCGAACGTTTCTCGCGTGATCGTCTCGGGTTGTAATCGTTTTTCCAACCTGATTCATTGGGATCGATATTTTTCACTTCTTTTAACGTCTTTATATCTTTCTTATTCTCTCTCTTTCTCTCTCTATCTATCTATCTATCTCTCTGTCTCGCTCATTTTCACTCTCACAGGTAGTTTCAATATATCCATTTTGATCGCCATCCTCAAATCGGATCGTCATTTTTTTTTAAGAGAGAGAAAGAGAGATACATAAAGAGAGAGAGAGAGAGAGAGAGAGAGAGAGGGAGAGAGAGTAAATGAAATTTTATCTAATATTTTTTAAACTCTCCCTCGGATACTTTCTCTTCATAATTTCTCTCTCTCTCTTTCTTCCTTTTCTTCTCCCTCTTCTTATTTATTTTTTCTTTACATCCATTCAACGTAATCGTGCATTGTCGTCCTAATTATCCAAGGCAATTTATTTTTCTTGTCCTTCTTCATTTTTTCCTTCGGTCTCTCTCCGATATCACCACAAACGCCACTCGTATATAATATTATAATACGTAAACGTCATTTAAACGTTCTCTGGAGAGATAATCTTTTTCCTTTCTTTTCTTTTTCTTGTTTTCTTGTTTTTTTTTTTTTTTTTTTTAAGGAAAAAGACGAGGAAGAAGGAGAAGAAGGAGAAGGAGACGAAGAAATAGAAGAAAAAGGCTCATGTCGACTCTCGTTCGAAAATGATTCGACGCGTTCAGGAAAAAGTGGAAGCCTCGAGCATTGCGATCGTTATTAAAACTGTACGACGTAGTAGTTGGGGACGGTTTGTCGGTGAACACGGGAAGACACGATGCGAGAATTCCGAGAGACGCACGCGCTGATAGAAAAATTCTATAAGGACGAGTTTTAACGCTAGGACAAATACAGAGACATAAACAGAAAGAGAGATAGATAGAGAGAGAGAGAGAGAGATAGAGAGAGAGAGAAAGAGAGAGAAGATTTTCTACGTCGTTTTGAAAAGAGATGGAACGATCGAAGAAACTCGTTCGTGAGAAGTAATGAAAAATAGAAAAATCGAAAGAGAAAGAGAGAGAAAGGGAGATAGACAGACAGAGAGAGAGAGAGAGAGAGAGAGAGAGAGAGAGAGAGAGAGAGAGAGTAGGATATAAAGAAAAAGAAAACGGGAACGGGTAACGATTAGTCGGAAGAAAATCCGCGGTACAAAATATCGATCGTGGGTTGGCATCCGGGAGAGGTAACGGGTTGGAGTGTATAAAGATGGCGGCGACGGAGTTCGGACGAGTTGAAGAGAGTAGGAGAAGGGGGATGAGGAGGATGAAGAGGAGGATGAGGAGGAGGTGGAGAAGGTGAAGGAGGTGCGCGGAAGACTCGCAACCCCGTACACATCGCTTCGGATAGCACGGGTAATTGGTCTCGCGCTCTGATGGTGAAAAGAAAAAGGGGGTTGTGGAGGGAGAAGGCGAGGTAGAGAAAGAAAGATAAAGAGAAAGAGAGACAGAGAGAGAGAGAGAGAGAGAGAGAGAGGACACGCGAACAGGCTTGGAGCATCCGAGATGAAAAACAAAGATAACTAGAGCGAGCGAGTGAGTGAGTGAGTGAGTGAGTTAGTGAATGAGTGAGAGAGAGAGAGAGAGAAGTAGAGGGCAAGTGGTTTGTCGTTATCATCGACAAAAAGGATGACGTCGCGAAGGAAGGAAGCTGGGTGTGCCAAGGCGAACCAAACAAGGGCAGTTTTTACCCTGGCCTCCTTGAATGCATTATGGATGCTCTCGGTTATGTATGACTCTATCATGCTCGACGGTGTACGACTCCTCCTCCACCGAAGGAGTAATATCTCCCTTCTCTCTCTCTCTCTCTCTCTTTCTCTTAGTCTTTTTATCTTTCTCTTGCTCTTTCTCATTCGTTTTCTCAAGACGTCAAGAAAATATACACTCGACTGAGAACTCGTGTGTACCTTTGCCACCCGTACCGAGAGCCAACGGGTTAGAAGCTTCAACAACGACGGACTTTTATATACCTACTCATGTCGAGAAGAAGGAGAGAGATAGAGAGATAGAGAGATAGAGAGAGAGAGAGAGAGAGAGAGATAGATAGATAGGTAGACAGATAGACAGACAGACGGACGGACAGACAGACAGACAGACATAGAGTTCTGTAATGGGCTTAGAGATTTCTTTCTCGGAAGCGCCGCGAGTTTCTCGTTACGCGTGAACTACAATTTTCCCTCGAGTTAGGGAAAAAGAAATGGGTACGTTTCAGAGAGACATAATCGAGCTCAGCTCGTTTCTGTTGTTCGTTCTCGTATAATTGTGTTTATGCGGTCTATTATGATTATTATTATTATTATTATTATTATTATTATTATTATTATTATTATTATTATCATTATTATTACCGACGCCAAGTCGAAGGAAAATTATAATGTCATGAACGAATGGAGTAGTGCTCGGGGGTGGGGGGTGGGGTGGGATATGTTAGAAGCGAGAAGTTATTAACAAATAATTTTTGCTAAGTATTACGTGGCACGTAGTAATGCGGTAATTACGTATATACCGTCTGTTGGAGTAACTCGCTAATTCGATCGGCCGAGATTGCTCTGCAATTCATTTTATTGCGGAGCGTGCGATAATTTTCTCTTTTTTTTTCATTTATTCTCTCTCTTTCTCTCTCTCTCTCTCTCTCTCTCTCTCTTGTTTTTTTCTCGTTTTCGTTTTAGGGAGCATTTTTCTCCTCGGTTTTTCTTTCTCTTCTTCTTTTCTTTTTTTTTTTTTTTTACTCCAAGTACGTCATACAGCAATATCTTTCATAAGCTCGTCGAATTCGTCGCTTTTAGTTCTTCGTATTTTTTCTTTCCTTTTTATATTTTTTCTTTTTATTTCTCTCGAAAGAAAAATAACACGATCCCAAGAAATCATTGCGGGCGCACGTTTTTCCTGCGATCGCCCGAAACACACACGCTCCTATCCCACGAATCGCGGACCCGTCTATTTATATTACCAAAAGTCCGTAAGTAGAGGTACCTAGTAGTCTGGTCCAGCGAGAGAGTCCAGAAGTAGAAGCAAAGAAGGGAGTAGTCGATGCCGAAACGAGAAAAGCGAACTCGCGAACAGTACTCGTGTTTTAACGGTGTTATTTATTGCCCGCGGTCCTTGGTATTTGGGAGGGGATAATAGTGTTCAAGTTAGCTATTATGTATATATACATACATACATACATACATACATACATATATATATATATATATATATATATATATATATATATCTTGAAATATTTTTACATGTATTTGTAAATCAAACGCGTAACGCGTTAATAATATATATATATATATATATATATATATATATATATATATATATATACACATACATATATATAAAATGCAACGATCCTAAAGTTAAGTTTCCGTTTTCTAATTGTGTATGTATGTATATATATATATATATATATATATATATATATATATATATATATATAAAAGAGTGAAAGAGAGAGAGAGAGAGAGATATCGGGACATCCACTTTTGTTCGTGTTTATGTGCCGAGATATACCTACTGTTAAGCGCTAGTATAATGGTCACCCGAAGCCGGCAATGTTTTCCAGAGTAAGCGTCTATAAGGTGACTGTCATTAAAGTAAACTGTCAATTAAAGTTAACAGGTATGGATGATAGAGTCGGAGCCATAAGGTGGAGCTTTGTTCGTCGTCGTTGTGGGGCTTCGAACGGAGTACGGATCGATGCCTGGGCTCCAGTAAGGTTTGCTCGTGCATGAAACGATTCGCGAGAGAAAGAAAGAAAGAAAGAGAATAAGAGAGAATAAAAGAGAAAGAGAGAGAGAGAGAGAGAGAGAATGAGAATGAGAGTGAGAGAACCCACGCCAAAGCTCAACCAGTTCCTTTAATTGAACGAACGATTATTTCATACGCTCGACAGATTTACCACCCCACCTACCTCGCCATGTTTCTTTATCTTAATTCACCGTTTAACAAAACTATACATTTTGAATTGTAACAAGCACTCATTTAAACACGGATTTTTGATAAACCGACAGAAAATCTTTGGACTCTGACGTATTGGTATACGTATATTACATAAATATATATATATATATATATATATATATATATATATATATATATGTATGTATGTAAATACGGTGGTTATTCGGGTTATCGAGTTACATGAGACGTTTATTCGACAACGGTGACAATAAGTCACGTGTATTAATTAACCCCTCATGTCATTCTAGATACGTGGCGATGAGGAATTCAATCGATTTCATTAACACTTTTATATAATTCTATTTTACGATCGACGCTTATAACGCCGAGGTAGGTAGAGGAAGGGGAAGTGAAGGAAAGAAAAGAAGAAAGAAAGGAAGAAAAGAAAATTTATACATCGGTCTATCTTCTTACTAAGGAATCGAATTTAATTTAGGGACTTTGTAATCATTCCTTCATTTCATATATATATATATATATATTAGGTCGTCAATGATGAAATTTATAGAAAAGAAAGGCAATTAGGTAATTATTAACTACAAATTTTATCCCTGACGATCTAATACATACACACACACACACACACACATATATATATATATATATTTATCTTTTTTTTTTTCCTTTAATCAGATACGTTTAACAGTCGGATGCATTTACCGCTTTATTTGTTTGAGAGCCGGTGACATTTCGTTAGATTCGAAAATAGAGAAATTATAAGTGGCTACTCTCTGGTAAGAAGAAAACTTGACTTTTCCAGAAATCGTTAGAACAGACGTGGCAGGCGGTCTACGCTCGTTCCGATAGCCTAGATTCTCTATTCTCGACGTGTTTGCTTTCGAAGTTGGACGACGGGACACACCACGCCACGCCACGAGGCTCGATAGGCAAAGAGCGTCGTGGATGGGAACTGAAGAAAGTCAGTGAAACTTCGTGACGAGTTCGCTCTGCCATTCGAAGGGAAAGGCTTCGATGTAACTATATTTCAAACGACTTCTTCTTCTTTCTTTTTCTTTCTTTTTTTCTCATTTTTCCCTAACATTTCGTTTACCTTCTCCAATGATGATAATATGTAAATGATTTGTTTATCGTTATCAAATCTTCAAAACGGCTATTGATGGACGTGGAACGAAGAGGAAGGAAAAGCGAGATACCGAGGAGAATTATTGGCTCACGGGTTCTCTCGTAGAGATACTTTGCAAAAATCACAAGGTATATATATATATATATATATATATATAGAGCGAATGTTCGAATCGCGATAACGATTAAGGCATTCCAATGGGAATATTTAATAATAAGGATCGTTCGTTCCGTGGTAATAATGACTAACGAGCACGAGAAAATATTGATTAATGATACGGGTAATGAGCGAGGCAAGAGGAAAAGAGAAATAAAAAGAAAGAAAAAGAAACGAAAGAATGAAAGAAAGAAAGAAAGAAAGAAAGAAGTAGTAATACGTAACGAGAATAATTATTCACGTTACACAAATCGACGATGAAATTTTCAAGCTCGTACCTAACAGATACATAGATCTTATGTCCTAGTCGGACACCTGTGTGTCTACTTTCAACCAGTTCACGAGTTCTTTATTTATTATTATTATTATTTCTTTTTTCTTTTCTTCTTAATTATATTTTCCTTTTTTTTTTTTTTTTGTAATTCAATACACCTATCCATAGCAACGCGAATTACTGCGAATTACCGGTCCGAAGATCCTTCGATCTGGTCGTAAGAATTTTATTAAAAAAAAAAAAAAAAAAAAAAGGAAAAAATGAAGAAAACAAAAAATAGAAATAGAAATAGAAACGAGAAGGAAAAAGTTATTCGGGCACAGGCTCCCGGTGTTCTTCCGAGTTCCAGGCTTCAATCATGATTTCCCTTCGAAACAAGTTCTCGTACTTACTTACATGCGAATTCATTGGCACACACGTAAGGACCGATAATGCACGAAGCTCGCGTGACCACAGCCCGCTAATATCGAACGTTATGGTCTCTCCGCGAATCGTGCCGCGAATGTCGTGCGAGCCGCATTAGGAGCTCGCGTTTTCCGCCTAATCATCGACATTGTCGCGATCTGCAGCACGAATCGACTCTTTCTTTCTCGCTCTCTCACTCTCTCTCTCTCTCTCTTTCCTTTTCTATTTCTCTCTATAACATTGCATTTTTGATGTCGTTTTATTGTACGTATTAATATTAATATTTGTTATTAAATATTTTATATATTGTGCGCGTATTAATATATATATATATATATATATATATATATATGTGTGTGTGTGTTTATCTATAAATATCTACATATACAATCGGATTTACTTTTCCTTTTTATATATATATATATATATATATATATATATATATATAAAGACCATTAATAAATTTTAAAACTCGGATAAAAATAATCTAATCCAGAAATGATCTTCTCCTCGAAATAAGTAGAACGTACAAATAAATACGTAACCAAGTTAAATAGCTATGCACGATAAGAACTCAAGTTCGATGATCGTGCGAGTATGGAAAAAGAAAAAGAAAAGAAAAAGAGAGAACGGTAATTGCAAGAATAATGTTATTTATATTTATCGATTACTTTATCAATTATTTCGTCAATGCGAAGATTTTCTCCTTACTCTAGCGTAAAAGTTAAGATAAAAATTATCAGGTGGATGAAAAATTTCTAAACGATAAGAAGTTTTAACCGACTTTACTTCTTTGCACCTCGTAAAGCTGCGGACGTCGTCTAGTACCGGAGACCCCGTGGCACGATTAAAGGAAAACGGAACCTGGTGTTATATTTATTGGGTTCGCGTGAGGTCCATCGGATTGCCCGATCGAGGATTAAACTCTCTGGATCGTTCGTGCGCCCGTAATTTGTGTGGCATCGGTATAATACGAGATATAACTATCGGGTTTGATTTGTTTTCCAAACGCTCCTCAGAAATAACTCAAAGGCTGAGTTAGAATAACTCAAAGGCTTGATAACTATCGTACAAATTTTTACTTTTTTCTATATGTATATATATACACATACAATCAAGCGTAGTAGCATTAGGACGGAGTTGAATGTAAAAGAAAAAAAAAAAAAAAAAAGAAAAGAGAAAACGATAAAAATCGAAGAAGAGAAAATTGCAAAAAAGAAACTCATTGATCTCTCACCGTTGGGACTTGTGGGTCCACCGTGGGGCGTATAAAGATGTCCGTGTGGATTATGTGGATGAGGTGGTGGGGGTAACCATGCGAAGCTCGCGAGCGAATGCGGAAATCCTGCGGGATTCCATCCGGGAGCGCCGGGTGCACCGGCTAGGTAAGGCCCTCCCTGCGAGGGCCTTTGGACCCCAGGGTGTATTGGCTGAGGCACTACAGGACTCGACTTCTCCTCCTTCTCTTGGCCGGTCTCGAGATCTCTCTCGAGTTCACAGTCCGAGTCCATTACGTTTAAATCTTCGGACTGGCCGACGCTACGTATCTCTTGATCCTCGAGATCAAGATGATCCGTCGTTCTGTCACCCTCGAGGGAACGATTCGCCTCGGAATCGCTACGATCGTCCAACAATTCTCGCCTGCTAACAGGCGATACGGAACGCGGATTGGTCATCCTATCGATTCTCGAATCCTCGTCGTCCTGGATCCTCTCACGTTCCCTTTGCAACGTCGATTCGGTTATTCTACTGATCGGCGAGTCCGTAGTTAATCGCCGATCGTCAACGGTACGATCCCTTTGTACTTCCTGGTCTATTCTGATCGGGGAGGATGATTTGTCGTGACTTGTAGACCTCGAGAAATCCTTAACCGTTAGAATCTCCTGTCGGCCGGCCGACGGATGATGTTGTTCCTGTTCCTGTATTCGATTCTGATGATGATGGTGATGATGATGGTGGTGATGATGATGATTACCAAACGCCGCTAATACAGAACCGTGAGGGCTTAGCCTAGCCAAGAGTTCTCTGCTCTGTAATCTTTGTTGTTCCAATAATAACTCCCTATATCTAGCCTCCATCTCTAGATTCTTTTCAATGTCCATTCGTTCCTCGTTGTCTCGTCTGGCGTTATTAAAATTTCCATTTCCGCCGCCACCGACTGCGCCACCTCCACCTCCACCTCCTACTCCTCCACCTCCACCTCCACCTCCTCCTCCTCCTCCTCCTCCACCTCCTCCTCCTCCTACACCACCGACACCACCGACACCAACCGCCGCAGACTTCTTCGTGCCGCTGAGCAAAGCGTCCACGCTGAAGCTGATCTTACCGTTTCTTGGTTTCAAATTCGACGACGCCGACGTTGGGGTTGCCATGTCGACGTCCTCGCAAAGACGATCGCTCCCGGCACCCTGCCCAGCCACCACACCCTCGCCGTTGCTCATAACGCTCCAGCTCGATGATTTTATTCTATCTAAACTTCGAACGAACTCTTCGAAGAATAATCCTCGTTAGTTTTCGTACGCGCGAGCGCGCGCACGCACGCACGCACGTACGTACGTACGTTAAACCGAGGCCGAGTTAAGCCGACGGGTTTGGTATCCCGCTTTTTCGTTTAATATCTCTCCCCCTTGACTTTACGAGAGAGAAACCTTTTTCTTGTTCTTTTTTTGTTTTTTTTTTTTTTTTTTTTTTATTTCTTCTTCTTTACACGCTTCTAACCTCCCTCTCGTGTATGCTCGAGAAATTTTTCTTCCTTCCGATTACGATCCAACGGCGGTACGTTCGAAATCGTTCGACGTCGATCCCAATTTCTTCATTTTATTTTCCCCTCGAGATCGAGTTCGATCGATCGATCGAGAATTAATTCTCACCAATCGTTAGAGATGTATTTTCTCAGGGAGTAATTATCGTTAAACGTCGAAGCTTTCATCGTCGTTCTATCCTCTTAATTATCCTCCCTTCGAGCTAGCGTCGGAGCTCTCTCTCTCTCTCTCTCTCTCTCTCTCTCTCTCTCTCTGTCCGTGCTTTTTTCACTGTACCGTCGAGATCGATCCCCCGGCCGTGCAATAACATAACAACATACGAAACTATCGACGCACTGTGTCCCTTATCGATAATCACAAGTTAACCTCATTACATTGATCGGCAATACGGATTATCCCGATCGATCGATCATCCTCGATTCTTTGTCACCAACAATATATCGTTAAATCCTTGGGAACGGGATTACGCTCCTCGAAATATTGACCTATCGTTATTCGACTGAATCGGAATCATTTGGGGGACGTTACTTTTACTCCGACGTACGTGTACGAATTATAACGTAAACGAAACGAAAGGATAATGAAAATCCAACTTTAGGGCATATCGGTCGGGCGGCATTGCATGGAATATTTTGTGGCACTGTCACACAGTCCCTACGGATCTTCGAACTTCTTCTTTCGAAAGACTTTTGAACACTGAAATATATATATATATATATATACATATATATACATATATATATATATATATATACATATATATATATAAATATACATACACATACATACATACATATATATATATATATATATCTTCTCACGAGAAAAGACCGCGGCGCTAAGGTGAATCCCAGAAATGATCGGGGAGAAGTAACAACACCGTAGGTCGACAGACTTTGCTGACGAGGTTTTTAGGATAGAACGCACAGGTAGATAATAAACAGGACAAACGGACAAACAGACAGAGAAAAAGAGAACACTTGTGTGTGTGTATATGTAGGTGCGTGTGTGTGCTTTAGAGAGAGAAAAACAGAGAAAGACAAAAAGAGAGATGGAAAGAGCAAAAGGAAAAAGCGAAAGAAAAAGAAAAAGAGAGAGAGAAAGAGAGAGAGAGAGAGAGAGAGAGAGAGAGAGAGAGAGAGAGAGTAGACCGGCTAGGCAGGTCGACGGGTCCCACGGGTTTCAATGCGTAATCCAAAATAATCTGGCGCGTGGTAGCCGCTGCTGCCGCGGAAACGGCACTGATTACCAGCTCGG
>OU964968.1:7921151-7961151 GCA_918808275.2 Dolichovespula sylvestris
CAAATGCAAGGAGAGAATCGTTGCAGAGAGAGAGAGAGAGAGAGAGAGAGAGAGAGAGAGAGAGAGAGAGAGAGAGAGAAAGAAATTTCTCTCTCTCTCTCTCTTTTTCTCTGGAGTCAATCCGATTATCTAAAATCTTGTTAGAAGGAGTGACCAAGAGTCTAACAATTGCGGTAGGGAGTCTCGGGGGGCGCCGTCGAAATGTCAACGATGTTTCCAAAGAAATATATTCCTAATCTACGCCGTTGTACGCTATTCTTCTTTTTTCCTTTTCCATTTCTTTATCTTTTTTTTTTTTTTCATAGTCCAAGAAGACATTTATAATTTTTTTTTCTTCATTTTTCTTTTTTTTTCATAATATAATTCTCAGAACTTTTTCTTTTTCCTTCCTAGACGTTTCTTTTTGTTTTCTTTCTTCCATTATAAATATTTTACCGAAGTAAGAGAGAGAGAGAGAGAGAGAGAGAGAGGGGGGGTAAAGAAGTATAAGAAAAAAAAAAGTGAGAGAAAAGATAACAGAAGAAAGAGGAAGAATAAGAACGAATTAGAATGAAGGACAATGACGTTTGATTCGAAAAGGTGAGCAAATCCCTCGTAGAAAACGATTCGTTGAAATCTAACACACGCACAATCTCTCTCTCTCTCTCTCTCTCTCTCTCTCTCTCTATCCCTCTCTCTCCTTTTCTCTTCTTTTTTTCATCGTAGCTATCACAATAGGTGAACAGTTTCTTCCACTTAATTCTACATTCGTTCCCGTGAAGAAGAAAGCGACTACTGTACGACGAAGCACGCGCGAGATGGTTGTCTCTCTCTCTCTCTTTTTCTTTCTGTGTCTTTCGAGAGGAGGTACAAACAGTATATAAGAAGAACAGTGTGTGAAAGAGAGAGATAGAGAGTGTGTGTGTGAAAGAGAGAGAGAGTGAGAGAGAGAATATCGCCTTTCTCCCGTTTGCACATTAGCGGGCGAATAAACGACACCGAAATATAGCGAGGATGCTCGATGGCTATAATAGAAGAGAGAAAGAGAGAGAGAGAGAGAGAGAGGGAGAGAGAGAGAGAGAGCAAGAGAGTAGTCTATTAAGCGTCCTCAAAACCAGTTAGTGAGTCGGCAATCCAGTTTAGGTACAAAATGGCTGTCGTTTAGCGAGGATTAATGGTCTCGGGAGTGCCCCAGGGCAGCATAATGGGGCAGATGCGTTCGTGGATGAGGGGAGCCTCCAACCACCTCCCCTAAAAGCCCAACTACCACCACTACCATCGTCACCACCACCACCACCACCACCACCACCATTATCGGTAGTATCCTCCCTTCTTCGAGTTACGCGACACCACCACCACCACCACCACCACCACCACCATCACCATCACCACCACTAGTATCCTGCCTACCTCTCGTCTTACCTCTCCGCACTCGAGTCACTTCCCCCTGTTAGCCTCATTATGTACACCTATCTGACTACCAGGCCTCCATTATGCCCTTTTTGCTTCGTACATACGTATATATTTGTGTACGCGTGTGTGTGTGTGTGTGTGTGTGTGTGTGTGTGTGTGTGTCTGCTTGCGCGTATTTATGTATCGTATACAGATATATGAGGATATAAAACGACATGTGTGAGTAGTGTCATGAAGAGGGTGACTTCCCCGAGGGGTTGGTTGTAGATACGTCTCATATCTGTGTGTATTAGCTGAAAGAAGAAGGGGGAGAATAGCCGTATTTGAGACTCCCAGCGCCGTTTAGTTTGACGTTTCATGGTCGAGTAACTCCCCTCTCGTCTCATCTCGTTCTCTATTACGGTTCCTTTCCTTTTCGGGACTTTTCACGGTGGGAGAAAGATGAACTGTTGCGCGCACGAGTAGGTAACACATAGGAGAAAGAAAGAGAGAGAGAGAGAGAGAGAGAGAGAGAGAGAGAGGAGGAGAATGAGACTCTCGTCGAATCGTTTTGGAATTGACTCTTGCTTTCTTGTTAAGCTTTCAGAGTGAATGAGTAAGAAGGATGGGATCGAGTCGACGCGCGTTTCTATGTTTGCTTTAGGCAGGGCTAAAGGGCAAAAACCTTTTGTGCTTATGCCGCCGCGTTGAGAGAGATTTAGGGAGGGGGAGAGGGTAGAAGACGACGATTAATGTGGAATTAGAGAGAAGCGTAATGCGCGTGCGCTTTCGCGTTTCCGCTTTATGCGTATCCGTCTTGTCACCTGTAAGGGAAACGATTTCTCTCTGAATTCTTCGACCGGCCATTTTTCGCCTGGCTAATAATCTGGCACTAATATATATATATATATATATATATATATATATATATATATATATATATATAAATTTATTGTACACACGTATACAGCTCAATGTCGTTACTCGCGCGAGAAAATAAAAAAAGGAGAGATTTTCTGGGCCTTAAGGATCGATTTTCCTTTGAAAAATTTGTTCTACCATTCGATATCTTTCCCAAAATCATCCCGTGAACATGTTCGTACGATTTTATTTTCACGACGGGGATCGATTCCTTTTTTTCTCGTCGTGTCCACCATCCCCGCTCTCACTATTTCTTTCTTTTCTTTATGCGACGTTATTATATTTTTCGTTACGTCATTACGTCGTATTATTCTGATTACGTTTCGTTGCATCCTCATCTATGTAATATTATATTATTGTATAGGTATTAAATTTAGTTTTCTTTATGCAATGTTATTGTAATTATTTACACACACACACACACACAAACACACACACACACACACATATATATAGAGAGAGAGAATGCTTTAGTTCGAAGTTTGTTAAACGTGGTCGAACGTTCGTCGGTGAGATCAGCGTTGCGAAATTGAATGTGCCGCTTCGCAAACATCGTTCGTGGAAACAAATTTGGTTGGTAAACTTTGTTAGGATTTGTTAGTCGAAAAGTCAAGTTTTCGTGACAGGTAAATGCGCAAATCTTGGTTCTAACGTATCCACCGTCCTAATCCTGTTTGTAGAATCGACTTGGCCCGGTCAGTTTGGTTAGTGTTTGATTCCGGTCTTTGTCCTACCAAAACTAGCCGTAAAGAAAATCTTCAGAATTTTCTCTTTCGTTCGTTCACGGCTGCGAACAAAAGTTCGTAGTTCTACTTTTTTTATAACCCTCCTGAAGCTAATCCGTGGAACATTGAGAAACCTCGGATCATCGAGTTGGCTCAGGGTCGTTTCCAAGATCTTCATGATGGATTTTTAAGGATTTTCCGATAATACCGCGAACAGTTCTAATCTTTACGAGACGGTGACAACTCCGAGATCTTAACTTATGATTTCTTGAATACCAACTTATCCTTCGACTTATTTCCATGTGAAAAAATAAACAAAAAGAGAGAGAAAGAAGAAGAAGAAGAAGAAGAAAACAAATGGAAAAGACAATAGTGCGTCCTATCATACGATAGTAATCATAATAATAATAATAGTAATAATAATAATAATAATAATAATAATAATAATAATAATAAATAAACAAATGATTGAATAAAGAGTAAAGAGGGGGGAAAAAACATGTTTCTTAATCGTTTTTGAGGGATATTTATTTAATCGAGAAGAAAATCTTTTTTTGTGATATTTATTGATATTAATAAAAAAAAAAAAAAAAAAAAAAAAAAAAAAAAAAAAAAAAAAAAAAATAAAATAGACAAGATCCCTCGACAAATCAATTCTTCTAAATCCAACGTGTCCTATGCGGATTATAAGCGCTGTGCTATTATTACAATTCTATGGTATTGTATTACATTGGCTTATTTTTCTTTCCTTTCCCTTTTTTTCTTTATTACATTATTTTTTTTTTTTTTTTTTAATCCGTAGAAAACTTCCCTTCTCGGATCCTCGTCTAAAGGAGAGACAAAAAGTCAAGGTTCTCTTCTGGTTTTATGCTGCGTCCGAATCGTGAATATTTAAAGGAGACGCGTAGGTGGAGATCGGTCACCTGCCTGGCACAAAATTTTACTGGTGTCTCCCTGGTCGAAGGTAAGACTTATTTAAAATTCCATTGTCGTATTTATAACAACGACATTATTTCGTTAAACTGTAGGCGTGGTACAAATTTCTTCTTGCGCTGCGAATCTCATGGGAATTCGGATTTAAGGTGGCCGTTTTCTACGGGCGACTAAGCGCAGAGTAACAATGAACACGAAATTACAATGTTCCTACCGAAACTATTATACTGGTTGTAAGTAAACGTGTAAACGAGAAGGTAAAGGTTCGTTAGTATCGCATAATGATCTTCTCTTCTTCCTTTTTCTTTCCCCATTTTTCTTTTTTTTTTCTCATTATTTCGTCACGAAAATTACAATTTTATTATACATCACGCAAACAACAAATGGATGATATTTATAATAAATAACAATATTTAAAAATAAATATTTAAAAATAAAATAAAAATAAGAGGAATAATTGTAAAAAGGAATTAATAATACGCTTAGATACGAAACATTTATTTATAGATGCAATAACATTATACTTTAAATGTATGCAAAATTTTGTGTCGCACGGAAGGGAACGAAAAAAGAAAAAATAACAAATACAAAAAGGAAAATAATATCACTCGGAATCAAGACGCTCGTTGTCGAAAAGTCAAGGCGTCGTATTTGAACGTTAGGGAGAGAGAGAGAGAGAGAGAGAGAGAGAGAGAGAGTCATCGAAAAAAATAAAAAAAAAAAAAAATAAAAAAATAGATAGGAAAGAAAGAAAATAAAAAAAGAAAAAAAGAACGCATCATCCCTCGAAATAAACTAGAAATAAAATGGATTCTCGATTATATTACCGGTTAGCACTTACCATCGGTTTTTCGCTCGAACGAACGTAAGGGATAGGGAGAGGTGCAGGGTGGGCGGTGGTGTGCGGGTAGGGCGAGGGGGAGAGGGCGAGGGAAACGAACGTAGTAGACGACGATAACGACGACGACGACGACGACTTATCGTTAATCGATTATAAATTTCAATTTGCCCGATTGTACGATCGTTCGTGGCTTTCACGGTAACTTGAACACCTATCCAAAATGGCGAACGATCGATCGATCTATCGATCGAGGGAGCTTTTACGATCGTCATCGGCTATAGTTCGTAAGTGACTGTGTCTGGATATAATTGACGGCTATCAAAATTTACCCTTCGTTAGGGGCTCATCAACGATATGATAACGAAAATCAAAAATAAATAAAAAGGAAAGAATAAAAAGGGTCTATGCGAGAGGGATTTTTAAGCATTACGTAGATACCGTGACACTAGTGGTGGTAGACTATTTGGGAGAGGAGGAGGAAGAGGAGGAGAGGTAGAGGGGACCACGGGGATGATTTGTAACCGATCATTGTTCGTTTTTCGACCAATAACGTTCTTCCATTTCGGTATCCAATCGTTGTATTCAGAGAGAGAGAGAGAGAGAGAGAGAGAAAGTCAAACAAATCGAGCGAGTGTGAGAATGACAGAAACCTGACTTTTTATCTCTCTCTCATGACACACACACACACACATACAAACACACGTACACAGATTTTTTTTTCTCTCCATCTTCCTCTCTCTCTCTCTCTCTCTCTCTCTCTCTCTCTCTATCCAAGTAAGGCAGTTATCCTCACGGGATGACACAGGGTGTCGTTCATTGAATCACCCTAAGCGAGTCCACATAAGAAGAGGAACCAGATGCGTTCTCGTCGCTAACGCACCGCGACGGCCTCCCATTATGTTTGTTTATTTATTATTAATAGGAAATTCATAACAATCACATAATAGGGACCCGTGTGCCATGAGTAGCGGGGTTCTTTGTGTGATTTTCTGTGACCGGTAGCGGCACTGTGCCACACGGAATAGTCGTCACGCTCCAAGTGCATTTCTTTTTCTCTCTCTCCTTTTTTTCTCTCTCTTTCTCTCTCTCTCTCTCTCTCTCTCTCTATCTTTCTTTCTCTTTCTCTTTCTCTTTCTTTTTCTTTTTCCGTAGAATTTAACATCCTTTTTACTAAGATATTTTCTACACCTCTTTTCACCTCTTGATATCTCTTCCATCTCGTAAGGATGGAAGAAGAATAAATCGTTTCTCTCTTTCTTTCTTTCTTTTTTTTTTTTATTTCTTTCCTTCTCTTTTTTCTCTTCCTTTCGTCGGAACAAATTTCGACTCTTACATTTCATTTTCATCAGTTATTTTCATAACATTAATCGATGTTAAAATAACGTTGTTACGTTCAGTGATATAATTATTATTTTTTGTTTTAATAAACCAATTCGTCCAATTAAAGAATTATATGATTAATTTATATGATTTTATATGATTAATAAATAAATGGATCAAATATCTATTACGAATATATATATATATATATATATAATTTTAAAATGGTGAATACAGTATAATACGAATACACGTATTCATTGACAACTAATCTCCATTTTAACATTGACGTATTAAATATATATATATATATATATATATATATATATATATATATATATATATGTACATTATGTGATGTTGGATTTTGTAATATATAACACATAGGATTCATTCATAATAACGACGTTACCATGTCATTATAATACATTCTTTTCATCGTACGATAATAGAAATATGTTAGCTGGCGTTATTATTATATTCGTACAATTAATCGAAACACACACACACGCACACACACAAATATATATATATACACCTACAGAAAATATTATTTTAAAAACTAAATAACGTTATAAAAATCTATTCATTGATACATTGACGTACACGCGTAAGGAGCCGAACGACGTCGAACAAAAACGACGACGCGAGGCGACAAGGGAGAAGGGAAAAAAAAGGACGAGAAAGAGAAAGAGATAGAGAAAGGAAAAGAAAAAAAAAAATATATATATATACATACATAACGCGAGTTTATCGAAAAATGGCGGCGAAATCGTCGTTGTCGTCGTGGTCGTCGCGTTAACGCTCGTCGATTTTGCGCGCTTTTCCCTTCACCACACCTATGGCCGCCGATCGTTCGAACGAGGAGAGCAAGTAACCACGGTGCCGGTGGTGGCACTGCCGTAACCACCCCCTTTTTCAGTCCCCTCCATCACCCCTTAACCACTCACCATTCCTCCCGTCTCTCTCTCTCTCTCTCTCTCTCTCACTCGTTCGTTCGTTCGTTCGTTCGTTCGTTCGTTCGTTCGCTCGTGATGTGAACTCAAGGGTGCAAATTCTCGCTCGTTCGAAATTCAGGACAGGAAATTAGACGGGCGTCTCCCTACCATAGAAATAGCCACGAAGCGTGAGAGATACGAGAGCGAGCTTCGAGAGTACAAACCTTCCTCCCCCTCTCCCATCTCTCTCAAGCCCCTCGTGCACCCCGCCACCCCTTACTACCGCCAACCCGCCCCTCGCCACCGCGAGGTTGCCACCATCCAACGACGCCTAGCATCCACCAATACTATTACGATCAACTACCGAGTTTCATCCTCGTCTCCGTTGGTACCTTCCATAGACATCCACTACCTATCACCCATCCCTTAGAATCCCTCTCTCTCTCTCTCTCTCACACTCTCTTACTCTCTATCTCTCTCCCCTCCTCCTCCTCCTCCTCCTCCTCTTTACTATATACATACCTATACCACAGTGTATTACACTCGAGCGAGAAGCATCTTTAAACTCGTATAGAGAGTCTACGCGTCCTCGGATCGTCGTACACAAAGAAAACGGTGATACCGGATGAATATTCTCCTACCGATAAATTTCTACAAAGATGTGCACGTGTGTGTGTGTGTCTCTCTCTCTCTCTCTCTCTCTCTCTCTCTCTCTCTCTCTCTCTCTCTCTCTCTCTCTGTATATGTATCACCCTATATTTGTTAAATATATATAATTTAATAATTATTAATTTTATATATATATATATATATATATATATATATAATTATATCAAACTGTATATTTTTATCATCGTATATTTGTTAAATATATATTATTTAATAAATATTAATTTTATATATATATAATTATATTAAATAGATATTTTATATCACGAAGTAGATTTTAGTTAGATTTTATTACGATATCTTGTGATTTTTTTTTCCTTGCAAATCTCTCGAAAAACCATTGATTTAAAATTCGTAAAATAACAACATTGTATATGAAAATCGAAGGACTCTTGCACTCGTTTCCTCCTCCTCCTCCTCCTCAAAGCGAGTTAAACTCGAAACGGGTGAATTTATGATAAGGATCTTTCTCCTCTCCCCGCCCACCCACCCTCACCGAAGAGAGATCGTTAGATCTTCCGATGAACATTGTCGTTTCATTTTTCTTTTCTTTAGGGACACTTTGTACGTATTCACGTATATATTTAGTATAATTTAAAAAGTATAATTTCTAATAAAATTGCGTGAAATAGACGTTAGAACGAATGGATTTTTTCTCTTTACTTTTAACATAAATCTTGAAATTATAACGCGTTTAAATCGATAAGAATTGTTGACGTTAAGAAAATATCTATGTATGTAATTTTATCTTTAACGCTTGTCACTTTTAATTCGTACGTGTATATAACGGAACGGACGTAATAACTCATTTGTTTATAATCTTCACAGTATGTTAACATAGGTATGTTTTAAGATTTACGTATTAACATATTTGAAGAAAAATGTTAGTACTTAATTTTCATATCAGTATCATCGCAATAATATAAATATAAATATAAATATAAATATAAATATAAATATAAATATATATATATATATGTGTGTGTGTGTATGTACATATATTATAAGAAACACGAAGGATGTTGACACTAATTAGGTACTTAATTTGCAGAGTCGTATTATTATCGTATAAGATATCATATTCTATAAAGAAAGAGGGAGAGAGAGAGAGAGAGAGAGAGAGAGAGAGAGAGAGAGAGAGAGAGAGAAATAGAGATATAAAGGAATGTAAGAAGGAAATAAAATACAGAATTGTTCGAAGAAAAATGATTATCTTGAGAGTTGAATTAATACGTTCGATGTCAAGTATATACATATGTAGGTATGTACGCCGTCGCTTTTATTATTCATCTTTAATAAGGCCATAAGTCTTTTCTTAATTATGTACCTACCTATCTGCGTATCTTGAATAGTGTTTCGTTCTATCTCGTTCGTCTTGGTCTCATTTAAAATCATTTTCTAAATGTATCTCAACCCGTTTTATATTTCTTTTATTATCCCGTCCTCGTCACGTTGATACTCTCATCGGGATATTCCGTTTGATGTGGCCATATATTTTTTCGAGCGAATGTAACATTAAAAGCAAAAAGAAGAAAAAAGAAAAAGAAGAAGAAGAAGAGGAGGAAAGGAAAAAAAAAAAGTGAAAAGAGAACCTGATTAATTTACACGATCATTTGCGCTTAGCGATCGATCCGATCCGATTCGATAATCTCATCATTTAGTTCCCAACTTAAGATTTAGCAATCATTTCAATGGCTCAGACCCACCGGGATTAAATTATTCGATTTCTTCTCCGATACTGCTAATGACAAACACGACAGTTTTCGCCTATAGATTATTTTAATTTCGTCGTATCGATCATTCGACGTATTGGGAGTGGTATCACTTAAATGATACGGCGATTCAATATGTCGACCTTTTTCTTTCTCTTTTTTTTTTTTTTTTTAATTCGATCCCGATGTCGTAATGACATTAGTCGATAGTTATTATCCCGTAGGTAGTTTATAATACGGCACTATTAGAATAGACTTTATATTATTCTTTTTTTTATTTTTTTTTTTTATTATTTCTATGAATCAAAGTTTAAACACTGATCATTGATATCGCCAGTATTCTGTCCTGTTAAATTTTCATTTTTATTTTATAAATGATTCGTCGATCCTTCATCTCGTTCCTTTTCTTTTTATTATAAAATAAAAACTTTACGAGAGTATTAATATCGACGAGCACAAACATGTTCGTTTATTTTTCTCATTAAAAATATGTCGCGTTAATTTTCTAAAAAAAAACAAAAATATATAAAAATATATATAAAAAAATAAAATAAAATAAAATACTCTTATTTCGTTCATTCTTCTCCTTTTTTTCCCCTTACTCTCTCTCTCTCTCTCTCTCTCTCTCTCTTTCTTTTTTTCACAAAAACATCCTTCGATGGTGTAAAAAGATATGCCCCGTGAACACTGGTATCCTGGTCCTGTGACAAGTTTTGACAGTCTGCGACGGCTCATCCGATCTTAGGATTAGTTTAAGCTTAGAACAGGTCCGACACGTAGGAATTTGAGGAAGAAAATAGAAAAGAAAGAGGGGAAAAAAAAAAGAAACCGAGGAATAAACGTCGAGTCCGTCAATACCTTCGGGATTTTTTCTAATCTTCTTCACTTCGTCTATTTCTTCTTCTCCTTCTTCATCATCATCATCATCTTCTTCTTCTTCACTTCGTCGTCACATTTTTTTCTAACACGTTTCGTACCTCCTTACCATTTTTCAATCTATTCCTATCTTAGTTTTCTTTACGTAGGATAGAATAAGAGAGAGAGAGAGAGAGAGAGAGAGAGAGAGAGAGAGAGAGAGAACAAATTCTTTTTCTATACGTAAAAATTGAAATCGTGTTGTTTTACACACGTTTATAATCCATTTATCTAAATCCTCTTTGACTTGTTACTCTGCATTGTACGATAAACCGATAAACGTCTCAAGTGATTTACGAGATAGATAGATCGATAGATAGATAAATAGAAATAAAGAGAGAGAGAGAGAGAGAGAGAGAGAGAGAAGGAGAAAAAAGGAAAGAAATGGAAAGCAATAAAATGTTACTTATCCGTTCTTTGTTTGTTTTTATGCTTCTTTTTGAGCTACCTCTTTTTTGTGTTCCTTGAGTTTCGTTTTTCTCTCTCGATACAATAAATAAGTCGTAACTTCTGTATCGTTCGATCGATCGATAATTATCGATTACTCATAAACGTTACCACCGTACATATATGTATATCACAAAATAACCGATAACATACCGGTAAAAAACCTTTTTTTTTTTTTTCCTTTTGACTAATGATCTTGATCGATTATACTAATGCCGTAAACCGTTATTACACCGCAATTATGATAATTATATTGTGGCGCGGCTCGTTAACAAAGGACGACGGATTGGAATTTACGAGTCCACGTGGTTTACATTATCGATAAGGAGCTTGTTAACAAAATTCGTTTAATCGATGGTTTCGATTTACGTTATTACAGCTCGAAACTCTTTTCGGAGCTCGAGGGAAATCGTTGATAATCCTTGACAACACAACGGACTAGTATAAATAATTCCTTTTAATTAATGAAACTCCTCGATAATATCCTCTCTCTTTCATTTCTCTTTCACTCTCTCTCTCTCTCTCTCTCTCTCTCTCTCTCTCTCTCTCTCTTTCTTTCATTCCTTCCTTCTATCGTAATTCGTGATTATCGTTGCCGCGCTTACGCGAATCGAGAATAATTTATTTGCTCATTTAAGGTGCGTGTTGTAGATGTAATTAGGAAACAGTGAATTTTCTTTTATATGTTATCCCATGTGGGGGAGGAAGCAAACTCGTGAAAAACATCGTAATTGGACGACCGCGTAGAACTTTGCGTGAAAGCGTGCAATAAAGTGATGCCAGATAAGGTGGATTCGTTTTTGTCGATTTGCCACTCACAAGAAACGCGTTTCGTCCTATCAATTAACGATACACGACACGAAAACCCACTCGGATAGGATTTTTACTCTCTTTCTTTGTTTCCTCTTTATCTTCTTTTTCTTTTCTCTCGAAGACAAAAAAAAATCAATCCATCGCGATTTTGAAATATGTATTTCGTTCTTCCTATACGTTCCGTCGTCTATTCAAATTCATCGTCGAAACATTGGATTGATTATTTCTGAATTTATACCCTCTCTCTCTCTCTCTCTCTCTCTCTCTCTCTCTTTCTCTCTTTGACGTAAAACGCAAATTTAATATCGGTAAATAAAAGTACATACGTACTTAACATAATTCTAACGTGACGTTAAATTTTTATTTATATATTTATTTTATATATATATATATATATTTTTTTTTTTTATTGGAAAACATTCACGATCGATTTAATTAAATCGTTAAGACGATGTAAAAATTTGATTAAAAAAAAAAGAAAAAAAAAACAGAAGAGAAGAGAAGAGAAGAGAAGAGAAGAGAAGAAAAAAAAATAAAAAATAATTACATCACAGTCCATAGTGTTAAATCATATTGTGAAATCATTTTACAAATATGAATATACATACGTTTATATAGAAATGGGATTATATAACACGTTCGTTAACATAATTGGATATCAGATGAGTTAAATTTTCTGTACGACAGGAGGTGTATGCGCGCGTGTTCATTTTCGATCATTTCTTCTCTCTCTTTCTCTATTCGTGTTATGTCGATTAAAATATATATATATAAAATCGAAGGCTCACAACGTGTCGTTATCGACAATGAATTTGTTTAACAAGCATTCCTTCCTTCCTATCTCGTTCATTTATACGTACGTACGCACACGAACTTACCGATTCACGTCTAAATACAGTGTTAAAGGGCAATTAGTCGAAAAGCGACAATTTGCTTTACATTTTCGTCCAGTTAAACGCACTCGTTATTCAATAGAACGATAGATAAAACGTTAACGAGAGTAAATATTAGCTATCTCTTTATTGTTTAATCGTTATCAAAAGAATTTATCCGTTTTATCTATGTATCTATCCTTCTTCCATCCATCCATCCATCCATCCATCCATCCATCCATCTATCTAATCTCAAACCATTTATTAATTATACCAGGTAAAACGTCTTACTCCGGTTCGATAATCAAAGAATTCCATTAAAATTTTAAACCAAACGTTATTTCCATAAATAATAGATAAGATATTAATGACATTTCATTGATAATTACAAAACGTTTTGAATGGTAACGGTTGAATGGTATCGCTTGAATCTTTTTAATTAACAAAATTATATATACGTATTGTGGTATGTATATATATATATATATATATATATATATATATATATGTACATATAACTATGCATATATAATTTTGAAAGATATATATATATATATATGTGTGTATATTTTTTTTTCTCTCTCTCTCTCATTGTTTTAATTGGAACGGAATGATAGAATAACAAACGAGAAGAATTTCTTTTAATTATACTTCGCATATTTACCTCGATAGAAATTAATCATCGAGTTGACGGGAGAAAGAACGTCACATTGAACCTAACGTTGATTTCACAGATTAGAACAGAGTATTTTTACCTATATAAATTTTTGCGTAAACACTCGACGCTGTAATTACCGCGAAGAAAACGGTATCGGAGGAATTTAAAGATGAAATTCTATTCCACGTACACACACACACACACACACACACACACACACGCACAAACATCTTTCCCTCATACCCTTATACGCACACATACACTCATAGACACACGTCATTCGGAAACGTACATAATACATACGTATAATTCTATGCATGCAAATGTATGTGAGAGAAAGATGGAAAGCAACCTTTTGTGTGTGTGTGTGTGTGTGTGTATATTATATATATACATATCTATGTACGTACGTATATCCATCTTTGTATAGGTAATAAAAAGACATAATAGTCCTGTTGGAGTGCGTCGTGGCTGGTAATCAACATAATTAATTCCTCGACGAGCTCGTCGACGCGCGCAATTAAAATCATACTTTAATGATTCGCAAAAACTTGTTTTGTTACAAATGGACGCCAGCGCGCGTCCTTATCTTGCGACCTAATTATACTCGCTCTCAGCCACGCGGCGCGAAACATGTTCAGGAAAAAAGTATTACACACATATATATATATATATACTATGGTATTATATATCCTTCTCTATTTTCTCTCTCTCTCTCTCTCACTCATTCTCTTAACGCTTATTCGACTTCCTCTAAGCTTTTCTCTTTCTTCATTTCTCTATTTCTCTCTCCATCTCTCTTTCTCCTCGATCCATCATTATTCCTTTTCACCCCTCGGCTTTTCCACGTATGGGCGAATAGGAACGTTTCACTTGAAAAATTTTCAAAGAAAAAAAACATCTTTTAACGACCTAGTCACGAGGGACTGTTAAACGCTCCAAATAATCCTCTCCCTGAAAAGGAATCACGAGTCATTTCCATTTCTCTTCATCCACTCGATTGGATACGTTTATTCTTAAAAAAAAAAAAAAAAAAAAAAATAGAAAATGACAACACGAACGAAAACAAAAAGAAACATTATTTTCCGTGATCTTCGATATCGCGAAGGAAGATTAGAAAAAAGAAAAAGAATAGAAAAGAGAAAAGAACGATGGTGTATCAAATTGTTTGAAACAATGTGAACTTCGAGACGAGGAGAACGGGGAACAGAAAATCGAGAGAGAGAGAGAGAGAGAGAGAGAGAGAGGGAGGGAGAGAGAAATAGATAGATAGATAGATAGAGAAAGAGAAGGAGAGAGAAAGAGAGAGAGAGAGAGAGAGAGAGAGAGAGAAAGATAGAAGAGGATCAGTTGTTTTCCGTTTGAGCAGCTGTTAATTGGCAGTGACTAATTACGACACGCTATCGGCCAAGTTATCGTCGGAGAGTCTTTCTCTCTCTCTCTCTCGTTTTCTCCCACTTATACCGTTTTCCTCTCTTTCTCGTTCTCGTTTGTGCTTCTCATCGAAAAGGCGGTTACGTTTTCATCTCGTTCGAACGGCGAGATACGCTCACCGATACTCTTTAAGTGCCTTTAATTTCATTCGACGCTACAATGATAAACTTTGGCATAAATTAAATGGGATATCATCGGACTCAACTGGGTGGCGAGAAGTTACAAGTTTATTTTTCAGGTCCCATATATATGTGTGTGTGTGTGTGTGTGTGTGTTTGTGTTTATGTATGTATATAATATATTTGGAACTTTTTCTCTCTTCACGATTCGTTACTCAAGTCCATTTTATCGTTCATCTATTAGATTTTTATTATTCTCTCTCTCTCTCTCTCTCTCTATTTCACTCTCTTTGTTGACCTTCGATTGGAAAAATCAAAGGATTTTTCCTCTTCTTTATCATCATCATCATCAAAAAAAAAAAGAAAAAAGAAAAGAAAAAAGAAAGAAATAATAAAAATAAAGAAAAAAAAAAAAAAGAAACACGTTTCTGCTCGATCAAATTTTTGATTATTAATTAAGCAATTCGATAATATCTCGATGGTAGGAATTTATTTTTCATATTCGGTAAATTATAATGAACGTGTGTTTGTACAGCTGTACAATCTATTTTTAATTTTATACCAAATAATCTCTCGAACGTAGCGTATCTAAGAATTGGATATATTGTTGTTAAAAAAAGAAAAAAGAAAAAATAATAATAATAATAATGAAACGAAGTAAAACGAAATGGAAAAGAAAAAAGAAGGGAGAGGGAAAAGTGAACTGAAGAAATAATAAATAATAAATATTCCCGATCGATTCCCTTTCGAATCTAATGGACGTGTATTAAAGTGTCGGTCGAATAAGTGGGATAAATAATCGAATGGAATAAAGGAAATAAGAAAAGAAAGAAAGAAAAAGAAAAAGAGAGCAAGATATAAGAAACAAGATGAAAGAAAGAAAGAAAGAATAAAAGATAAATGAATTCTCTCCCTCGTTTTCCAGTTTACTCTATCTAATAAATATATTTAACGACGTTGTACGTACACGTTCTATGTACCCGTGGATCGCGATCGATGGGATCGATCGGCCGATCGAGGAAGTGGTCCCGTTTTCAAGCGCACAACACAAATCGCATTGTCGATTCGTTATCGGAGTATAAAAAAAAAAAAAAAAAGAAAAAAGAAGGCAACCGCGGTTGGTCTAATTAGAACGGTGGCGCCTTCGTTAGAAGTCGGAGAATCGACTTTTCTCGAATAGGAAAACAATGACACGATGACTAATCGCCCTCCACCCCCTCCCCCTCTCTCTCCCCCTTCCTACCAGCACCACGCACTATCTTATTCCCTCTTTCACTTCGTGTGTGTTTGTGAGCGCGCGCGCGCGCGCGCGCGCGTGCGTTTTTTTTCTTTCCGTTCTCTCTCTTTTCTTTTTTCCTTTTTTTTTTTTTTAATCTCGTAAATAGCGGCGGTCGAACAGAAAGGCTCGCTTTCATGCAAATCCATGCGAATGGGAAATAAGACGTATAATTGGGACGGAAAAGTCGGTAAAATACTTGAGACCTCTAATTTATAATTACCGGACAAAAGATGGCGCGGTTAAATTGGTCGTTTTCGAAAGAGAGATAGAGAGAGATAGAGGGAGAGAGAGAAAAGGATGGACAGATAAATTAGAAGGGAAAAAAAAGAGGAGAAGGAGGAGGAAGAAGAGGAGGAGTATGCTTTTCGCGTTCTCGGTCGTAAACGAAAGTAGAACTCGTTTTTCTGTCTGCCACGCCCTGGCGACGATCTTAGTTTCGGTCTCCTCGAAAACGAAATTTGACCGTTTCGTCTGCAAAAGTCCCGAGGATTAATCATCGAACCTTTTCAAAGACTCGAACCTAAAAAACAAGAGAGAGAGTGAGAGAGAGAGAGAGACAGAGAGATTTTTCCGAGTTTTTATCTTCTGTCTTGTTTTTTTCCTTTCTCTCTCTCTCTCTCTCTCTCTCTCTCTCTCTCTCTCCTTTTTCCTTCTTTTCACCCCCCTACTTTTTCCTCAATTAAAGAACATTTTGCAATTTGTTTCTTTTTTATCTATGTTTGTAGGTAATTTGTTCCCTCTTTTTTTCTCTCCTTCTCTCTCTCTCTCTCTCTCTTTCTCTTTCTCTTTTTCTTTTTCTTTCTTACTGGTCAACACGAACGTGTGTCCTTGATTCCATTGATAATTATAAGTGTAATAGTAAATGTTCATTAATGAATGATATAATTATAAATTTATATATTCGTCGATAATAAATATATCACGTTTGGATAAAAATAAAAATAATAATTTTATTATATTGGAATTACTATCTCTCTTTTTCTCTCTATAATTAAAATTTATTTATACATATATATATATATATATATCGTCCTAAATAATATTATTATCTGCCGTATAGAAAAAAAAAAACGTTCGTCAAAATTTATCCAAAATTTTTGAATGACCCGAATCGTTACGATTCATGAATTATGAATGATATCACGTGTTAAACCTCTGGGCTACGTGCGTATGTAATTAAAATTATCTTCGCCGTTTTAAGTATTGATTTAATAATAATGTTTATTACATAACCCGCCCGTCAACTATGCACATTATATCGGTCGCAACAATGAATGCGCACGAATATTTTCACGATATCGATCGACGAATTTCCGATACTATAAATTATCTTTGTTTGCTTCGTATTTATAAAAAAAAAAAAAAGAAGAAGAGAAAAGGTAAAAAGGAACAAAAGGAAAAAGTATTATCAGCGTACATCCACCCAAATATCCATTCATTTAGAATTTATTCCACGTCGCATCGCATTATTCACGTTAGCTGCGGTACGACGATATTAAAAAATAAATAAATAAATAAAATAAATAATAGTAATAATAATGAAAAAAGAAAAAGAATATTCCGTAAACAATACCTAATGTAATAATAACGGCGACGAATGATGACGATGAGAACGATTCGATAATCGATTTAATCGAGATATTAATCAATGAGTGCGCGTTTGCCGATCCAGTTTGTCCTGTAATTTAACGGGATCGTACAGCACTTTAATGCCGACCTCCTCCTTCTATCTCTCTCTCTCTCTCTCTCTCTCTCTCTCTCTCTCTCTCTCTCTCTCTCTCTCTCTTTCTCTTCATTCCGTCATCCTTCCCCGCCCTATCCTTTATATACTCTACTCTATATCGATAGGGAACAGTACGTGAATACACTCATTGTGTCGTATAAATAAGTGTTGGTGAATCGTCACTGGGACTGTTATCGCGGTCATATCTCTTTCGGTGTGCGTTCGTTCGTGCACTCCGATTATGTATAAACTTGCGAGCTATTGCCGGTCAAAGTTCGAGAATCTTTCTTTAATTACAAGCGATTCGATAACGTTGGGGAGAAAGATTTATTATTATTTATTTTTTCTTTATTTCTTTGAATTTTTATTGGGACTTCGTTCTCTTCGTTCTCTCTCTCTCTCTCTCTCTCTCTCTCTCTCTCTCTTTCTTTCTCTCTTTCTTCTTTCTGCTCTACTCTACTCTTAAATTCGAACATAGTCTCTTATGTGTCGTTTCTATAATTGATTTGGTCGTTCGTGTCATTACATATGTACGTGAACGAGCGAGCGTGTGTGTGTGTGTGTGTGTGTGTGTGCGTGTGTGCATGCGTGCGTGCGTTCATGCGTTTTCGTACGTGTACGTGCGTGTGTATCAAAACTTTGTCACTCGTTCGTGATTAATTAATTATCAACTCGTTACGAGTTAACGATATCGATCGAGTAAAGTTCGACGTTGATCGATGTTTTTCGATATTTCGATCGCTACTATGTTGAGTGCTTATCGAATATAATGGAATTTATGCTGTTGATAATATGAAACGTTTTTTTAACATCATTTTTAATATCGTCACACTGATATACATATATGTATGAATAACAATAATAATGATAATAATAATAATGATAATAATAATAATAATAATAATAATAATAATAATAATAATAATAATAATAATAATAATAATAATAACAGTAATAATAATACGAATACATAATAAATTGTATGTGTGTGTATAAATACGTCCAATGAACAATAATATATATATATATATATATATATATATATATATATATATATATATATATATATATATATATATATATATATATATATATATAGGTACACATAACCAGAAGTTATGTATGTATGAATACGTTCCCCATCTTATGTATTTATAAGAGAAAATCTATGATCACGAGGATGTTCTTATATCGCTATCAGTGTTCATAAACGATTATTACCAGTGACGCTCGCTATCAAATTAAGGATTTGATGGATAGCTTTCTCTTCAAGTTAAACATATCGGATGAGTTAACCGAGTCAGAAGTCAAGAACGTTAAAGGAGATTCGTTTCGTTCCATTAGAGAATGATAGAAAGAGAGAGAGAGAGAGAGAGAGAGAGAGAGAAACTCGTTTTATAGGATATTCACCGATCGTCTACCAAATCGGTCGTTGATTTAATCGCAGATGGGATACGTACTGTCAACTACGTGATACGTCCTTAAATCAGATACGACAATAATACTAGGGTCTCTCTCTCTCTCTCTCTCTCTCTCTCTCTCTCTCTTTCTTTGGCCACGTTTCATCCTCCATTGTACTTACTCGTCACTGTCGATTCGCATGGTCGATCTTGCGTGAAGTCCTGATTAAAAGTGTAACGCTTAGAAATTATCTACAAACCTTTCAGATCCCATGGTTCTCTAACATTATTCCTCAACCCTCAACTGTATATATATATATATATATATATATATATATATATATATATATATATATATATTATTCCCCATAAAGAGTTGTTAATTAGATTGAAAGGAGATCATTCGTTTGTTTGGCTGTTCCCCTTCCCATCCATTTTCTTCAATCACGTTCGCATTATGTTCGTATCGTATTATCATCGCGTTCATACGTACACATCGGGTTAAACGATATTATTACGAAGAATTTTTCTTTTCTCCCTAACTGATATTACATCGCCTTCTTCCAACAGCTCACGATCTCGATGTATCTCGAAGGATCTCGAAAGGAATTTGCGAGGAAGACATTTTTTTTTTATTTTGTTTCTTGTTTTTTTTTTTATTTTATTTTATTTTATTTCCGTTCTCTTTATTCGTAGAATCGTAGAATAAAATTATCTCTCTGGTATCGTCATCGTCAAAAATGTCTATGGCGTTTCCAGCGATCGTTTCTTCTTTTTTTTTTCCTTGGCCTGGAAAAAAAATTTGTTTCTTAAAAAAGACTACAAAGAGATATTCTACGAAATTTGATATTGAGTGTATATTAAAAAAAAAAAGAAAAAAAAAAAAAGAGAAAAAAAAGTGATATCAGATATATACGCATAAGTGAGCACATATATGTATGTGTGTGTGTGTGTGTGTGTGTGTGTTTGTGTGCGTGTGCGTGTGCGTGTGTGGAAAATTTATTCGATAATGTCGTGTCAAATTAAACTTGATTTCGGAAGTTTTTATTGAATTAGAAGGTCGTTTGAAAATCGCAGCTGCTGGCTGAGTGTACGGAATACGATGACTTCATTCCTTTTGGGCGGGCGGTGGGAGGCGGGGTTCCCTGTCGATTTTCATTAACCGTATGGTCACGGAATCGCGTGTTTAAAGGCACTTTGAAATCTGAAAAGAGCATGAAACAGAAAGTCTGTAATAATCTTTACAATCATTTACGAACGTAATTCGCACACGAGAGAATTTAATCTAGGAAAGAACATTTTTACGTGGCCGCGAAATAATTTTCACGTATCGAAAGAAGATATAAGCAATCCCTTAGAACGTCCAACGATCTTTACAATTCGATAAATTTCATCGAATGACATAACTTTCAATCGACAAAGATATTAATAGTTTCGAGAATACGAATCGCAATCGATCACGTCAATCATTAAATATTACAATTGCGAATAATAAAAATGACTTTTAAAAATACAATGGATATAATTTAATTAATAATTTAATAATAATTCAATCAATATCATATTTAATCATAACATATTACATAACAATCGATGTATATAAAAATTATCTAATTACGATAAAAATTTCACTTAACATACGACATTAACTATACTACAGGACTTACGGTTTAGATGCACGAAAAATAAAAAAGTATATTCGAAGCGTAGATAGCGTGAACTTTTAACGTGCGATAATATGATTTAATATAATGCCAAGTCATTCGAAGAAGAAGAAGCATCGTAGAAGAGTAAACAAAATGCCGATGCCGAGAGGAGGTACTGGTCGAGGAGAAGGGTCGAACAGCTGACAATAAGAGTCAGAACGAGGAAAAAAGGAAGAAAGAGGGAACGATTAAAGTTTCTCTTCGAATACTCCTAACACTCCGAGCGTATCTTATACCTGGCCGAAAATTGTATTGGAATCTTTAGTTTTGGGGAACTAACCAGGGGTGTCTATTAAATCTACTATATATATATATATATATATATATATATATATATATATATACACACACACATATAGAACAAAATTTTCGAAAGGAACTTTTTTCACGGTAGAGAAGGGATAATTTTGTGCGCGGTGACTTCTGAGATGTGAAACTACGAGTAGAAAGATACGAGGGGGAAAAAATCGAAGTTAAGTTTAAAAATGATCCTAGTGTTAGTAAAAGGCATGTCCCAAACATTTCGAGATGACGATCTACCGAAGGAGAAGAAAAAAAAAGGAAGAAAGAAAGAAAGAAAGATCTCTAACTAGCCGAGGCAGGGTGTCTCCTTATATTGTTCGGCGAATGTTCTCAAAAGGGAAAAAAAGAAGAAGAAGAAGAAGAAGAAGAAACGAATGGACCCCATAGATTTTTCGTAAAAATATCCAATGCTAATTATAGGTTAGTGTCCGGTTTCCCTTCGCGATTGTTTCGAACGTGTCAGTCCCTTGTTTGCGGCTTGTTAAAGGGCTCCTCCTTTTTCCTTTTTCATCCCTCTCTCTCTCTCTCTCTCTTTTCTTGTCCTTTTTTATCTTTCTCTATCTTTACGTTTACGTGGAACAGATTTAATTCCATCCTTGTTCGAGGACTAACGATTATCTAATACAATCTAATAATTCAATTCATTTCTGTTCCCGTTTCGTTTCTCTTCGTTTCGTTCTTTTTTAATTTTTAATTCGATCATCGTTTAATCAATCAAGATGATCGCCAAAAATATTTTCCATCTCCGTCTCGGTCCGATATTATCAACGAAGAGAGGATGATGATCGCTGCAAGCGAAAGAAATAAGGAAAGTATAATAAGACAGACCGTGTGTCATTTATAACTGCCTACTAATTTGTAGTATATATATATAACCGTCACGTACTACACACGCGAGATCTCAACTCGAAAATCACGGCTCAAGTGTGTATTTACCTACCTGGGGTTGGCCCCTCCGAACGATTCAGGATGATCTTTGGTTGCCCTTTTACTCAGGGCCGCGCGCGCATTGTCGCTAATTCGAAAAAGATTTCTCTCTCTCTCTCTCTCTCTCTCTCTTTTCTTTTTGTTTTCTAATTTCAACGATAGTCCAAGTTTTCTATTCTCATCGATATTTGGAGAGATCAAAAGAAAAAAAAAAAAAAAGAGAGAGAGATCGCTGTGACAAACAAATCGTAACGATCGTTAATATATTAATTTTTTTGGTTCTTCCTTTCTTCGAAAAAAATATTCCAAAAAAAAAAAAAAAGTGGCGAAGAAATTCCTTTCCACCCTTTTGCTTCTTTATTCTCCTTCTTTTCTTTATTTCTTATCTTTTATTTTATTTTATTTCTTTTCTTCACAGATTTACATCGAATAAAATTCTAAACGTATCGAATAATGTACACCGTTATTAAAGACATTTTGTCGGACGATAATTACTTTTACGGATAAGATTTAAGATATGAAGATCTAAGATAATACGGCCCTGAGATGTTTTCATCGTCATCGGTATCTCCGTGGGTCCATTAGTAGGTCCGCGGTGTTGGTGGTAGTTTCTCATTGGCCTTTTGCGTGCCCCCACCCCCTCCACCTCCCAACCATTCGAAAAGGTAAGAATCCAAGCTGCGGAATTGAGGCAGTCGAATGATGCGACGCGGCACTGAGCCGTGTGTTCGTTCGTTCACTCATATAAGAACGAGAAATATAGAGAAAAAAAGAGAGAGAGAGAGACAGATGGATAGAGAGAGAGAGAGAGAGAGATACAGGCGGCGGATTTATGAATTGCCCAAATAATTTATTAAGCGTAATTTTCAATGGGGCCCAAATTGAATCTGATTTAAGTACAATGCTGTATTGTGCTCGTCTCGGACCAAGCTCGGCTCGGTTAGAATGCAAGGCTTGATTCGAGAACCCGAGGAGGACCTAAGAGAAGGTGCTAACTAGTCTCCGAACGGCCCTCGGCTTCTCTTTCTTCTCTTTTCTCGACTTGGACACCATCTCTCTCTCTCTCTCTCTCTCTCTCTCTCTCTCTGTCCCTTTCTATCTATCTATCTATCTATCTCTTTCTTCTCTATCTCTCTCTCTCTCTCTCTCTCTCTCTCTCTACCTCGAAAGGTTTTATCTTCCTGCATCGTCGCGATACTCATATAAGTGATGCGAGGAGCCTTTGATTTTCCTTACCATCCCGCCCACCCCTCTTCCTCCTATTCTACCTCCCTCTTATCTTTCTCTTTCTCTCTTCCCACCCTCCTCCTCCTCCTCCCTCCCCCCCCCACCCCTCTTCCTCCCCACGTCTTTTATTTTTTCTTTCGTTCGGCCTGACGTCAGCACGAATACGCGTCAAGAAGAATGCCCTTTGATTGGCCCCTCGCGTGTCCCTATCAATGGCTAATGAGATAATAACCTTGGCGAGTTGGTACCGCTTTAATTGGGCCCAACGAATCGATCTGATCTGAGAAAACGAAGCGAGGGGAAAAAAATCAATGAAGAAAAGGAAAACAAAGAAAAATAAATAAATCGATGATAGAAGAAAATAAATCATAGATCCGAAAGAAGAAGTATTCTTATCTATTTGGGATCGATCAATTGTTGAATTATTTAATCGTAATATATGCGTTTAAAACGAAAACAAATCGAATTTCCTGATTGTTATCTTCCAATCGACGTTCGTCGATAACGATATCCATGTTAGCGTGAATGTAATAAAAAAAAAAAAAAAAAAGAGAAGAAAAGAAAAGAAATAAAAAATAAAAAATAAAAAGGATAGAAAAGATAGAAAGTAAGGAAGGTAAGAGAAGAGACCTAGACGGGGGTGGTGGAGGGGTGGGTGGGTGGGTGGGGGGGAGGAGGGAGAATAAAAATCGTCGACGTCTCGTTACCATAGAAAAGTGGTATTAATTTAAATATTTCTTTTTTTTTTTTTTTTTTTTTTTTTAGAATAGCGAGCAACACGATTTCCGATGATCGAAAGTTCATCGACGAGGATCTCGGTTGAAAGGGGTGACCGAGCCGTTTAGCGCCACGTTGGGTGTCCCACGTGATGCGGGGGATCGCACAATGACTCCAAATTGCCGGTGCCTGTTCACAATCGTGACCGGTATCACACTCTAATACGAATACATAGGTATGTGTGTGTGTGTGTATTTATGTATGTATGTATGTATGTATGTATACATGCATTATAAATCGAGACGTTCAGGTAAGTTCGCAACGCTTTGAGAAGGCAAGAGAAGAGACCTCCGAGACTTGGGTTTTAATTATGTCGGAACGACGTAAACTGTAAATTACTTTGGAACATAAACTTGCCGTCCGAGGATAAAATCCGCGAGAATTTCTCGCGAGCCCAGAATATACGTTGAACGCGTTTTACGTGATAAAGAGAGAGAGAGAGAGAGAGAGAGAGAGAGAGAGAGAGAGAGAGAGAGAGAGAGAGAGAGAGAGAGACACTATCCATTCAAGGAAGGCTTCTGGAGTTGTTTTGCGGAGGCGTATTGCGTGTCGAGCCGATAATACTGTAGCAAAGATTTTGATTCAACGTCAGGAGCCTCGGATCGCTCGTTTGCTTTTAATAATAATAATAATAATAATAATAATAATAATAATAATAATAATAATAATAATAATAATAATAATAATAATGAAAAGAAGAAAAAGAGAAGGAACAAATGGTCGTACCGTACTGTCGACCAGTTTGATGAACTTCAAGAACGTAAGGAGTAATAATAATGAAAACAAAAAAAAAAAAAAGAAACAAAAGTAAAAACATGTACGAGACCGAATAACTCGTTAGCAAGATAAAATTGAAAAGAAAGAAAAAGAAAAAATACACGTACGTATATTTATATATAGAACGAGGATTAATTAATAATACTTAAAGTAAGGCTTGAAATAATATTCGAAGGTCAATCTCGAGTTCAACGGGGGGGAAAAGGGATTCTTCGTGGCATTTGCAACATTCTCGAACGTCCTCGATCTCGAGATTCTGCGTGTGGCCCTTCGGATTTTCGAGAGTAAAAGAAAAATAGACTAAAAGGAAAGGGAGAGCGAGAGAAAGAGAGAGAGAGAGAGAGAGAGAGAGAGAGATAGAGAGTGAAAAGGAGTCGAGGGGTGGCGATGGTGATGGCGATCATGGTGATGGTAATGGTGGTGGTGATGGTGGTGGCTTCGGCGATGGTGGTGGTGGTGGTGGTGGTTGGAGGGAGGTGAAGAGGAAGGAAAAAAGAAGAGACTGTTTGTACTCGGAGAGACACATTTATGGCCCAATCAACAGTGTATTCAAACATAGTCACACCTTCTCTTGCTTTGGCCCGACGTAAGTACAGGCCAGGTGAAAAGCGTCCTTCACGAGCGAAAAAGTTCACGCGCGCGGGAGCAATCGAGCGTGTTTCTATGCGGCGACAAACCGAAAAAAAAAGAAAAAAAAAAGAAAGAATTCCTCCAACGATATCGCGATATTTACGTATTAAAATTTCAATGGAAACTTGGCGTTACCAAGTTTATCTTCAATATTAACTTCAATCGAACGAACTTAACTTGGCGATGATTTCGTCGCGACTAAATTTGAAATTGCCGGTATCGTGGCTGATATCTTTTCTTCTCTCTCTCTCTCTCTCTCTCTCTCTCTCTTTATTTTGTTCTCTTTTTTCTTTCATTCTTTCTTTTTTCTCCCTTCTCTCTCTTAGGTTTTCTTTCCAAGAAAATACGAAGGACTATTTACGAAATTTTCCGAACGATTCTACGATAGAGGAAGAAAGTGATGTGAAAAAGAGAGTGTACGTGTGTGTTCGAAAGAGAGAGAGAGAGAGAGAGAGAGAATGAGATCGATCATCTTAACACACGAGGTTTTTAAAAGCAGCTGTACCTGACTCTCTTCTTTTGGACTCCTTTGGCTCCTTTTCAATGGACCGCCACGAGAGAACGCGCGTCGCACATTTTTCTACCCACGCGTTTGGCCGAGCGGACTCGGGCGCGCGCGCGCGCGCCCGCACTCATGCGCCTCCTCTCAGATTTTCGTCGACTATTTGGAGCGCAGTGACACTTCGTCCATCGAGATTCCTCTCTTCGTACCACGAGCGATCGATCCTTCGCGTTTCCTTTTTAAAAATGATTCCCTTTAAGATTCGCTATATTCGCCAATGAGAATTCTAACCATTGAGATACACGATCGACCGCGATCCATTTTATTTTCTATATAGTTCGTAAATCAATTATATATATTATTATTTAATCAATGCAATGACGAATGTCATTCGAATCGTTCCGAGTTATTCATTTTTATTTATATATTTATTTATTTATTTATTTATTTACTTACTTTTGTTTTTCATTTATTTTTATCGTTTATTACAATCATCTTCAATTTCCATGAATAATCAATTTTCTATCCCGATCGACAGTGATATATTTTATTTTCTATATCGTTCGTAGATCAATTGTATGTTACTTTAATCTATGCAATAATGACTAATGTCATTCGGATCGTCCCGTGTTATTTATTTATTTTTGTTTTTCATTTAGTCTCAACGTCATTATAATTATCTTCAATTTCCATGAATAATCAATTTTCGATCCCAATCGACAGCGATACATTTTATTTTCTATATCGTTCGAAGATCATATATATTTTACTTCATCGCGTACACTGATTAATCTCATTCTGATCGTTCTGGTTATTTCTTCTTTTTTTTTTTGTTTTCTTTTTTCCTTTTCGTTTTATCATCGTCATCATCATCATCATCAATATCTTTAATTTCCATGAACATTAATTTCCGATTCCATGGACGTCGATCCATTTTATATTTGGTATATCATTCGAAAATCATTTATATGCATTATGTTTTGTCTGTACACGATGAATGTAAATGTCATTCGTATCGATTTGTAAATTTCTGTTTTTCTTTCTTTTTTTTTTTTCTTTGTAATCATTATCGAAACGAAACTTTCAACATAATCATTAAACGGTGTGTACTCACGTGTGTGAATGCGCGCGCCCGTACATTCGTCGTTGAATTTTTATTAAATAAAATATCAATCGTTCAAAGATAACGCATATCTAATAAGAGAAAGAGAAGGAAGAGAAAGGAAAGGAAAGAAGAGAAGAGAAAAGAAAAGAAAAGAAAGAAAGAAAAATTGTTTCAAGAAGGAAAAGAAAGGAAAAGAAAAGAAAGTTGAAAAAGAAAAAAAAAGGAAAGGAGAAAGAGACAGAGAAATAAATGGAAAAAAAAAAAAAGAAAAAAAGAAAAAAAAAATAAAGCCCATTTGTATTCTATGCCCGTAGAACGAATCCCGGCAACGAATACGGCAATCAGCCGTATTCTCATCGTTCCCGTGGCCGTTACTATCCAAGAACGTTTAACGTCATTGAAAACCATAAGAACTACATCCCTTGGACGCTTTGGAGGAGATGGTATTTTGAATACACTTTAGAATCATTTTACCAAATGCTCCATGAGTTTATGGGGATCGTGTCTCTTCTTAGCAGGAGAAGAAGAAGAAGAAGAAGAAGAAGAAAAGAGTAAACGAAGAAGACGATGTAGAGGAAGAAGAAGAAGAAGAAGAGGAAGAGGAAGAGGAAGAAGAAGAAGGAGGAGGAGGAGGAGGAGGAGGAGAAAGAGGTTGAGGAGGTGAAGGAGGTGAAGGAGGGATTCGAAGAGAGGATCTTTAGGCACCCGCTTACAAAAGAGGATATAAAGATCGAGGGGTGAGGAAGAGTGAGAAGGAGAAAGAGAAGGAGGAGGAGGAGGAGGAGGAGGAAAGAGAGAGCCAGGTGTCGGATCGTCCGGCACCATTACCAAACTGTATATCACTTTTAGTCGTGGACGACACCGGGCACAAGCGCGGCAACCATAGACGGCGTGTGCCTTCGTTTATATATATATATATATGTACGTATGTACGTATGTGTATGTGTATATATGTGTACGTCTATAGGCATATATCAAACAGGCCACGTTAATTTGACTCATTAAGCCCATTTTTATGGGGATAAATTAGTTTATACTAAGCGTTTGGAAGCCGGTTTAAACGATGCCGATCGTAAGGAGTTTAATAATCCATCGGGTTAGTTCTACCGGTCCTATCATTTTTAAGGAGAGATTTTTATTTCTTCTTCTTCTTCTTCTTCTTCTTCTTCTTCTTCTCCTTCTTCTTTTCTTTTTTCTTTTTTTTTTTCTTTCCTTTTCTTCGTCGTCGTCGTCGTCCTCGTTCTTCTTTCATTCACGCAACTGAAGAAGAAAATGAAGAGGAGTTAGATTACTGTATAAAACGGATCGTTAGATTACGAGTAGTATCTCGCTTAATACGATCGATTCGAAAATTTTTTTTTCTTTTTTTTTTTTTTTTATATTTTTCTTTCTCCTTCCCTAACCCGGATCGGATCGTTAAGTTTCTTATCTGTCTCTCCTTTTCTTTTTTCTTTTACCCCGTTCGCTCTCATCGACTTTTTTTTCTTTTCTTTCTTTTAGAATTTATCAGAACGTCGTTTTGATACAACCGTGGAATGCGCTTTCTAACGCATATAACGATCGGGAAAGGTTTCAAGATTATATCTGGTATTTGATTATATAATTCCTACGTTCGATATGACGCGTTAACGTTGGAACGATTATTTATTACCAATTAATTTCTCGCATTATCAGGATTATATATTATATATACGTACATACATATATATATATATATGTGTGTGTGTGTGTGTGTATACATACAATATTACTATAGATTTATCTGGATAAATTCTATACGTTATTTATTTGGCCATTACATAAGATCCCTTTTTTATAAATACATACATACATATATATATATATATATATATATATATATATATATATATATATCCATCGATGCCAAAACTTAAGAAACCACTTTTTAAATCGTAAATTTTTTTTCTCTTTTAGAATTAGTCAAAAGTGTCCTGCAACAAATATACATTTTAAAACATTCTCTGGATGAGTTTACGACTGTTTCTCGGAAGTTTCTCCGAGGAACACGGTAGGTCCGAGAAGGAACGAATGAAAGAAGGAAATAAAGAAGAACGAGAGAGAGAGAGAGAGAGAGAGAGAGAGAGAGAGAGAGAGAGAGAGAGAGAATAGAGCTTCGACACCTGCTCGAACTGCGGGTTTAGGTTGTCCGACTCAATTTCACTCTTTTCAGGATGTCGACAATCGTACCCACTCGAGAACGGTAAGCGACACCATTGGCCCCATATACTCTCGGCTATTGCTACACAAGGATTTAAACAACTTGAAATGGTTTTCCACGGTCGCATCTCAGGCACAATGCCAAATTCGAGAATCTTTTAGAACTTTGACTTCTCCACGGCAATACCGATCCACCCATTCATCGGTTTATGCCATGCCATACCATGCAATGAAATGCCATGCCACCCCACGCCCCTCTTCCCCCGTTCACCGCCACACTCCTCATCGTACCCACGCTCCCCTTTACGACCCTATACGACCAATAGTATACCATAGAAAATTTCGTAGCACCGAGTACGAACGAAGTATTTTATGCCATGCCGTTTCTTTCGAACACCCTTCAACCGATCTACCCTCTAACCTGCCTTCATTAACCTTGATACATTTTTGTTTTCAATGGTTTCCCCTTTTCTTTCTTTTTTGTCCGTCTTGTTTTCCTTTTTATTTTCATTATTTCTTCTTTTCTTTTTTTTTTCTTTCCTTTCCTTTCTTTTCTTTTCACCAAATCGCAGCAAACGATCATTCACCCGACGAAGAGGACACAATTTTTTTTTTAACGCTATTATTATTGTTATTGTTATTATTATTATTATTATTATTATTATTATTATTATTATCACTATTGTTATTATTATTATTCGAACGATCGTCTCCGTGAGAATCATCACGTTTCGATAATCAAACGAATGCAGTATCTTTAGGGATTTTTCTATTTTATTCCTTTCCATTTCTTCTTCTTTTATTTACGTAAGTAACAAAATTGTCGTACGATCGACATCAACAAATGCATTAAGAGTCATCATATCGTCGTCGTCGTTGTCCTCGTCGTCATTATAAATCGTTTTTCGAGTTTCTTAAGGTATAGATTTTCTATGGTACGTCATTGTAAATATTCTGGTTTCGTAATGGAACCGAAAGAAAAATAGAGGGGCGGGAGGGAGGGAGGAAAAATGATTTTCAGACGTTAGAAGCGATCGTTTGAGGGATCGTTGAAAAAAAAGAATTGTAAAAAGAAAAAGAAGAAGAAGAAAAAGAAATCTAACTGGCGATAACTTTTGACTCAGGCCACCAAATTGTTCGATTGTCCGTCTCGAGTGGTTCCTCTATTGTCGGTTGGTCGCAGCTGTTCGAACACGACTCTTAAATCGCAATTATGCGAGAACGTTCGAACCCACTATACTGACGATGGAAGGCGATGGGACATTTTCTAACGTTTCGCTCAAAAACTTTATCCTTAGTGAGGACGACAATGCGCATGGAACGAATCCTTCGGAGGTAGTCTATACACTTTTATTCTTTCTCTCTCTCTCTCTCTCTCTCTCTCTCTCTCTCTCTCTCTCTCTATCTCTCTTTCTTTCTCTTCGACTCGTTTAGAGATTGTAAGATCGTCGAGGGCGTGAGGCCCAAACCAGAATCCATTTTCCAGTCCGTAACACTATTCACGAGTTATTCGAAGAATAAGAGAGTATGAGAGAGAGAGAGAGAGAGAGAGAGAGAGAGAGAGAGAGAGAAAGTACGTGCTACGTTTGCACGCGTAGATCGACTGAACCTCCAAGATCGATTTTCTATGAGAAACAAAATGAAAAGCAACTGCGAGTTGTCGATCGAATTTCTACTATTACGAATCCAACGATATTTCATTAATTTTATTAACGTCATGGATATTTTATTAATTAACTATTGTATCTCCTCTCTCTCTCTCTCTCTCTCTCTCTATCTATCTCTATCTAACTCTCTTTCTTTTTATCTTTTTCTTTGCTTATTTATTTATTTATTTTTTCTAGATATTGAAGTCACTATTGTCTTAACAGAGGATATTATTATTTAGGTTAAAGGTACACACACACACACACACATTCGTTTTGTCATACGCGAAAATTCATTACACAGCAATTGGAGAAAAGTAATCGTAGTCGTCGATGAAATTATATGTAACAAATCGTCGAAGAAATTTTATTCGTCAACAATAATCGTTCTTCGTTATTAATTTTACCATTTATTAATCATAAGTATCACTCGACGATAAAATAGATCGAATATCGATTACAGTTGGTAAACAGCGATTGTAGTTATCGAAACGACGAATAGAAAAATATCTTCGTTCTTTTTTTCTTTTTTTTTTTTTTTTTTTTTTTGAAGAGATAAACGTTTTCCGATGGACGTTCAGAAAAAAGAAAAGAAAAGAACAAAAAAGAAGAAGAAGAAGAAAGAAAAAAGAGAGAGAAGAAAAATTAATTGTCAAATTAATTATGGAAGAGTAGGTAGAGGGGTTGTCGTGAAAAAGAGAGAAAGAGAGAGATTATATATCGCTAGGGACATTAAACGAAAATGAATTCATCCGTGCAAAATGTATGTTCCTTCGATTTAAGTGACAGAGAACACTGTCCCCCGTTGGTAGTATTCACTTTCCTCATGGCATTCTATTTTTCCTCCTTGTCTTTCCTTCGTTTCTTTTTGTCTCTCTCTCTCTCTCTCTCTCTCTCTCTCTCTCTCTCTCTCTCTCTCTTCATCCTCCTCGTTCTCCACCTCCTTCGTCTTCTTTCCTCATTTCTCGTGCCTTCGTGCGCGGCTGCACGCGCGATGCTTTCGTGAAAGGAGTGAGAGAGAAAGAGAGAGAGTAAAAGAGAGAGAGAGAGAGAGAGAGAGAGAGAGAGAAGAGGAGTCGGGTATCCCCTAATAGACCGGCTGTCTTCTTAATTGACTAGGTGGGTCGTGAGCGCGTGATGGGTCGCGCCTCCCGACTCGAAGAAATAAAACTGGCAAGATCGAGGCGATGAATCCGGTTGCCGCTTCTCCGAGAAGATCTCCTCTCCTTCTCTCTCTCTCTCTCTCTCTCTCTCTCTCTCTCTCTCCTCTCTCGTCTTTTTAATCGCCTTAATGATTTCCTTCGACCTCCTTCGTTTATTTCCCTGTTTATACACACACATATATATATATATACATATATATATATATATATCTTTTATATATAAAAATATATATTTAATTTTATCTATATTTTTAAAAATATATATAAAATATATCTTTTATGTTTTAATTATTTTTATTTTTTTTTATTTTATATATATATATACATATTTTTATTTTTTTAATTTTTTTTTTCATGACGACACCAACAATCACCAAGATTAAGACGTCTGCCAGTTCGAACGAATTCAAATTAAAATGTCTTTACGATAGTAATAATAATAATAATAATAATAATAATATATTATAATACCGTCGATATTTAATTTTTCATATTTATCTCCTAGATCCAAAGAACGAATTTAAAATTGGAAATGATCCCGGTGACCACTGATAACGCGATTAAATCTGATAGTAAGAATGTTTACTCTCGTTGATGCGTTTCTTTCTCTTCTTTTTTTTTCTTTTTTTTTTTTTTTTTTTTTTTTAATCGAAACGCGCAGTTAAAGAGAGCCAAGAAATTTAACGAAAGAATAATAAATATACATATATGTGTGTATAGATCGAGTAAAAAAAAAGAGGATAATTAAAGAAAGAAAGAGATAGAGAGAGAGAGAGAGAGAGAGAGTGATAGATATCAGAAGAGAAGAAAGTTAAGAGTTCTCGAGAGTCTATGCTAGGTCGGAGTTGGTATCCAGCGAGATGACGTATGGGAGACCACGGTGCCTTCTATTTTCGGTGGCGTTTAAGAGAGAGGGTAGAGGGAAGCCGACATGTGCTCGATATTTAGACACTGCTCGTCTTCTTCGACCGCAAACTCTCCTCTCCTCTCTTCTCATCTCATCTCATCTCATCTCATCTTATCTCTCCTCTCCTCTCATCTCCTCTTCTTGTCACGAAATTTCGAACTTTTCGACCGTCTGTCTCTGCTCCTCCTATCCCTTATCATCTCTCTCTCTCTCTCTCTCTCTCTTTTCTTCCGACCCCACCTCGCCCCGCCCCCGTTTCCTTTCGTCTTCCCATTCGTTCATACTTAACGCGGATATTTAGCCTCGTCGTCGTTATAAATTACGTATCATTCGCTTTCCAAACTGACAGTACGGCACGCGTATACGGAATGCGAATACTACAACCGCCGGCACATCTCGTATATTCCTATCTATCCTTTTCTATGTATTTCTCTCCGTCCGTCTGCATCCTCCCGTTTCTCTCTTCCACCCCCTCCACCCGCCCGTCCGTCCGTCCGTCAGTCCCTCAAGCGAGAGAACCCCAACTCGCTACGCGTCTCCTCCCCTCCCTCCCTCCCTCCCCCGTTCGCCGAAACATATGTACCTAGGCGTCACGTTCTCTCTTACGAGTGTTTTCAATGTTTTGGGAAGCGGAATCACCCTTCTTGTAGCTAGAGGTGTGGTAGACTCAGAAGAAATGGATGATTAGGTCGGTATAAAAAGACTTTTTTTGACATTGAAATAATTCGTTGATTATCCTCGGTTATAATTAGTTCAAATGTTCGTTGTAATCGTGTTCTTCGTGTAGATTTGTTGTTCCCTTCGAAATACCTTTTCGCGATTATCTTTTTCTCGTTGCAGCGCTAAAAAAAAAAAAAAAAAAGGGAAAAGAAAAAATTTCGACGTGATTAGAGTCCGAACGTCGAGCGTCCTTTCGAGGCTCGACGTAATTTCGATATAATTTTAATCGACTCTGAGAGGAATCAAAAATATCGATCGCTCGTTCGTTCGATCGTTCGTTCGACATCGTATCACAACGAATACGAATAAGTTCCCTCTCCTCATGGCAATGGACTTAACGTTAACAGTATACCCGCCGTGTTCTAATTCTAAACACGTGGCCGTACCCGCTCACCCTTTCCGAGAACCATTCTACCGTCACGCTCGCGGGCACTTTACGATCCTTTTCGGATTGTCGTGCGAGATCTTCGTTCGACCCGCCCTTTCGCCAGATTTTCGCTTCCCTGATCGGGTGTCCCGATAAATGGGAATAGAAAGAGAAAAAAATGAGTAGGTAGATAGGTAGGTAGGTAGGTAGGTAGATAGTTGGTAGGTGATAGGTAAGTGAGTAAAGACGACGTAGATGTATCGACTTTTATCAAACACACACTATCGTTCGAATACGAACAAATATTCGATCGATCGACTATGATCGAGTCGATCGATAAACGATTAAAAAACGATTGAGATTATACCGATCGTATTTATATTAGATATCTTTAAGTAATGTAATTATTTCAAATAAGGGATTATATATAGAGATATTTTATTTTCAATATCAATCCGTCTAATTTCCGTCAAATTATTTCGCATCTCCGTACATCGATAAAAAAGAAAAGGGAAAGAAAAAAAGATAAAAACAAATTGAGTGTTAGGCGAGAATGGAGTTAATGATATTATCAAAAGAAGGGTTTCAAATTATCGAAATTCTCAGAAAGAAAAAGAAACGACAAAAGAGATAAATAAAAAGACAGGAATAAACAAAGTTTATGTCACTTTTATGGTCCGCTAAACGGTGCCACCTTCAGAGGACGTAAAAATATTCTCTTTCTCTCTCTCTCTCTCTCTCTCTTTCTCTTTCTCTCTTTTGTCATAGTAAACCGTTTAGTTGTACGGGTAAAGAGGACGAAAAGGAACGACACGGAGTAGACAGAAGCGAGAACGAGGAAAAGAAGGATGGTCGCGAGGTACACAGTGGCAAGCAAGCAAGCAAGCAAGCAAGCAAGCAAGCAAGCAAGCAAGCAGTCAGGCAGTCAGGCAGGCAGTCAGGCAGGCAGGCAGGCAGTCAGGCAGGAAGGGCGGGAGGGAGGGTAAAAAATATCGTCTCGTTGCCGAGATGCCAGAACCGGGACACGCATACCTCTTAATTGGAACGCTTTGCTCCTCGGTCTAAGCGATTTCGTTCGGATTTCGAAGGAAATGGGCGTTTAAGTGAACACCGCGTAGGACCATTTACAAGGCCGAGCACTTACTCAAACAAAATATCCTCGTCGCTAACCGTATTTCTCATATCCGACTTTTTCTACTGTGCTCGCGCGCGCGCGCGCGCGCTTGTGATGACATCGGTCATCCTCGGTGAGGATGAAAGACGGAAGAATTTTATAAAAGGAAAGAAAAGGGAAAAACAAAAAGAAATGAGAAAACAAGGAAATAAATAAATAAATAAATAAATAAGAAACGATCGAAAAGAAAAGACCGAAAGAAAAAAAATATATATATATATATATATATATATATATATATATCAACAAATGGGAAGGATGAGAGCTAGGAGGAAAAAAAAAGAGAGGAAAGAGAAAAGCGAGGACGAGAGGAAGAAACGAAAGGAAAAAAAGAAAGGAGAGCAAAACGAAGAAAAAGGAAGCGTAAAAATAAAGAAAAGGGAAGAAAAGAAGGAGAAAAAGAGAACGAGTCGAGCACTCTTGCAATTCTTTCTTCGTTCGCAATTTAAATTCTCCCAGACACCCTTAACCGCGTGGCCTGTAAACCGAGCAAAAAGAAATAGAGGTGGTATACGAAGAGTGAGTGAGAGAGAGAGAGAGAGAGAGAGAGAGAGAGAGAGAGACGAGGGAATGGCGAAAAAGGAGCAAATCGAGATGTCCGTCTCGCGCTTACCAAGCGACAGGAGAGCGTTCGTTTTTTGAAGTCTGTATTGCTTACAAATGTCCCGCAGTAAAAAGCGAGCAGTAGGGCTCCTAATGAGTCCGGTTGTTAAAAGTCTCTTCTATCTTTCCTTTTTCTACACCTCTCTCTCTCTCTCTCTCTCTCTCTCTTTTTCTCTCTTCCTCCTTCTCTCTCTCTCTCCTTCTCATTTCAAGAAAGGTTCCGAGTCTCAGCAAATATCACTGAAACACTAAGAACAGTTATCTTATTTTGAATATTTATTAATTTACAAATATGTACAACACACACACACACACACATATTTATTTCCTTATTTTTTATATTTTATTCAGTAAACGTCTAAGGTTCGTAAAATTTTCTTCGTCTTTCGAAATATTTGTTATATTTGTCCTCGTTATGACTACGTGATCAGAACAGAGAAAGAGAGAAAGAGAGAGCTTGCGATTCGTACGTAGTATATATATATATATATATATATATATATATATATTTATATAAGTATATGTAATATGTAAGAACGCGTGCGTTTATACGTTTACGCATGCACGCACTCACGGATAGAGGAGGCTCGACGAGGGGCCCCATGGCTCTTGATAATTAAGATGGAAATAACGAGGGGACTTGTCGAACTCGCCGAGTATAATCATTACGAGTGTGCGAGCGCGCGAAAGCTCGAAACACATGTCCCTCCCGAGGGCAACACTTCCTGTCGTTAAACGCTCGGCGAAACCGTTTGCTTCTGCTCCGCTACTTTCGCTTGCGCCTTTTTCGCTTCTCACATTTTCGTTCTCCTTCTTTCTTTTTCGTTTCCTTTTCCTTCTTTCCTTTTTTCGTCTTCGTTGTTGTCGTTTTCTTCTCCTCCTCCTCCTTCCTCTTCTTTTTCTTATTCCCTGAATTACCTTATTTCATCTCTTTTGCTCCTTTCTCTCTCTCTCTCTCTCTCTCTCTCTCTCTCTCTCTCTCTCTCTAGGTCTAATTATTTCCTTCGATTATATATTATATTATTCTTGACACTTCTCATCGCATCATTTCGTTATATCGTTTTGTTTTTCTTTCTTTCTTTTTATTTTTTTTTTTTCTTTTTTTTAGTCGACCGCTTTTAATCGTATTTCAACGTGAATTATTTTAAAACGTTCGAGTCACTCCATTAGAAATATTACGATATTTAGATAAGATATATATGTATATAAAAAAAATCCTACACCCTCACACTCTCTCTCTCTCTCTCTCTCTCTCTCTCTCTCTCTCTCTCTCTGTCTCTTTAGACTCGACGAATGAAAAATGTCTACCTACGTGAAGGATTCACTAGGAATGAGAAAGGATCCCTCAAAGTAAGTACCTTCCCCTTTCTCGTACGAAACTAAGCGAGATGAAAGTTGGAATACCTACCAACGAAAAAAGAGCCACCAAAGAGTATATGTGTGTATGTGTGTGTTTGAGAGAGAAAGAAAGAAAGAAAGAGAGAGAGAGAGAGAGAGAGAGAGAGAAGAAGTGAGAAGGGGAGAGGGCAAAAGAGGGTTAAGAGGAACGACCATTCATCTCCGAAACGTCCGTGCTAAACATAGTCCTTGAAAGAAAGAGAGAGAGAGAGAGAGAGTGAGTGAGAGAAAGAGAGAGAAAGAGAGAGAGAGAGAGAGAGAGAAACTGAACGGCGGCGCGTTTTACGAGACGCGGGTTATCGTGTTCGCGAGTGCACTCTCGCGGTCGAGTGCTTCTCCGACCGATAACGCAGAACAAGAGACATTCTTTGAAGTTCTGACGGAATAATGACGAAAAACCGGAATAGTACTATATAACCAAAAAGTCCTTCACCTCCTCCTCTTCCTCCTCCTTCCCTTTCCGTTTCTCCCGGTTTTCTAAGCCGGTTCTCGTTCCCGAGTCTTATTCGTTCCGTCGCTTCGAAAAGAAACCCACCCACTCTCATCACTCCACTCCACCCATCCACCCAACTCCCAAAACTACGTGTAATTTCTACACGAGTAACGTTTAACTCGTAAGAACGAACAACGGACATATCCTTTTGTCGGAAGGTGGAGAGGATCTTGCGAAACAACACGGCGACGACGACTTATGTCAGTAACATCGAACCAGTATCCTTTTTAAACTTAAATAAGTAAGAGAGTAGGTATGCACGTAAGTAAATAAGTATGTATGTATGTATGTATGTATGTATGTATGTATGTATGTATGTATGTATGTAAGGAAGGAAGGAAAGCTCGTGAGACTCGTAATAAACGAATCGCGGACACTTCAGGGAGAACTCGTAACTCTCCCTTGGTAGCGTAATCAAAGTCGTCCGAATATAGTCCCTTTTCTTGAAGTAAGAGTTTAACTAGGGAGATTCGTCGAAAGAAATATAATCGTGCTAAACGCTTTCTACTCTCTCTCTCTCTCTCTCTTTCTCTATCTATCTATCTATCTATCTCTCTTTATTTCTCTTTCATTCTCCGTCTCGTCTTTCGTTCTTTCCTCTTTTAACTCTTTTTCTTATGGTATATACCTATCCACGCGTGTTCTCTCCCCTCCTCTCTCTCTCTTTCTCTCTCTTTCTATCAAAGAGGTACCCATATATTTTCTCTCTTTCCTGCACGCGTAAGTAATCTTCTTTACTCTCTCTCTCTCTCTCTCTCTCTCTCTCTCTCTCTCATACACGCATTCATTGTCGTGTGCAAACATTCTTTCCTTCCTTCCTTCCTTCCTCTTTCGTGTCTTTTTTTCGATACGCAAGAGATATTCATTGAGATACGTCGAAGTATCGTACCTTCGAATTTTGTCTGTTTTTTTTTATTTTTTTTTTTTTTTATTTTTATTCAACGTCGTCCATCGCCCATTATCCGAAAATTCGAATTCCAGTTTTATCGGTATATAAAGATCGTCATCCTGTTCGCGCGATAATACGTCATTCGAGAAAGGGAATTTTAAAGAAACGTAGAAGGGACCCTAAGGTAAGATAAAGGCGAGCATGCAAGCACAACGCCTATATGTATGTTTTTTATCGCTTATATACGAAACCGACCGAATAAATATCCTTCCCGTCCGTCGTTGGGTGACGTTGATATTCGGTTTCCCTTCGGACGACCGAGAGGACATACATAGCGTGCACCTAAAAACGAAAGTCCAAACGCGCTTTATTTCTGCTTTTTGTTTTATTTATTTATTTTCTTTTTTCTTTTCCTTTTTTTTCGAAAACGCATTAAGGGGACCGGTACCAGAGAACGAGCGAGAGCGCTAATTACGACATCTCGTGACAGGTGCAATTTGCGAGATGCCGACTCTCGAAGGGCGGTCCATGAAATTCGTGAAAACACGAGACGACGACGCGTACCGTCCGTGTGCGCGCATGTGTGTGTATGTACGTGCGTATAAAAGAGAGAGAGAGAGAGAGAGAGAGAGAGAGAGAGAGAGAGAGAGACTTTCAGGATTTCGTGTTTACGCAAAACGCGACGCCTCGTTCGTCAGAATCCTCGTTAACGAGTACGCCTAATTACTTTTCTTCGATTAATACGCCACCGGGGTATCATCGCATTTTCTTTTTTCTCCATTTTATTTTTCACTTTGATCTCTGATAGCGAGCTTATCGCCACTTTCTTATTCTCTCACTTATTTCCTTTTTCTCTTTCTCTCTTTCTCGTGCACACACACACACACACGCACACACATACACACATACACACATATATATGTATATATATATATACACACACAATACTCGCGATAAGTTTTGAGTCTGCGTATTTTATTATAACAGGTCCGGTGGCATCGTTTCGATACCACTTTTCTCTCTCGATTATAAAGGCGACGCTCTAAAAAGATATTCCTATGGAGATTTCGTTATTGGATACGAATCGATTTTTATAAATTTCACGAAGTTACTTTCTCTCTTTCTTTCTTTCTTTTTCACATGTACACACACACACTCTCTCTCTCTCTCTCTCTCTCTCTCTCTCTCTCTCTCGGAGAACTCGCTTCGTTGTGTCGTCGTCAGGCTCGAAACTTTTTTCTCTCGTTTCCCCCGTTTTTTTTCTCTCTCGTAAAACATACTTACCATTTAAAAAACATACGTACAACGTCGACACAAACGTCGGGGTAAAGTAAAAAATTTTTTTTCTCCTTACTCAAGTATCTTTTACAACGCCTATGATCCTTCCTCGCAGCCGGTAGGAACGATCTAAACACACG
>OU964968.1:7966151-8036151 GCA_918808275.2 Dolichovespula sylvestris
TAATCGGATCAAGTTTGATGCTCTTGTCAAATCGAAATCCTTAATTAAATAACGTCTAATCTGTTCGTAGGGGGTTTTGCGGGGGTGGGGATGGGGGACCGTAGGCTGTAGGCGGGGGTGTACCCGTTGTCCCTTTCAAATGATTCAACTTTTAATGATCAATTTCAATGAAAGAGAGAGAGAGAGAGAGAGAGAGAGAGAGAGATTACCTTTTTTTCTCCCCCCACCTCTTTGCGTTCGTACGTATCCATGTTTGCTTTCATTTTTTTCCTCTTATTTTTCTTATTCTTCTTTTATTATTTTGTACCCTCCAGTTCTTTTTTCTTCCCGGTGACTTTCATATTCTAATAATAATAAAGAAGAAGGAAAAAAAAATCGAAAATAAAAGAGCTCGTTTTTCGTATCTCGTACGTTCTTCTTCTTCTATATTATTTCTTCTCGACAAGTTTATAATTTCTATCTTTCTCCATTTTGTCCGACGTTTTCCATTCCCTTTTTTTTTTCTTATTTCTTTCTTTTTCTAATCATCGAATGAAAAAAATCATCGATAAAAGATAAAAGAGAGAGAGAGAGAGAGAGAGTAGATGATCGTTCGGTCCTCTATCTCTTTTTTCTGGTTCGTTTATCGTAAAAATGAGAGGAGTTTTTCTTGATTTTTTTTTTCTTTTTTTTTTTTTTTCTTTTCTTGTAGTCGGAGGGATAGGGGAGAGGGAGAAACGATGGTAGAAGAGGTTTAATAAAAAAAAAAATATATATATATATATATATATTCGTGTCCCTCTAAACGGTCGTGTGTATTAAGGAGGGGGACTGCAAGAGGGAGAGAGAGTTTTCTGAGAATAGACGATCTAATTCCGTGGACGAGAAAGAGGAAGTGTGTGTGTAAGAAGGAGAAAAAGAGAGAAAGAGAGAGAGAGAGAGAGAGAGAGAGAGAGAGCACCGTCGGGACGACGACTACGACGACTACGAGGACGACGATGATGATGATGATGATGATGATGGGGGAAAGAAGAACGGACCACCGTGATTGCAATTTTAACGCCAATTTGACTTGGATCTTTCTCTGCCGGCCGAAAGAAATATACTGTTTTCATGCTCAATATATAGCGGGCGTGTTAATAATTAACGTTAGGATTGTGGCGCTTAAACGAGAAAACCATCTACGGGGTGTTCCCATTTCTGCGGAAACGGATTGATAATCGTTTCTATAAAGGAGTGGGGGGATGGGGGAAGTAAAAACGATCGTGGGTTCTCCCTTTCTTTCGACCACCCCTTCGACGCTTTCTCTTCTTTTTTTTTCACCGATCACTCGTCGCGAGTTCGATCAATTTAACGGTAATTTTCTTCCCTCTATCTCTTGTCGATTAAATTTGTATATAAATTTTTCTTTTTCTTTTTCTTTTGATTATATATATATATATATAAATATTTCTTTACAATCGAAATTGATCGGTCTATCATCTCATTGATAGACACGTTTAAATAGAATGATACGATCAATATTTTCTTTTTCTTTTTCCATCGATGACAATTAATCACGGCCGATAAATAATGATCGAAGTGTCTATTCGATCCCGTCACTTTTACAAGTTACACACACACACACACACACATAAATGATTATTTACTTTACTTGCTTACGTGTTCTACGTACGACGACGACGATGAGAGAAAGAGAGAGAGAGAGAGAGAGAGAGAGAGAGAGAGTAAGAGAAATCATATGCTTGCATTTACTCGTATGTACATACGTACATACAAATATATATTTACGTGGATTTATGTATGTATGTATGTACACCGAGTAGATACGTGTACAAACTTGGTCGGTCTTACTAACCTAGCGGGTGGTCCTCATTATACCATGCCTTTCCCCGCCAGTCGTCCGTCCTATCTATTTAACGTATCGTTTGCCGTGGTAACCATCCAAATTGGACTATTTCTCTCTCTCTCTCTCTCTCTCTCTCTCTCTCTCTCTCTCTTTCTCTTCCTTTTTGCAACGTCAAGTTCGCTACTCCCAATCTTCTGCCTTCTTTAATTATTACGAATACGATCTTTAACAAACGACACCACTTCCGCTTCGCTTCCGTTAATAGAAAACATTCCTCGTTTCCTGTTAAAAAAAAAAAAAAAAAAAAAAAAAGAAGAGAAAAAAGAAAAAAGAATTGCAAATGGATAAAATTAAACAGAAATTCCCATCGGACGATCCATTGAATTTCATTAAATTTCACTTCTCGATTGCTCTTAAAAAATTAAATCAAATCAAATCAAATCAAATCGAATCGAATCGAATCGGATCGAATCGAACCGAATCGAATCGAATCGAATCGAATGAAATCAAAGTCGACTCTTTACGAGCGACGTCCAGGAAATGAAACTTTTCGAGGTGGGGTGGGGTGTCGGCGGGGGGAAGGGGGGGGAGGGGAGGGGAGAAAAAAGGACAGAAAGCACGGAAGAGAGTGGGAAGGAAGATTAAACAAAAAATTGATAAGAGAAAAGATGTATATACATGAAAAAAAAATAAAAAAAAAATAAATAAATAAATAAATACATAGAATGAATGGGTGAAAGAATGGACGATCTCAACTGACATTTGTTTTCGTTATTCCTGCCGAACGATGACGACGATGATAGAAAAGTGATCGCGAACGTTGCAAACTTTTCTCCGAACGATATATTATCTCCTTCCTAACGATCTCGAGAAAGAAAAGCAGGTCGGCGGAGCGGCGCTCGATTCCGGCCGATCTCCTTTCTATCGTCGAATCAAACCTCTAACGTCGATTAAAGTTTAAACGTTTCTCCTCATTTTATCCTTATTAGAACGGTAAGGGGCTATACAGCTAGGCCTTTAATTAACTGCTAATCGAACGACCCATGAAATTAATCGAACGAAAGATATTATCGTTTGAACAGATCGAGAGAGAGAGAGAGAGAGAGAGAGAGAAATCGATAGATCGAGAGATTGAGAGTACGATGTAAAATCTTAGAAAGATTATATATATAATAATAAAATTATAATATTATATAATAAGATTATATATATAATGTATAATAATATATAATATATATATATATATATATATATATATATATATATATATATATAATTTAACTTTCCTTTTTCCGTTCGTTCTAATCTCTTCTCTCCCTCTCTCTCTCTCTCTCTCTCTCTCTCTCTCTCTCTCTCTCTCTCTCTCTCTAATAGTTACGGTGACTGCAATCGGACAAGGCGAATTTATCAAGCGAGAAAAGCGTCGATTGATGCGTTCGCGGAAGTGGATTCGAAAGTCAATGGCCTGTAAACGTTAATGCCACGGAGTAACGAAAGATAGCGTAGTTTGCTTTGTTACGGGGTAGGGGTAGGGCGGGAGGGGGAGGTGGATGGGAGGGGAAGGGGGAGGGGGGACTCTTTATGAGCGTCCTTTATTGCACTCGCGATTTCTTCGCGAGATCGACTTCGACTATATGAAATAAATAGTCGAAGCCACAACGTAATAATATTCCGTCGTATAAATTCTATTGTCAGGAATTGAAAGTAAAACGAGAGGCATGCCTTTTCTTTCCTTTTTACTTTTTTCTCTTTTTTTCTTTTTTTTTTTTTTCTTAAGGTATTACAAACATTTCGACGTTCTTAATATCCGTTCTTTCTTATTTTTTATTTATTTATTTATTTTTTTTTTTTATTATTCTTCGTAGTCTCGGAGTAATAATTTTATGCGGATACCCATGTAATTTGAGTCAATAGAACGCCAATTAATTAAGATAATATCGATCGATAAGATTATTAGATAGTAATAAAATAGATAATGAGTAATTAATTGATAGATGAAACATTTGTCGTTTATACTTTAAACAATTTCGCAGTCAACAGTCTGAACAAATTTTTTCCTTTTAATACAGTTAAACCGATGTATGTGAATACGTAAGTATAATATATATACATTATATTTGAACGTATTTAAACGCGTAAAGAAAATTTTTTCCAATTTTCTGGATCTACATATCTACGTACATACATGCATACATACATAGATACATACATAGAAAAGTGCATACCCATCTGTACATCTATACATAACGAATATTTACCGATTGATTTTCATTGGATAGACGCGAAGAACAATCGTACGGGGTTGAACTTTTAATCAAAGCTTATCCTTCCGTTCGTAGAATGTATCACTCGCACACGTAGTAAACACGCACACACACATCTCAAGTACCTCCGAGTACCTCTATCAGTTCAAAAAAGTCCTTTGATTTGTTACACGATCGATTAACGTGCTTGTAGAAGATAGGAAAAAGAGAAATACCAAGTCCGAAAGAAAGAGAGAGAATGAGAGAGAGAGAGAGAGAGAGAGAGATAGAATGGGAGACAGAGAGAAAGGAAGAGGGAAAACAGTGACGAGAGAGGTGTCAGAGAGGTAGTAGTACTCGGTTGTGTCCGCCGACAACGGCTCGGAAGTTCGCGCGATGAAATTTACGGCGAGAGCCAATTCCCCCGCACAAATGGAAGAACGTCCACCGAGGTTTTATTCGTTTACGGCTTATCGGCAGCACCCTCTCTGTCTCTTTCGTTGGTTGTGCCAACCCAACAGCAGCAGTAGCAGCACCGACATAACCACCACAAACACCAACACCAACGCCATCGCCGTCGCAACACCAACAGGCAATACTAACAGCGACCACTAGCAACAGCAACAGCAACAGCAACAGCAACAGCAACAGTAACGGCAACCCTCTCTCTCTCCCCCATCTCCCTCTCTCACTCTCTCTCTCTCTCTCTTTCTCTATCGAGACTCATTTGTTTTTGCTTATCGCCAAAGTTAGCCGGTTTGTGACGTGGGGGTGCCACCGTAAATATGACGGACGAAAGGCTGCTACTGTATATGTGACTGTTAAAACAGTTCTACAGTGGTTGTTATGTCTGTCTGCTCGAAACGAACGAGGATAGAAGTGTTAGCCCGTGAGAAATCTCGATTTTTGGCGGTGCGACGGGTTGGGGAGGAAGAGGGTGGGAGTGGTATGGGTGACGATGGGGAGTGCAGAGAGGGGCCTTGCTTGCTTGCTTGCTTGCTTGCTTTTACCCTACGAGAGTGGAATGAGCGAATGAGTGAGCGAGTGAGTGAAAGAGTGAGAGAGAGAGAGAGGGAGAGAGAGAGAGAAAGAGAGAGAGACGGAGATAAAGAAAACCACTCGACGTCGAGTTTCGATCGATATTTCTCTACCTGCCCTCCCCCTCCCTCCTACCCTCTAGGCCCTCTCTCTCTCTCTCTCTCTCTTTCTCTCTGTCCAAATCCTTAGCGATGAACTTAGTCTCTCCTTTCATCGTATTACGTTCTTTTTTTCTTTTCTTCTTCTTCTTTTTCTGTCTCTTAGTGTAAAAAAAAGAAAGAAGACAAGAGAATTAAGAAAGACGGAACAACGGCCGAGATATCGAAAACTTTTTCGAGCAATCGGTTGCGAATTCTTGCTCTCTCTTTTTTTTTCTTTTTCTTTTTTTGCTTTTTTCGTTAACGATCGCGTGATAAAACGAGTACCTAAGTAAGTAGGTAAATCTATCGGTCGTATAATTTCCTTATCATTCTCTTTTAGCCCTTTTTGATGGCCGTTAAAACGGGGGCTGGGTGGGTTGACGGGGGGGGGGGGGGTGGGGGGATTCGACGTGTATACGTTTAGATATGTAATTTTCTGATCGTGGGACGGGATCTCCCGATTTATCGTGTCGATTAGGGTTTACGGTTGCCACGTTTAAGGGTCCTACTGAACGATCGTTAAGCTTTATTATTATGTCGATTCCATTTGGACGACGGTGGTGGTGATGGGAGGGGTGATGGCCCGCCGGGAGAGGGGCGGGAGGAAGGAGGAGTAGGAAAAAGTGGCAAGGAGATGTTGATATTCGATCGTATACGTATACCAAGTAAGTAATTAATGTTCTACACGTAATTACATTATAATCGTTACAAATAGCTCTCTTTATTTTATAGTTTCACGATATATGTATCACGCACGCATGCAAACTAATTTTAGAAATCATTCATTTTCCCTTCCGACGAACGAAACGTCTCAAACGTTTTTTTTTTTTGTTGCTTTTCCTTTTGTTTTATTTATTTATTTATTTTTGTTTTTTTTTTCTATTCCATCAACCGATAATTACGAATAAAAAGAGAATGGGTGGATGGTGGGATGTGAGCTCAGAACGACCACTCGACGACAACGTTTCTTCCTCGTCCTCAGTCTTATAATATTCATTTTCTATTCTCTCGTACTTTTTCTTTTTCTTTTTCTTTTTCATTTACCCCCTCTCTTTCCTTCTTAATCGCCAAGCCTAATTGGTCAATTACGCTCATTACCGTCTCCGACGTAGGAAAGCGAACCTGGCCGATTAAATCTCTTTCTCTCTCTCTCTCTCTCTCTCTCTCTCTCTCTCTCTCTCTCTCTCTCTCTCTCTCTCTCTCTCTCTCTCTCTACGAACACATTCCTCATTACGTCTCGTCCCTTCTAATCCCTTCCAGCCGCCATCCGCCCTCGCCGCCTTTACCACCTCACCTTCCCACCAACCCGTCGAACCCGGTGCAGTCGCATTTGCATGAGAGAATCGAGTATATGCTGGAAAAATGTTCATATAGCTAGTCTCGGTTTGCTAGCATAAACTCCGTCCACAAGTAGGCGGAGCCGTTTTAGTAAAGCCTCCGTTGATGGAACGAAGCCTCGCCCTGTTTCCACTCTCTATCTTTCTCTCTCTTGCTCTCTTAATCTCTTTCCCTCTCTCTCTATCTCTATCTCTATCTATCCATCTCTCTCTCTCTCTCTCTCTCACTTTCTTGTTCACCCCTACCTCAAATACCCCTTCCATCACTCGTTCTGGCTCTCCGCGTACGAGTGAGTAACTCTCTCTCTCTCTCTCTCTCTCTCTTTCTCTCTCTCACTCTCTCTCTCTCTCTCTGTCTCGCTCTTTCTCGCTCGGTAGCTCGATCGCTCTCTTGTTCTCTTTCCCTCTCCCTTCCACGAACGTCGATACCCCCACCTTCGGTCCAGTTGCCGCAGGGCGCAAAAGGAAAAAGTCCGTTTGGAGTTGGCAGAATGGTCAAAGTCAGTCTACACGGAGAGCTCGACTCGTACGGAGGCTGTTCGTTAGGTCAGCTCATCAGTGATCATCATCGATCCTCGATCCTCAACTTAGCTGTCAAAACGAGTGACAACGTAATAGAACTATATAGACGATATATTATCATCCGTATCTATTCATCTATCTATATATACATATATATCTTACCATCTATATATCTGTTCATCTGGCTATCTATCTATCTATACACTTATCTACCTATCTCTTATCTCTTTCGTTTCTTTCTTTATTCTTCTACTCTTCGTCCGATATAGACAGGTATTAGATTTAGTGTGTTTAGTTAAGGTGATAAATATATATGCATACACACATATATATATATATATATATATATATATATATATATATATAGATCGTGAGGACTGTTTCTCGATCGATTCCTATATTCGATCGTCGATGATTCAACGACTATTTCGTTAATTCGACGAGGACACGAGAAAATAACGAGGAAAGTTTATGAGGACTCTTAAAAGAGTTGTCGAAAGGCCTGAAGGTCTTAATATTACGTTTAACGGAAAGTGAGAATTACAATTACGGTTTAAGAATGACAGTACTAAGGATGACCTCGCCGGTGACGCCTCCATCGACCAGTCCAGGATCGGCCGACGAGGCACAAGCACCGCAACCTAGTCCTAGACCGGCACATAGATTGAGTTTCTCCGTGGCTGCATTATTGGCGGACACTAGGAAGTCACCGGAGAGAACGACCAGGCAAGACACCTCGACGATCCCGTTGGAATCCTCGCTAATCGCCTCTTACTCGCCAGTACGACAAGATCACGTTACTACGTTATCCATAACCTCTAACACACCTACGAAATATCCTAGCGATCTTCGAACGAACAGGTATAACTTATCGGCGTCGCCCAATCTAGAAGCTAAGACGCCACAATACACCTGCGATTCGCCCGGAATAACGACAGAAACTAGAACGACACCGCCCTCGAGATACACCGACGTTGAATTTGGTTTAGAATCGGCAACGGACAGACACACGTCTTACGGGACGATCGACTATAGGATCAGAACTACCAACACAACCATCACCGCCAACACCACCATCACCACCACCACCATCAACAACACTACCACCGTCAACAATAACAATAACAACAATAACAACAACAACAACAACAACGACGCGCCGTTATCTGCGGATAACCAAGTGTTAATCAAGTGTTCAGCCCCATCGCCAAAAACAACGACGAATTCGCAGAAAGACTATGGTTCTCAATCGCCGAGAAGTAGCTCACAGGAGGAAGGAAGGTCAAGGTGTTCCGAGATCGAGGATATCGATGACGACGATGAAAATAGTCTGGTTGACGTCGAGGATCTTCAACAACAACACGGATCGAGTCCAACGCCGGTTAGGCCAACTCCGGCTTACGTCGGTGGTTTCTCAACGTTAGGTACCATCCCTGGCATACCACCTGGCCTTCATCCTGCCGTTTGGGGAGCCGGACATCAGGCTGCCGCCGCTGCCGCCGCCGCGGCCGCTGCCACCGCTACGTTTTTCCCTTCTCATTTTGCTCATCACGCGCCATTAAACGGTAAGTTTATTTAAACCCTCTCTGTCATATCCCACACGTTCGACGTTCTCTAACCCGTCCCGTAGAATCTCATACTACGTTTCAAGATCAATCCCAAATTCGATCGCGATCATTCGCAATTAGTCGAGGCGTTTTACCAAAACGCGTTTCTACCCATCATTTCCGAGTCCCTCTTTGAACTTTGGCTCAAATCCAATTGCGCTCTTCCTCCTCATCCCTCCTCCTTCTCTTCTTCATCTTCTTATTCTTCTTTTTCTTCTTCGAATTCTTTCACGAATACGAAACGAGACGCATCGTAAATTTGATAAGTCTTTACCCTCGTCCAACCGTATATTTGACGATCTCGTTGTTGTAAAGCTTTTCTGGGATTATAGGGCTTACACGGATTTCTTTTCTTTTTTTATTCCTTTTTATTTTTTTTTTCTTTCTTTCGCTACAAGTACGACCAGTAGGATGGGAATCAACACTACGTAAGCAATGATATACGTAGATCGACTTTTAAGCGGACACGTGATATCCAATGAAACAATTTCAAACGAGACAATTTTTTTTTATGATATATATATATATATATATATATATATATATATATATATATATATAAGGCTTACGCGCGAACGCTCAATCGATGATAATTGAATATGATAGCGTGTAAAGAAATTCATTTAATCGATCGGCGTTAATTGAAACGATAAATCGAAAAAAAACGGTGAATATATTAATAATTGTCGGGAACACAAATGCATGAACTTGAACGTAGGAACACGGCGCCCGTCATCGTTCTTGCAAAAATCAAGGCGAAGAGAGAGAGAGAGAGAGAGAGAGAGAGAGAGAGAGAGAGAGAGAGAAAAGAAAGCGACAAGAAAGATAAAAAGAAAAAAAAGGAGAAGAAGAAGAAGAAGAAGAAGGAGAAGAAATCGGACTATCAATTTGAAGCTAGAGTATCACATCGTTTGTATTAATTATTGAGGTCAGGGTTTATTGATCGAGCAAAATACTTGTCTGAGATCAAATGGAAGGGCAAGAGGGCGAGGTCAAGCGTTCAGTGATCGTGCATATATGCCTATCTGTTTCGAATTTGAGGATCGAAACAATGAAGCTTCGATTAAGAGAGCAAGGAGGTGCTTCCGGTAAGAATCGAAAGGTCACCGTTGAAAAATCGATTGGTCGGCTGGCTCGCCTTAATGGCTGCCCTCGCTTCTTACCTTACGATAGCCTACCGTCGCTTCGCGTCGAACACGATCGAGCGTAACGAACGAGACTGCATTCTTTTAAAATCGTATTATGCATATATATATATATATATATATATATATATATTTAGAATCGTATTATATATATTCTTTTTCTTTTCTTTTCTTTTTCTTTCTTTTTTTCTTCTTTTTTTTTTCTCTCCTTTGAGAAACGTAATTAAAAGATAAGAATTTTGACGAATGAATGTGTTTTGATATGTGATGTGAATGAATATGTTATGTAAATCTTATGTGATTATATATTAGAGATAAAATTATATAAGACATATTACACGAAGAGAGAGAGAGAGAGAGAGAGAGAGAAAGAGTGTCACGCGTTAAAATTAATTTCTTGCAACGTAAAACATGTTAATATACATACGTATTATCGAGTATGTTAATATTTGTTGTTTTTTTGCCACCTCCCCCTACCCCACCCTTCCTTTCTCTCTCTCTCTCTCTCTCTCTCCCCCCCCTCTCTCTCTCTTTATTTTTTGCTGTTGTTTTTCTTTCTTTTTTTTTTTTTTTCATTTTGTTTCTTTTTCTTTTCCGTTTCATTTCATTTCATTTCATTTCATATCAAAGTCGCCCGATCTTCCGGTAAATAATATAATAACTTGTATCAATTAGCGTATCTCTATTTCTCCGTTTCGATTTAATACGATAATATTGCGTTAATGTTACATGCTATTAGGATAATTTTCATAAAATTTGTTCGCTCAGAAGTGCCGACGAATACGACGGAGGAAGGAAAAAGATGGATAGATAGTAAGATAGATAGAGAAAGAGAGAGAGAGAGATGGAGATGGAGGGAGGGAAGGAATAAAACGTAATATTGAAATATGGCGTCTGGTATAGAGAATGTCTACGCATAAGAAAACTTTTCACACCCTCTCTCTCTCTCTCTCTCTCTCTCTCTCTCTCTCTCCCATTCTTAAAAACTTTCTACCGTTTTTCATTCGAGCGAATTTCGAGGAGAAGTGGCACTCGAGTCTTTAAACGACGACATGAAACACTTTTAAAAAAGGAACCTAGGGGAAAAAATAAGATGGAAACGCGTCTCGGTTCGTCATATTGCAAACGAGAGATTCTTGAAATTCTAAAAATATTGAAATTCGCGTTGGGCTCGTTTCGTTATTAACTTTAATTCACAATTATAGATAGATAGATAGATAGATAGATAGATAGAGAGAGAGAGAGAGAGAGAGAGAGAGAGAGAGATCGTGACGTACTGGTTCATCGAATGGAACGATCCATCTTGAAATCTTTTCTTCGATCGAATCGATCAAGGAATAATCACCATAGAGGATCGTCGTTCGTGTGGTCGATCGTTATGCAATCGAACAGAGAAAGAAAAGCAGAGAAAGAGAGAGAGACAGATAGAAGGTCTCTCTTTCTCTCTCTCTCTCTCTCTCTCTCTCTCTCTCTCTCTCTCTCTCTCTCTCTCTTTCAATCGATTGTGTCTTGGATCATCTTTGCCTTCTCGTTACTGCCTATCTGAACGGCATCAGTTAATTATTTCGAATGGCCATACTCGATCGTTCGCTCGGATTAAAATCGGATCTTGTTTGTCCTTTTTTTTCCACATATTTCTTTTTCGTTGCGTACCCTGGCTGCTGGAAAGAGTGGAACGAGGGGATGGAAGAAAGAAAGAAAGAAAGAAAGAAAGAAAGAAAGAAAAGAAGGAAGGAAGAAAGGAGGAAAGGGAAAAAAGATTAAGAAAAAAGTAAGGCATGGCAAGGAGTAAAGGAAGAGAGATCCGCGAATTCTGAGACTAATTGGGACCCTTTGGAGTCTTCTCCCCGCAACCCACCCCTCTCCACCCTACCCTCCTGCACCCCTCCACCAAACCGATCGAGGAAAAGAGGAAGGCTCAAGAGTATACAAACGTGAAGGAGGAGTAGGAGGAGGAGGAGGAGGAGGAGGAGAACAAGGAGGAAGAGAAGGAGGAGGAGGAAGAGGTGGAGGAGGAGGAGGAGGAAGAGGACGACGACTACGACGTCGATCGTAAGTTCCTTCTGTTTCTCTACGATGGAATCCTCGATTCTCTCTTATAGCATGAGGTATACGAAAGAGGATCGAGAGTAAAGGATGTCCCTTTGCAAAGGGAACCAAAGGACGTAGAAGAGAGGAAGAGACCAAACGGTATAAGGAGGAGAAGGTGGAGGAGGAAGAGGAAGAGAAGGATGAGGAGTAAGGGGAAAAGAGGGGTAGGGGGTTGGTTGATGGTGCTGGCGACGGTGCCTGTCGAATTTGAAATTCAGAAACGACGACGATCCTGCCTCTTTTGTTTCGTATAGATTTCTCTCTCTCTCTCTCTCTCTCTCTTTCTCTCATACACACATACACACATACTCAATACTCTCACTCTCCTTCCTTTTACCGCGCAACATGGCATCAACTTAGAGCGTCGACGAGAGCCGTTCACCTCGCCTCTACAAATCTGTCAATTGTCTCGAGACAAATCTCGTGGAATATAACCGACATATATATATATATATATATATATATATATATATATATATATATACTTGAGAAAGAGAACGATATAGAAGAGGAAGAGAGATAGAGAACCTACAGCAGTAGTCCTACATTCCTGTCGTCGGCGTGTCTCTCCTCGCTGTTCGAATCCTCCTCCATCTCTACTCCTTTTCCTACATCCCTCACCCCCCATCCTTTTATTCTCCTCCTCCTCCTCCTCCTCCTATTCCCTCTATCACTCTCGTGTCATACGATTCGAACAACAAGCGATCTCCTTTGGCGAATCGCGTACTATTCGACTTTTTTTATATCTTTTCTTTGCATTTCTTTTGTCGATTCCTTCCATACGTGTGTCATGGAAATCGTTTACAATGAAAAAAAAAAAAAAGAATGAAAGAGAATATAAAAAAGAGAGATAGAGAGAAAAAGAGTGATACATCATATACGTACACGTACGCATACATACACGCGTAATTTACATTTCAATTCTACATATGTGTATATATATGTATATACACATGCATATATATATATATATATAGAACTTATTTTTTGGATATTATGTGTACATACATATATGCATACGTGTTTATGTGTATGTATGCGTGTGTATATATATATATGTATATATACTCTTTTATTTCAATTGTTGTTATACACGGTTATAAATTTCGTTCAAGATGAGACTCAGGTAGAGACGCGGGGCATACATATTTATGCCTTACTAAATAGCACGCTGACGGAACGATTAAGTAGCGCGCTCGTACGCGCGGACAGCAACGCGTTTGTCTCTTGCCGATTTTGCAACGTCCTTCTGCCGAGTAATTTATCGGGAATCGTGGCTGACGGAGCACCGAGAGAGCGTCGCGTTACTTTCTTACTTACTTGCTTACTTACTTACTTACTTTACTTATGTATTTACCTTAGCCGTTCGATCGTGATCCAACGATAGAAAATTCTCTTTTATTCGATTCTTTCGCTTATCCTGTTCCATTCTCAACTATCAATTCCACGTTGTAGAAACAACAAAGCTCAGATACTTATGTACGTATGTATACGTGCGCATACTTGAAATACGTTACTTACGTAGGAGTTAATGCTACGTAAAATGATCGTAAACATATATATATATATATATATATTTTTTTTTTTTTTTAATGTGGTACGAAGACACAATTATAAAGAAAAAAATAAATAAGTAAATAAAAAGTTCGTCAATTCGTCAATTAAACGATGTAATAATAACAAAGCCCGTTCGATACTTTTCTCACGATTGACGACCGAGAGAGAGAGAGAGAGAGAGAGAAAGAGAGAGAGAGAGATAGAGATAGTACGTAGTTCGTCGTTTCAATCAGTAAGTAAGTAAGTAAGTAAGTAAGTAAGTAAGGAAGAAGATGAAGAAAGGGAAGAGGAAGAAAAATAAGAAGAAGAGGAGGAGGAGGAGGAGGAGGAGGAGGAGAGGAAGAGGAGAAGGAAGAAAAACTTTAGGCCTTATAAACAGAAACAATACGGGGTGGGGGAGGGGTGGGGTGGTTGAGGGGATCCGTGGAATAAACCGGTGGCCGGAATTTTGCGGTCGATCGACAAAAACGTAATGAGGCCAGTTTGCGGCGCGGTCCCGACGGAAAAATTATGAATCGACTTATCCGGAGAAACACGTACATACATAGAGACAGGAGGAAACAACACTCTTTGGCCCCTCGGTGCGCCGCTTGTATTTTTTATAAAAGAAAAATAATGGCCTACGGGCGCTTAGGTTCCCTTAACCATTTTTAAAAGCGCCCCCCCCCCCATCCCCACCCTCCTTTCCACTCTTTCGAAAGCAAAAACAGGACATTGCGGTCGGCCTCTCTCTCTCTCTCTCTCTCTCTCTCTTCCCTCTCGGCTCGTCGTCTCTCTCACCTACGGCGTGCCCGGGAACACACCTTCGAACTCGTTTCAAGATACGTTTCTAAGACCGAACAACCTGTTGTCCTATGCCCCCCACCCCGCCCCCTCCATTCCTCCCCCCTTCCTTATCCTAATGTTCTTGTCCCTTGTGTTACCCTTGATCGAGCCAACCGCGTGTCCCTTATTATTGCCTTCTAATCTTTTTTAACTTGTAACAACACGTGTCGATATCGAAGAAGATTTTTATCTCTTCTTTTCTTTTTTTTTTTCTTTTTCTTTCTATCGAATGCAGGCGGCGGGGGTGTCGGATGGGGGTAACTTTTTCTTCCCTTCGACTTTTAACTCCGCGACTGGTTAATTGGAAATATTTCCTTTTTTCTTTTTCTTTTTTTTTCTTGCCCCGATCGTTTCGAGAGATCGACGTTGCTTTCGTAAATCTCTTTTCTTTTTCTTCTTCTTCTTCTTCTTCTTCTTCTTCTTCTTCGTGCTTCCCGATCGGACAAAAGGCAAAATCTCATTGCGATTATTTTTCGTCTGTTCGTCTTTCGCTCTCGGTCCTTATTCGTACTTTTCTTTCTCTTGTTTTCTCTGTTTTATTTATTTTCTTTCGTTTTTATCGTAAAAGCGATTACGACATCCTGCGGTATTTCCTATCATCGTAGATTACACGATAGATGGTTTCAAGACAATATAATGAGCGATAATGTCGATTTATTATAATTTTTTTTATCTTTCGTTTCTTTTTCCTTCTTTTCTTTTCTTTTATGTTTTTCTTTTTTTTTTTCGTCGTCGTTCTTCTCCTTCTTCTTATTCTTACGTGTAAAACCAGATATCGCATATACGTACGAAAGATCACTCCGACCACGAGAAATATTGTTTTCATTCGTTCTAATTTCATTTATACTTATATTTTTAATTTTTTTTTTTTTTGTTGTTTTCTTTTCTCTTCCTCCAGAAAATGGAGAACCCGCCAAGATCAAATGCAACCTCAGGAAACACAAGCCCAACCGGAAGCCGAGGACACCGTTCACGACGCAACAGTTGCTAGCCCTAGAGAAGAAGTTTCGCGAGAGGCAGTATCTCAGTGTCGCCGAACGAGCCGAGTTCTCGTCGTCTCTCCATCTAACAGAAACTCAGGTTAGTAGTAAGCGAGTAAGAAGTAAGTCCCTTTCCCAGAACTTCGGGTTTTCATAGTCTCGAAGTTAATTATCTTGGCATTTCGTCAAGCTCGACACGTTTCTGTCCTTCTATTAATACATTCTCTTCTTCTACGTTACCATAGTTAGTTTCGAATAATATAATTTTCTGTAACATTTCTCCGTACGATTTAAATACTTGACAACCGCGAATTGGGAGACTCGACGGATGGATAGATTAAAGAAGAATTTTTTTTCAATAAATAAAACAAAAAAAGGAAAAGAAGAAAAGAAAGAAGCAGGACGATCCGAATAAAAACGATTTGTTGCCCGACAGAAATAAGGAATACAACGACAAAAAAAAAGAAAGAGTAAAATATAGGGAGAGAGAGAGAGAGAGAGAGAGAGGGAGAGAGACAGACAAAAAAATTATTTATATTCATTTCAATATTACCCCACGACGATACAATAATTATTTTGTTTTTTCTTTCGTTCCAATACCGTCGCTCGACCTGAAGATTAAAACATTCTTACTATCGTTCGAATTTTCATCAAAATACATAACTTCCTCCGTCTTACATATACATATATCCGTCACTAATATTAGATGTGCGACAATTAACGCACGTAATATGTATAACTCGACTATGTCAATGGCGACGTCATGACGAAAAGGAAAGAGAGGAAATGAAAGAAAAAGAGAGGAAGTACATACATACATACATACATACATACATTTATACATACACATACGTACGCATATAGCACGTAGAGAAAGAGAAGAGGAGTAGTAAGACGGGTGAGAGGGAGGATGAGGAGGGAGGATGAGGGGAAGAGAGAAGGAAACGTTAGACGGTAAATGTTATTAATATCGCTACAAATTGGCTGAAGCACGTTTTTCGCGATGACCGTAACAATTATCTCTTGGCCGAAGCTTAAGTATTCTCTCTCTCTCTCTCTCTCTCTCTCTCTCTCTCTCTGAATCTTTCTCTCTCTTCCCTATCCACCTTTTCACATACCCAACAAACATATTCTTTCCAATCGTGAAAGTTCGCCTTTATTTATTATAGCGATCGTTTTCGTCATTATAGACCCGATAATTAATACCGATGCCCTCATACCGATTGGACAAAACAATCTTCAATTATTATTTTTAAATGTTCTCACTCCTTTTCTCTCTCTCTCTCTCTCTATTTCTCCTGCTCCATCGTAAAATCTACCTCCGGTAGCAGCTTGAAATTTAATACGTACGAGTACGAGGACGTTTTCGTATCCGCTTAACGAACCGACGTGATAATTATCTCGAAAGATTATCTCCCGAGATAATTAGATCGCGGTGAGAGCTCATGCTCGATCTCCCCTCTCTCTCTCTCTCTCTCTCTCTCTCTCTCTTCCCCACGCCCCTCTCTCTATCTTCCTCTCTCTCTCTCTCTGTATTCCCTTTCGGAAATTTAACGATCGAGATCGTCGATCAGGATCGTTTTACGTGCCGCCTAATTCGAGGAATAAATTTCACTTCATCTTTTCTATTAAATCACTGATACACAACACGTACAATTTCGTAGTTATATCATAGAAAAATTCCGTTATAATTAATTATATCGTCAAACGACAATCGACTTCGATTTGTTTAAATGTCGATCGATTTAAAAAAAAAAAAAAAAAAAAAAAAAAAAATAAAAATAAAAAGAAACGACGAAAGAATTTTTTCCGCGCGTAGAATCTTTTTGTTTCTTATTTTTTCTATTTTCTTTTTATTTTTCTTCGTCCTCGTACTCGCAGAACGAAGAAGCAGCGCCAATACTTTTGGTTATGTATTTTTTCTTTTCTTTTTTCTTTTTTTTTTTTTTTCCTTTTTCCCCGAGGGGAAACAACTTTTCATTCTTCTCGTTTCAGGTGAAAATCTGGTTTCAAAATCGTCGGGCCAAGGCGAAACGTTTGCAGGAGGCGGAAATCGAGAAGTTGCGAATGTCCGCCGTAAGGCAACACCACACGGCACTGTACGGATCGCATCCGGGACTCCTAACGCCCGCCGGACTCTATCCCATGGGAATGCTATCTCATCCAGGATTGACGCCCCACCATACGATATCTCAACATCAATCGAGAGAATGAAGGCAACGTCTTAGAAATCTTGGATTCTAAACTTGTCGTTCTTATCTAACGAGTAACGACGTTAAACGAGTATTCTTCGCTTCGAATTATCTCGAGGAGGAGGAGGAGGAGGAGGAGGAGGAGGAGGAGGAAGAAGAGACTGCGAGAGATCGGCAATCGATTTCGATTCGTTTCTACGAATCGGGAAGATAAGCGGTGGGTGCGGGGATTGAGGGAGGGGGAAGAGGGTGCAAAAAGGACGGAGAAAGAAAGAAAGATTTTTTTTCTTTTTCAAAATCCGGCAATAACTTTCGACTCTTTTCTTCTTCTACTTTCTTTCTTTCTTTTTTTTTTTTCTTTCCATTTTCTTCTTCCGTGTTTTCTTTCTTTCTTTCTTTCTTTCTTTTCCTCGTTCTCTTCATCGAAAGAACGACAAGATGAAAAGTTTGGAACGAACGATTGATTGACCAGGAATTATAATTAATAAAAAAAAAAAAAGAATCGTGGAATCTCGAGTTCGGTCCGCACTTGTGCCAAGTTGTTCTCTTATCGTTTAACAACGCTGCGCGAACAACAACGATAAACGTATGTTTGTAAATAAATTGTAAATAATTACGCATCGTCGACGACGAAACAATGATACGATATGGACATGCTGTAAATATAATATAATATGTTAGTGCGGTGCGAGAATGAAATTATAACGTGTCGAGTTCCGTTGCGACTCGTCGATGAAGATAATTATCATATTATATAGCATCCGATTTGATCCTCGCGATCCTTGACTGATCGCGATTGCGCGCGATTCTTTTCTCTTTTTTTCCTTTGTTTCATTTTTATTTTTATTTTTTCGTTTGTTTTTGTTTTTGTTCCTTTTCCAATTTTGTACAAAATGTGTAAGAGTATCGCGAGGACAGGCGGGAGATAATGGGGATTGGAGAAAGAGTAGAGAAGAATTCTATTTAATAAAAATCCTAATATCTAAGTAATACGCATGATCTTCTTTTAATACATACATTATGCGTACGTATATACACATATATATATATATATATATATATATATATATATATATATATACCTTTATCCCAGATAAAATATCCGCAAATACAAAAAAAAAAAGGAAAGGTCCTAAAAGGAAAATAATCATTAAACGAATCCCAAGCATTCGGACACCTTAACGAACACCGATATACACAAATTCCAATACTCTTCCCCTCCCATTTTGACCTACCACCACCCCCCACCCGTCCTTTCAAACCAGACTCTACCCGTATAATAAGAATTCCCGATCTGTACAAACCGACAACAGGAATCCAAACGTCCAAGAAGAAGAATCCCAAGGATGCGAATCGAATCTTCATCGATAATTAAAATCTAAGTGTTTCCCGGCAACTTGACAAGTGTTTCGAGGTATCTGAGGAATAAAAGAAAAAAAAAAAATTAGAGAGAAAGAAAGAGAGAGAAGAAAGATGCATAGAGAGAAAAAAAAAAAAAGAAATTATCCCTTTCGACGACGGCGAGAAGAAAAAATGTGACACAAATCCGGTCTTAAAAAAAAAAAAAAGAAAAGAAACGGAAAAAAGAAAAAAAGAGCAAAGATAAAAGGAAGGAGAAAAATAAAAAATTCCATCGAAGAAAATAAGAGATCACGAGTAGATATGGGGGACCATTCGTTGAACGTCAACGTCGCGGAAAGTCTTGGAACTTCTTGGATGGGGATTTCCCCCCACCCCATAGATATATATATATATATATATATATATATATATATATATATTTCTCGTTTCTCTCTCTCTCTCTTTCTTTCTTTTGAATATATCCTCCGAAGGCGATTAGACCTTTCCGATTACGCGGTATACGAGAATGGCGTCTCTGTGCGTATATGTCGCGGGGATAAATTAGCCGTGGCAATTAGTTTCGGAATCGACCGCCCCGGGCGGTTGGCGCCACCATCTTGATTGTGCACGGAGTGGAGTGCAGTCCAGAAGTCGTGGTAAAGAGGTAAGAGGAGCAGAGAGAGAGAGAGAGAGAGACAGAGAGAGTGGTAAGAGACAGGGAGAGGGAGAGAGAGAGAGAGAGAGAGAGAGAGAGAGAAAAGGAGATAGGCCTTAAAGACAGTAGCGAGCACTGTTTGCCGAAAGGCAAGCGAGGCCGTCCGCGCGCGGGCTAATTAGCGATGCCCACCGAGATATCGTCGACGTACGCTAATAATACCGGACATAAATATTCCGAATTTTTTCGTCTACCACGTTCCCCATCTCTTTATTTCTTCCTTTTCCATTTGTTTCTTCCTTTATTTTCTTCCGTCTCTTCACCGGTTCATCCCTTCTGCTGTTCTTGCTGCCGTTACTGTTGCCGTTGCTGTTGCTGTTGCTGCTACCATCAACACCACCATTACCACCGTCACCACCATTGACCGCCCGTCATGATCCCATACTCACCTTACCTCGCCCATTTCTTTCCTCCTTTTTCTCTTTTATCTAACCTCAATTTTCTTCCTTCGTTTCCTTCCCTCCCCCCCCCATCTTCCTCTTCCTCCTTCCGCTTTTTCCACCCTAGCTCAAACACCCGTCCGCTACGTGTCTGAATTTAATCGTGTAATTAGTCCGTGCTCGTTATTATCTGGCCTATTCTTTTCCTCCTCCTTCCTTCTCCCGTCTCCCATATCCTCTTTTCTTCTCTCTCTCTCTCTCTCTTTTTTTGTTTTAAGTAAGCGAACGAGAGCGAGCGAGCGAGAGAGAGAGAGAGAGAGAGAGAGAAAGATCAGGTTGGTGATATCTTCGAACGATACCAAAGTCAGCTACCGGGCTTGTTAGAATCGTCCGAGAGAGACGATACCTACCTACCTACCTACCTACCTACCTACCAACCAACCAACCTACCGTACGACTGCACACGTGGCGAGCAGGCTACCGTGTAAAAGAGGGCTACTACCTACCTACGTACGATGGTGTTCATAAGTATGTGGAATCCATGCTTCCGAGATTTTTAACGTGCGCCTGCCGTCGGCGTCGCTGTCGTTACGAGAAATGATCCGGCGGATATCGAACGGATCGACATATATATTATCGATTATACAAAGAAATCGTGTGATCGAATTTTGATGAAAAAACGAAACACAGGTGAAGGACGTGAATGAAAGAAAAAAAAAAATTATAAAAGAAAAACGAGATCTTTCATCGATCTCCTCCCTTCCAACCACCTTTCTCCTCCACTTCACTTCACCCCACCCCACCACCACGAAGGGTTATCAACTTTCATGAATTTGAATGGGACAGATGACGTACTTTATCATCGATTACCTAACTTTACCATTAAACAGTAAGTCTGACTTTTACCTTTCGCTGATTTCCTACAAACGTCTCGTACTCGATCATCGTCATCGTCATCGTCATCGTCATCGTCATGGCACAAGAGGGGAGCCACGTTACTTCGAAGAGGCTTGTTAGTCTTAACGACGGTACCTAAACGAGTTAGTATCCCTTATCTTTTAACAACCCTTCTTCGTCTCGCGTTTGGACTCGTCTCATAGAAATGCGTTAGTACGGTTAAAGAGATCATTAAAAAGGAAGATAACCTGATGGATGAATGGATCGGATCGGATCGGATCGGGTCGGATTGGATCGATGAATCAACGACGGTGAATAATTTTCATACGTCTTAGGATTTGTCTCTTTCTTTCTTTCTTTCTTTCTTACTTACTTACTTTTCTCTTTTCCCTCTTACATCTCTTTCCCCCTTTTTTGTCTTCTTTTCTTTTTTCATTGTAATCTTTTTTTGTCCTTTTTCTTCCCTCAGTTTCGCACTCCTTTTCCCCCTATCTCCTTTACTCCACAACCGCCCTTCCTCGTTTGCTTTCGCTTTCGTACGCCGATCGATCAAACGTGGAAAGGACAACATGATCGTCCCCAAAACACGTAAGTTTTACCACGCTCTCGCGTGGATCCTTGCTCCGTCTCGTTTCAATTCTAGATAAGAAAATAAAAGAGTGGGGAGAAAGGAGGGGGGAGATGGAAGAATGGAGGGAGGGAAAAAAGAGAAAGAAAAGGGAGTACGACGAATCGAGTAGTCGATTCGATGAGACGATAAGTCGGCATCTTTAATGATTTAATTAGCGTGCCTTTCGTCGATAGCTCGATCGATCGCTCAAAAGAAAGAAAGAAATTCAAGGAGAAAGAGAGAGAGAGAGAGAATAAAAGGAGAGGAAATGCCTCCTCCCTCTCTCTCTCTCTCTCTATATATATATATATATATATATATATATATATATATATATATATATATATATATCTCGATCCAATTATCGGAAATCGTCGTCGCAATAAAAATTATCGTCAGCTCACGAATTAAAGCGTTCCGGACTTTTCAAGAGTCGAGGCCACTTAATGAACGATTAACGCCCCGGACTTATGCAACTGAAATTAATTATCTGTCGATAAAGTCCTCTCTCTCTCTCTCTCTCTCTCTCTCTCTTTCTCTATCTTAAAAAAAGAGGAGAAGAAGAAGAGGAAGAAGGAAGAGGAGAAGGAGAAAGAGTTCAATGAAAAAAAAAAAAAAAAAAAAAAGAGAAAAAAATATCCCTCCTCGTCGAATATCGAGATGGTATTTGTGGTGGTAACGATGACGTTGCTGCTGTATTACTGCCGTTGCTAGTGTTGATGGTGGCGGTGGTAATGGTGGTGGTGACGGCGAGAGGACAGGGGGAGGGGAGGATGCTAAAAGTAAAGAGGAGTGGGATCGTATTAATGATCACGATAAACCGCGTGGCAGAAAACACGCGGGGATACAGATTGCGGATTATTTTAGGGGCGGCGGTGTTAAATAGCCAGTCGGTTTTGCATACTTGAAAACGTGAATATAAAATGTCAGTACGTATAATAATTTTCTTTAAAGATCGCTATTTTCTTCCCCGCTTCAATAGTTTTTCATCCTGCCGATTTTACGAACAATCGTAAAAATTCTCTCTCCTTCTCGTCCATTCGAATTTACGTATTGAAATCGATAATATTCTTTCACTTATCCTTTCTTCGTAAATTTTATATTTTATATTACATCTCTCTCTCTCTCTCTCTCTCTTTCTCCGTCTCGCACGTTAGCTCCTTCTATCATTATTTTCCCCTTATTTCTATCTCTTTCTATTTCCTTGTCTTTCTACGCTAAGGTATATTCATTTATTCGTTCACGTAGGCTCTTAATATTCAGTCGACGGAACGATTTGTTTCTCTCGGCCGGTCGTCGGCGAGGATTATCCTCGAAAAATTCGAATTGAGAATTTTTCTTCATACGTTCAACTTTCGTGAGAAATTCCTTTACATGGATACGTCGTTACTTTACATATTCGCGTTGTACACATATGTACATGCATAAGCTAGTACGTACTAACGTACATACGTACATAACATATTTACTATCTTAACGAGAGGAATAACGTTTCGTAACTGCAATGAATTTCATGGAGAATAGCAACATATTATTTATCTTATTTGAAAAGATTAGCTTTATTAATTATTAATTGAAAGTAACCGATAGAGTGGAGCTCTCGACTATTATCAGTTATCTTTTTAATGGATGACTATCGTTTACACGATTACGATAGTTTTTTTAGGCATTTGTTTTCCTTTTCCTTCTCCCTCTCCCTCTCCCTCTCTCTCCCTCTCTCTCTCTCTCTCTCTCTCTCTCTCTCTCGCCTCACGATTATTTTTGAAAGCAATCTATCCCTCCTTCCCTCCTCTCGTTATCGGCGTCTTGCATTATTTTTTTTTTTCCTATGCGTGCTTTTTTTTGTTTCCTAATTTTATTTTTTATATATTCTTTCTTTTTCTGGGAAGAATTTTTTCATACGTAAAACTTCTGTAATCGTTGATGATAATGAATGACATGTTAAAAATTATTCATCCTTGATATCGACGAGCGAGATGCACGTACTTTGAATAATAATCGGATTTTTATTTGAAGATTCATAAGTATATTAAAAGAAAAAAAAAAAAAAAAAAAAAAAAGAAAAATACACTCGTTCGCCTTCAAGCCTAATAAATACTGTAATACTATAGAAAGTATCGTGCGTTTGGATATGTATAAGATACAAAGCGCGTTCAATAGAATAAAAAGAAAAGAAAAGAAAAAACAAACAAAAATACCAGCGTCGTTTACTTGAACGTTGATAACAGATAAATCACGAAAAATTCCAACGGTACTTATTGGCCGACCCGTTACAATACACTCCCTAAAATTTCTATTTCATCAGGATATCGTAGTTATGCATATAAGTAGCGGCGCGTGTGTGTCCGCACTAAAAACTCGATTTAATCAATCTCGAGTTGTTTCGTTAAATTACTCGTCGATTGAAAAAAAAGAAAGAAAGACATTCGAAAGAAAGAAAGAAAGAAAGAAATGAAGGAAGAAAGAGAGAGAAAGAGAGAGAGAGAACCCAAAAAATGCGACAAAAGAAAGAGGAAATCAAAAGGAACAAACGAAAAGATAGAAACGAACGGAGACAAAGGCAAAAAACTAGGAGGGACGAAAAGATATTGGACGGAGACGAAGAAGGGGGCGGGGGCGGGGAGGGGGAGGAAGGGAGGAGGGGAGGGGGGAGGGTTGGAAAAAAAAAAAGGAGAAGAGTAAAAGTTCGATGCGGAGGAGAAGTGGCAAAATGTTACGGTCGTTAAATGAGAATTTCCGTGATCGTTCCTTTTAGTGAAAGTTATTCTAACGAAATAAACAACGCCGGGACCGAGAGAGTCCGGGCTATCGGTGCCGGCACGGCGCCATAATCGTTGAATTTAATTACGGTTTAATGCGACGACCGAACGTTCTACGTTTGAGAAAGTTTCTTAAGCCCGTTAATATCGACGTAGACCTGTGTGTTGTCTCTCGGCATCTAGACGGTGTCCCGATTACGTACTTACTTACTTACTTACTTACTTACTTACACGTTCCTCCGCGAAATAGCCCGAACATTCACGAACGCCCACGTTCGTACTCTTAATTCCAAAGTCGAGAAGAGTTAATTTATCACGAGGGTGGATCTACGAGGTTTTGTATCGAAGAAAAGGTTGCAAAGCAAAAAATCTCGCACTCGTTTCTTATCGCCATTCCCGCTCTCACGCACCCCCCCCCCCCCCCCCGATATCTCCCTTCCTCTATCGTTCCTCCACCACGAGAGAGAGAGAGAGAGAGAGAGAGAGAGAGAGAGAAAAGATAGAAAAAGGAACGAAAAGCGTGAGAAGAAAAAAAATCAAATGTCACTTTCAATCTTATCCTTTCACTTGTAATGGGGAAATCATAACGTCGCGGAGTTATCCGAATAATTTCGTCGTTATAAATAACTTCGAAACGACAAGTCCGGGATTTTTTGTTATTTTTATCTTTATGTACTTTATTTTTATATATATATATATATATATATATATATACATATACATATACATATATATATATATTTTTTTCTTTCTTTTTTCTCTACGACAATCCATCAATTAATCGGCGTGTACATATATTTTTTTGTCCATTCTTTTCTCTCTCTCTCTCTCTCTCTCTCTCTCTCTCTTCAATTCTTCCCTCCCCCCATGCCATTTTTCCTCTTAAATAATGAGTCGTCTTAATGATTTGACTATTAGTAAAAGGTGTACTTAAAGGCAAAGTATGCGAATACTTCATTTTGTACGTGTCTCTTTATAAATTCTCCTCGCATAGGTATTAATTACGTATGGGGACAGTGCCATTTATCAGTGGTGGACAATTTAATCGTTAAGACCGAGTTAACGTTAAATCCAACATGGCATCGTATCGATCTTAATGTTAATTAATATTCCACGCGGTCGGTACCGGAGGAAAAGATCGTCGCGGGAGCATTCGACGAGGCACAACTCTTACCGGTGAAACCTGGCAAGCGGTATATGTTGGTTAATCCTAAACCGGTTGTAAACGCGCCTTGGTCATCGCGATATCGTTGACTTACTAATTGGTAGGATAACAGACAAATACGTATCTGCCCGTATCTGCTGGCTCTGCCACCGAATTTTCATACTTTTCGACCGGTATTTGTAATAGCATCGGAAAGAAAGAAAAAAAAAAGAAAAAAAAAAGAAAGAAAAGAAACGAAAAAGAAAGAAAGTTGTCGCTCCCAGGTTCTTTTTTTCTATTTTATATATACATATATATATATGTATTTCTTACGAAAGATCAATTAATTTCAATCGGCCTACTTTTAATTCATTATACGTGACAAAAATTAATTCGAATCATCATTCATACCCGTATCATTATCATTCGTAATGCGTTCGTCAATCGATCAATGCTAAAAAAGAAGATAAGAAAAAAAAAAAAAGAAAAAATCGAATCTTTCAGTGATTTCTTTTCTTTTCCTTTTTTTTTTTTTTTTTTTTATATCGTGTATTGATTGATAAACAAAAAATCCCCCGTACCTCCCCGACTAAAGAAAAAAAAAAATAAAAAAAAAATAAAATCGGACGAAACAATCAATGGACGTCGTATATACGTATATAAGAAACTTTTGAACGTGTGGAAGGTGTCGTGGTTCATCGTGATCGCTAGTTCGATCATAAGTGGGAAAAATTTACGATTGGCACGACGCGTGCTACCACATCTCCATCCCTCCTTCTCCTCACCTCCCTCCCATAATTTCACGCAATTTATTCGAACGAAACGTTAGTGTTGGTCGGCTGGAAATCGTTGTTGTTGTTCGCGTGACGTTAATGTAAGTGAACCCAAAGTGGTAGCTCGTGTAATAACAATCCGTAGGTGGTCGTCACCGCGTGATACGAAAAGCAAAGATGCCCGAGAGGCTTCCTCGTGTGTGTGTGTGTGTGTGTGTGTAAGTATGGGTGTGGGTGTAAGCGTTACACATAATAAATCGCTAACATCTAACAGAGAAAATTACTTTCACGAGTTTTCTGGGGAATTAACGGGAACGTGATTCTAACTGTCTGCGAACGTTCCCACCCCCCTCCCACTCCACCCCATCCCATCCCATTCGTCATCCTAGTCCGCTCTCTTCCAAATAAAAATTAAAAAAAAAACAAAAAAAGATTGACTAGTATAATTGTTGACGGAAGGAAGGTACAACGATAACGAGTCGAGCATTAAGTTCGACGTTATTTGAGAGGAAATTACGTTTTGATATCACGGAAATATTGTTTCTTTATTTTTTTAAAAGGAACAAATCATTATCAATTTATCAATTTCGTGACGGAGGGGAGAGATGAGAACTAGTCGCGTTGTTAAAAATCAAGGTACGATTGCGCCGCACGTGACCGAATAAGATCACGTTGAAAAGAATACAAAGGAAATAATAATAATAATAATAATAATAATAATAGAGAGAGAGAGAGAGAGAGATTCACACCATCGAGAGTGTGAATGGTAGGAACAAACTGTTGGGACGATGATACCGGGCCGACAGGGAGGAAATAAAAGAAACTTGAGTCTATATCACATCGTTGTGTAGTTGTATGAATTGAAGGGGGAGAAAAAAGAGAAGAGAAGAGAAGAGAAGAAAAGAAAAGGAAAGAAAAAAAAGACGAAGGAAAAAAACATATTATTATCAAAGAGAGAACACACGTTCGGGTTGAACTAGAATCGAGAGACGAATTTTTCTATCTCGTGGAACGTAAAAAGGTTAGCTAGCTGCGAAGATATTAACTACCGACTAACCCCCACCCCACTGTACCATCCCTACCCCTCTGTACCATTTCTCTCCTTCTCTCTTTCTCTCTCTCTCTCTCTCTTTCTTTCTTTCTTTTTTTTTCTCTTTTTTTAGGAGTTGGCGAGAAAGAAGTAAGGGAGAAGAAAACGACGGCACAAGGTGGAGAACGAACTTTCGACGAATCCGTTATGGTTACTCGTTCGACCGAAACGTTCTCTCTCTCTCTCTCTCTCTCTCTCTCACGCTTTCTGTCTCTCTGTCTGTCTATCTCTCTCTCTCTCTCTCTCTCTTTAACGTATCTTTACGCCCGATCTCGAATTTAATCGTCTCGAGGGTGTAGACTTTTCTCTCATTTTTTTCCCTTTTTTCTTTTCTCTTTCTTTTGTCGTTATATATATATATATATATCTCTTCTCGCTCTACGAGAATTCACGTCGAAAGGACACTTTGGTATAATCAATTTCCAAAAAAGAAAAAGAAAATGAAATAGTATACGACTACCATAATCGCGTTCAACGCGGAACACGTTACAAGAAAATAATGGAAAATAGTATCGTCGTTCTTTTGTGAATTTACGATGCGATGTTCGTGGTTTAGACGAAAAAAGAAAAGAAAAGAAAAAGAAAGAAAGAAAGAAAGAAGGGACGTTAGTAAATACATATATGACTTTATATGATTTCCGATCGAATTGGAATCGAACGGGAGATAATCAGCCCCGTTTTGTCTCGAAGGATTTGACCAAAAAAAAGAAAAAAAAAAAGAAAAATAAAATGAAAAGAAAAAATCTACGCTCTCATGAAGAAACGATTTTCACGATTCGAACGAAAGAAAAAAAAAAGAAAAAAGAAAAAGAAAAAGAAGAAGAAGAAAAAGAAAAGAAAAGGAACAAGAGGGACGTGTAACAATTGTTTTAATTTGGTTTACGATAAAATTGGATCGAACAGCATGGAGGAAAACAAATAACGATAACCAAGTCCCCCTTTTTTTCCTCGAGCCATTTTCTTTCTCTCACGCGTTTTAACAACAACGATGGTGGTGGTAAGTCGGTGGTAGTGATGGTAATAGTAATGTTGGTGGTGATGATGGTCGAAGGTGGCCTCTCGCAATGCTCGCGCTTATATCTGATTGTCCCCCGGGGCCCTGGTGTAATTAAACTCAAACCAAAATTGCCGGGTCAAACGGGGAAAGTTCTGGCCAGGAAAGGGCGCGTTTCGTTGGCCGTTAAAGGCAAACTCGACGATAATCGTTATACCTAATGGGGTCCTGTGCACTCTACGGCTCGTTTACGTCCTATCGCACGGCAAACGAGTAGTCGCCATCTTCTTATTCGTTATCAAAATTTTTGCTTCGTTATTGCGCCAAATGATAACAAGGGAAAAATACAAAAAATAAAAATGTCTGACTTGATTAGACATTTTATGAGGTTTAACTAATCGAATATAATTATAATATCTTTTATAACATAATCTTAATAATAATAATTATTATTACTATATATATATATATATATATATATATATATATATGTATGTATTATATAAGTGAAAAAAAAAATAATATTTAATGTATCAAATCGTTCGAGATGTTACATATATTTTTATCTACGTGGGTAGTTATTTAACGTGTCGTTAGTAAAAACGATTGTACGAAATGTATGGAGTGTGAAAGTAAACGGCTATATAAAATAGTAAAATTAACGATCGACGGCGTCAATCATAATAGTTATATAATGCATAAATTTCAAGACTAATTATTAAAACCATCGTGAGAAAGAATCAAAACTAGTTTGTTCTCAAACGAGCTTCGATGTTAAAAAAGCAGCGTGAAGAGCTGATAGATAGAGAGATATATAGACAGAAAGAAATAGAGAGAGAGAGAGAGAGAGAGAGAGAGAGAGAGAGAGAGAGAGAAAGATGGGACGGTTGAAAGGGGTAAGAGGGGGAGGAAGCAAGCAACGAAAAATCCAGGGCGCGACGATCGAGTTTTGCGCAAAAGGGCGCGGACAAAACTATTGCCGCTCGACCTCGTCCAACAATAATTAACGCCATTATGGCATTTAATTGCCGCGAGTGTCGGCGGTACGAGCCTCCCCCGCCGCTTAACGCCATCTTGTTTTTCCTTCTCCCTCCAACGAGAGGCCGCCAACCCTCCTCGGTTACTGGCTTTCTCGCAAAATGGTGCTCGAACTCCCCTCCGAACCTCTCTCTCTCTCTCTCTCTCTCTCTCTCGTAGTACGAGGAATTCCACTTTAACAGCTCCTCGAACGTTCTTCTACAACGACACCACGATTTATTCCTAATCAATTGATTGGAATTGATATTTATAACGTTACATTTTATTTCCACACACACACACACACACACACACACATAGTTTGTTGTTGTTGTGTGTATTTTATTTTATTTTTTTTTTGTTTTGTCTTTTCTTTTCTTCTCCTTTCTCCTTCACGTTTGTCCGAGCTATCGGATAATATCCATCGAATTTCTTTTCCTTTTTCTCTCTCTCTCTCTCTCTCCTTTTCAAAACTCGCACGGACACTTGGAGCGATACGATCGTCTCGAATATCTATCGACTCTTGACGAAAAAGAAACGCTGCGTGAGTCGTCATTTAATTAATTTAAAAAAAAAAAAAAGAAAAGAGAAAACAGATCCGTTTTAAATCCATCAATATCGGACGAAAACTCGCTCGTTATCGTGAAAGATATATTATATTATGTTTTCACGTTAAAGTCGTAGTTAAAAAAGAAACTGAAAAAAAAAAAAGAAAAAGAAAAAGAACACGAGGATAACGTCAAATGGATAAAACGTGAGACAAACGCTTGTTCGAAATTTTAATGAAATAATAATAATAATGATAATAATAATAATCATAATAACAATAATAATAATAATAATAATAATAATGAAAAATAGAAACATTTTTTTTTCGCTTTTCCTACGAAGAAAGAGGGAAGAAAAAACAGGGAGGGAGGACGAAAAAAAAGAGGAAGAAGAATAAGAAGAAGAAGAAGAGGCAGGTAAGTAAGTGAGTAAGTAAGTAAGTAAGTAAGTAAGTACCTATATATACCGGAGAGAGAGATGACCGACTCGTCAAGAAAATAAATACGAAAGATGCTTCAGTGATCCATACTGCGTGTACTCTCACGACTTCAGCGAGGATGAAGAAATCTCTGTTGGTTTCTTCTCTCTCTCTCTCTCTCTCTCTCTCTCTCTCTCTTTATCTCTTTCTTTCTCTCTTTATTTCGAAGAAGAAGGAGAGACGACGTAAGGTATAGATATGCGGCACACGGAGGAATCGCGAGAAGGGCACTCGTGGTCCTCCTGCGGTTCATAACTCCAAGGGCCGTGCACGAATGAAGTTGTCGTCGTTGTCCTCTCGGCGGCGCACACCGAGCCTATCGGTGGTAGACAATGCAACGCATAAATATCTCGCGAGCACTCATATGTTTCTCCCTCTTTTCCCTCTTCTCTCTCTCTCTCTCTCTCTCTCTCTCTACTTCTCTTTCTCTCTTTCCATCTTCGTGTGTACGTATGTTTGTCTCTTTCTATATACCCATTGCTTTTTCTCGTATCCTTTATCAGTTTCTCTCTCTCTCTCTCTCTCTCTCTCCCTCTTTCTCTCTCTGTCTCTGTCTTTCTCATTCGTTCTTCGTTTCACGATCTTCGTCTCCTTTCATACGAGCTAAGTTCGAAGTCTCTCGTCGCGTGCATCGTGTACTCTCTCGCGAAAGGAAAGAATAAAAAGAAGAGGAAGAAGTGAAGGAGGAAGAGAGAGAGAGAGAGAGGGGGGGGAGAGAAGGGGAGGAAAAAGTGAACACACGATTCGTTCGATGGGACACGCGCGAGATTACGGGCACCGATTTGACACGAAATCCTCCTCCTCCTCCTCCTCCTCCTCCTCGTTACGAGTGATATCCCGAAACTCTTCGAAACCATCCGTCCGTCCTTTCCATCTTTATCCTCCTTTGCTCTTTCTCGCTTCGTTATTTTTTCCCCTCCCCTCCCGCTTTAAATCAATCACGAACGATAAGGGAGTCAATCACGAACGATCAATCGTATAATACGTATTCCTTTCGTTTCATCGATCGATCATACCAAGAATCTCGTATTCGTTTGCGAAATTTTATTAAAATCGATCGATGCGATCTAGACCCAACGATTACATATCAACCTTAATTACGTTTATTACGATTCATCTCGATCCTAAAAAAAAAAAAACGAAATAAAAAAAAAAGAAAAAGAGAAAACCGAAAGATTAATCGAACGTACGACGAAATCTCTTTTAACAATCATCCGAAAGAATCCTTTTCCCCTTATCCCTTTTCCCGTATATGCCTTGATCCCAACCACCACCATCATCCCTTCATCCACCTCCCTGCCCCGTCCAAGGTTTCACCATAACGTATCGAGACTATCAGCGATATCGTATAACTTTGAACGATGCGTTAGACTGGAAGAGATCGATTGACTTTCGCGTCATTTGTCATCCTATACCATCGAGACGAAGGGTGAAATCTCGAAACGTTGAACGGTAACTACGTCGCGAAACCTAAGAGAAAGAAAGAGAGAGAAAGCGATAGAGACAGAGAGAGAGAGAGAAAGGCAAAATGAAATAGAAACGATAGACACGAACGATAAAAAAAAATAAGAAAACGGTGGACAGGAGGAGGACCAGGGGTAGGGGATGAGGGGGAAATACCAAGATTGGGGTGTAAGTACGAGGATGACACGTGGCAGAACGACGCTTAAAACGATGTATCGTTCTACGATCTAAAATCATTGGACAATGACGCGCTAACTGGATAACTAGCTTAGGGGGCCAGGGCCAGTTCTTATCTCGACGTAACGCGATAAGCCAAAAGACCCTTTTTTCATTCACCCTTGCCACCTTTCTCTCTCTCTCTCTCTCTCTCTCTCTCACACACACACACACACACACACTTACCCTTCGTCATCATATTACATTAGCCAGCCATAGAATAATGTATCGCCGGAGGCATCGCTTCCACTAACATAAACGTTCCTCACACCCTACTATACGTCTATACTATACGACTATATGCGACGACTATATTCACATGGTAATGCGAGCCACGAACGATATCTAGCCACCCCTCCCCTCCCCCACTTTTACTTGCTCTCTCTTTCTCTCTCTCTCTCTCTCTCTCTCTCTCTCTCTTACACTTTCTATGTTTCCTTCAGCTCTCCATCTTCTTCTCGTTTACGATCTCGAAATCACGAGGGTGAAGTCGCGTTATTAACAATTTCGGCTATCGGGAATCGACGTGCGTGGCTGAGGTTGAAAGGGTAGGACGGGAAGGGAGGAGGTGTGGGACGTGATGATGACGACAGGAAGCACCCTTCACTAAGCGGCCCTCTCACCCTCTCTCCTAAGAACTACGAGGTGTTCGAGCTACGGCCGTATATACATACGAGTCTTTTCCTTCCTTCCCCCCCCCCCTCTCTCTCTCTCTCTCTCTCTCTTTCGTTCTTACTCACTCGTTCACGTAAACGACCAACGACGAGATTTCAAGGGTCGATAGGGACGAGCTTGACGGCTGATTTCTTTCACGCTTAGATTCGTTTCTACCCTCCTACTCTATATCTATCTCTATCTCTCTCTTTCTCTCTCTCTCTCTCTCTCTCTCTCTGTCTGTCTCTTTCTCTCTTTCCATCGTTCACCATTCTACGGCATATCTCTAACGACGTGGAAAGTTATACGTCGGTGTATCTGATTATTACGCTCGTTACGGTGAAAGAGCTTTCGGGGCGGGCTGGCGGGCGGGGGTGGAAGGCGAGGGGGTATGGGGGATGACGACAAGGAGGCAACACGTCCGACGAGATCGACGTGTGAAACGATGATCTTCGATATCACATTGGCTTTCGGGATACTATACGATAATGCATCGTACCTTTTGATATATTTCTCTTAGACAAAATTTAGGGTAAATAACGACGATTAAGGATTCATATTTAACCGAGCCGATGGATATATATATATATTTATCTTTTCGATATCCAACGAAAATATGAACGTTTAGGGATCTATTGTCGTCGTATGAAAAATTAGAAAAAACTATTTCGATTGTACGATCTATAATTTAATTGTCAAGATTACGTCTTCTCTTGAATCTCTCGTTTATATAATTTTCTTTCTTTTTTTAATTTAATCGTTTTCTCTAGTTGTCGCTTGCGCTCGACAATACACGTTTTATCTTGTATATTCGATAGGAGGTTTATGACGATGAAATTGGCATTAACAATAATTGGGTATTCGTCATGAAAGGATGAGTATATAGGATCTTTTTTATTTTCGATATTCAATGAAAAAAAAAAAGGGGGAAAGAGAAGAAAAATAAAATTCAGACATATACTCGACGTAGATATTAAAATCGGAATGATATAAGTGTTCGCAATAATACTTTCGTATCGATTTAAATTAGCATCGCCCTATCTATAGATCTTTTGTAAGTACATTTTTATAAGTGAATATGAGTTAATAATTTTTTTTATTTTTATACACGCACACATACACATACATATACATACATACACACATATATATATATATATATAATATATTTATACGAATATTTAATTATCATTTTAGCAAAGATTGTAGTTGCGAAATTTCTTCAAACTGGACACATAAGCATTAGAAAAGAAAATCTTTAACGTTCTCACAATCGTAAAAGGCAACAAGACTACGACGACGACGAACAACGACGACGACGAAGACGACGACGACGAACGACGACGACGACGGCGTCGTCGTCCTCTCGATGAATCGGCACCGTTGTTATTTCGCAGTGAGCCGCGACGGAAACGGTATCGGCTTGCTATATGGTCATAGCCATCGTCGCCGTCGTTAAATCGCACCTTCCGCGGACTTTTGTCGGCTTCTCTTACTCGACGTGCATAAGTCGGTACTTTGAAAAGAACTTAACGAGCGGAACGAAAGAACTCTTAGAGACTCTTCAGAAAATCTTGAGGAAAAAACTTTTTTTTTACCCTCTTTTTTCTCTCTCCCCCCCTCTCTCTCTCTCTCTCTCTCTCTCACTCACTCCTTCTCTCTTTCTCCTTCTAATCGTAGATATCTTTTTATAATCGTTGTTTCGTACTCTCGTAAAATATCGTACGATCCGACCGATCGATTAATCATCGCAATTTCGAAATTTTTGTCGACTTTACTAATTTTTGTACGCCACCGTCAAAAAGGGAATATTTTATTTTATATATTTTTATTTTTTTTTTTTTCCGAACAATTTACATCGACCTCGATCGAGCCAACGATAACGTTATTTATTACATAACGACGATGATGATAATAATAATAACGTGTGGTTTTTTCAATAATAAAAGAGAATAAAAAAAAAGAAAGGAAAGAAAAGAAACGCGTCACTTTTGAACTCCAATTAATTGATAACTCCGACGAAGAGTAATTATTCGTATTATAAATCGTATCGATCGCTAACGGATAACTAATTTCTTTTCTCAAATTTCGTATGAAAAAAAAAAAAAAAAAAACAAAAAAAAAAAATATATATATTTATATATGTCACTCACCTTCTTTTTATCATTCTGCGTTTCTTTATCTTTTCTTTTTTCTCTCTTTCTTCCCTTCTTTTCCCCCAAGATGAACGATAATTAAGTCACGATACAGTTTAGAGTTTCAAGCGTTTACTTCGCACCTGCTCCGAAGTGTTATGTACGGAAAAAAGAAGTAGGTCTCTGGTTAGAGGTGTTAAGAGCTGTTCTCCAAAGAAATAAAAAGGGCACAGCTTTCGAAAAAGCAAGTGAAGAAGTAGAAGTAAAGGAGGAAGAAGAAGAAGAAGAAGAAAAAGAAGAGCAGTTGGGGTTTTGGAAGAGCGAGAAGGAAAAGAAAAGATGAGAAAAAGGTATGTGTGTGTGTGTGTGTGTGTGTGTGTGTGTGTGTGTGTGTGAGAGAGAGATCAAGAGAGAGAGAGAGAGAGAGGAAAGAGCTCGTTAGGATTTTTCCGCGGGTGCTAACCGGGTCTGCCCGAAGCGGAATGGAAGCGGAATGGAAGCGGAGAGGAGCGGATACACACAATGCTGTCCTCTGTGCAAGTTTCGAGGCGCTGCGCTAACGAGACGACCGAACATTGAACACAGCCGCCTTGGCTCCCGTCAATTGTTTCAGCAAACAACGAAACAATGGACAGTGGCCGAGCTATACTAATGGCCGGTTTATACGCTCCTTAACTCGCCCAGAGGACCCTCTCTCTCTCTCTCTCTCTCATTCTCTCTCTGTCTCTCTTATTCTCTTTCTTTATTCCTCTCGATCACTACGTGGAATTTTTCTTCGCTTACACTCGAGTTGCAAACTGACGACCATATCGGGCCACCCTATATGATCCTTAATCTCACACCATACCCATTTCACTTAGCGCTCTTATCCTTTCTCTCTCTCTCTATCTCTCTCTTTCTCTCTTTTTACGGTGTTTCTTCCATTGGGAAGAATTTCTTTTTCTCTTTTATCCTTTATTCTCCTTTCGTTAAACGATTCGAGATAATTTCAACCGCATACGTGTATTCGTAATGAGACACGTCCGACAAATAACGGCAAGATAATTTTTGATACGCATTGTCATTTTCTTCGATAGAAACTTTCGATGTCTCCTTCTCCGAATTAATTTATGCGGCAGAAATTATCGATCGTAAATTTTTTTTCTCGTACGATTACGATTTGGTTTAAATTTATGGGAGAAATTTTTGATATACACTTTTGGCGCATGTAAATCTTTGGTATAAATAAAATTTTGCGTTAGAAAATTTTTTATTACACATTTTTGTAATACACATTTAGGTGATATATATATTTTTGTTATAGACGTTATTGGGATAAATTTTCTGCGACGCACACCAACGACCACACCGTATATATGCGTCCTCATATTCGTGTAAATATTCGGTTATCGCCGACTATGTTTAACTTTCCAATTCGTGCTTATTTAGCACGCGTTTGTGCCGAAAGTCGTGCCGACAGTTAAACGACCCTCTCAACTCGATCGCAAAAATATCAGGCGGAATGATTCAAACTTCCTTCGAATACACACACACGCGCACACAGATTCGGAAAATTACACACACACACACACACACACACACACACACTTTCTAAAAATTCGACACACTATAAGTTATAAAAAAATTCGATTTATAACGACGTTTCGACGTTTGGTCTATCATCAAACTCATCGTCGCAAATTAAGAATAAAAGAGAGAAAAAAAGAAAAATCGACAAACCGAATATATTTAATCGATCGCGAAAACACCGTCGTAACGATCTAACATTTCTTCCTTCTTCCCTAATTTTTGTTCAATCTTGCAATTCAAAATGAACTCATGCAAGATGGAGTAAAAAGATAAAAAAAAAAAAAGAAAAGAAAAATTCGTACGAGCGGGGTATTGAAATAGTCTACGAAAGATTGTGCGTTGCCGGATGGAAAATTTTTAACGCGTTCATAGAGAAACTTCAAATTGTCTGATCTCGTGAAAAATATAAAATTCAAAGCGTCGTCGAATCGTCGAAGAAACGGCGAGGTCTTTCGAAAGGTGGACGGGAGAAAGGAACTAAGAAAGAAAGAAAGAAAGAAAGAAAAAAGAGAGAGAGAGAAAGAGAGAGAGAGTGGTAGCCAGACCAAGAGATAAATAGAAAGGGACGGAAGGGAAGAGGGTTCCTGGAGAAGGGTAGGAAAGGGCGGGCGGGCGGGGAGGTGAGGAGGAGAGGATCGTAGGAAACGTAGGGCGAGAGTTTAGGAATAGGAGCAAACCGAGCGTGAGAGATTAACCCCTCTAACAGCGGCCGCCCAGTATATCAACGCTCGTGATAAAACGGCGGGCTGCCTCTTGCTCTGCGTTGCCACCCCTAACTGCCTCTATTGACTACCAGAATCCAATATATTCTACTCCAACGGCGGAGAAAACCGACTGGGAGGCGCCAGAATTTCATACATCTTCTTTCGTCCGATCCATCCCCTTGGTGGGGGATGAAACGTTTCTTCTCACGTATTTATCTACATATACATATACACGTATACACGTTTACACACGCACACACACATATATATATATATGTATATTTACCGAAACACACCCTCTTACTTCTATCAGCCTTTTCTCGTAGGAACCACGAGTACGAATAAAACGATAACGCGACGATTGAACTCGAATCTAAAACTCAATGCACGATCCGTCTTCTATACATATGTCTATATGTATATATATATATATATATATATATATATATTTTTTTTTATTTCATGGAAAAGTTAAAATAAGAGAAGCTTGAGATAGTTAAAAAAGAAAAGAAGAAGAAAGAAAAAGTTCGAAAAGGTTCGAACAAGAATGAGAAGTTGGATCGAATCGAGATCGATTTATCGTAGATACGTTTCTCTTAATTTGCTACGATTCGAAGGGTGGAAAAGAGAAATGAGACCACAATAGTTATCTCTCTCTCTCTCTCTCTCTCTCTCTCGAAGGGAAGCTTCCCTTTTATCGACGTATTTAATTATCGATTGAGTATCAACGGACAACCGACGAGTGGAGATGATATATTAAATTTAGGGTGGGAGGATGAGAGGGAGGGAGGGAGGGAGGGAGGAATGAGAGGGTGACGATGGGGATTACCCTTTCGTCTGTCTTAATTATATTGGAATTAATTATCTTAATTACGTGGGATAATGGTTTCATCGTACATATATATATATATATATATATATATACACACACACACACACACACACACACACACTCACGCACGTACACATATGTAAATATACGTTGGTATGTATTTACATGTATAATTTATACATACCTACCCTACCAATTTTCATTTAGGTACGCGTTTTATTTATCAATAAGATATACATGCATACATACATACATACATACATACATATATATATATATATATATATATATATATATATATATATGTATGAGAAAAGGGAGTTGAGTAAGAGAATCCTAAATAGCCTAATAGCTCAGTAAATATTAAAGCCACCGTACCAAAGACCGCCCTTTGAAGTAAAGACGATCCCAAAAATTTTTCCTAAATATCTAAGAAAGAGAGAGACAGTCACGCAGAAAGAGAGAGAGAGAGAGAGAGAGAGAGAGAGAGAGAGAGGAACGGAAACGTCGAAGGAAAGTTTGCCTTGTAAGCGGATAACGTTGAGAGTCAACGGCTTATTGTTTCAATGGGGGTGATTTAGTCGGCATCGTTCACGGAGGTTTATCGATGGAGTTGTGTTTGCCCAGTTGGACCAATAAACGAGAACCTTTTCCTCTCGCCGAAAAATATGCTCTCCTTTTTTCTCGGATTTCCCGGACGGTGAAAAGCGTATTAGCGACATCGATGCGTCCCGGGAGATCCAGTTTCCCGTTTATTCTCTCTCTCTCTCTCACACACACACAAACACACTCTTTTTCTCTTTCGTCCTCACTCCTTCTTCTATCTATCTGCTCTTTCTTTTCGTCGTAGTATTTTTATTTGAGTAGTCGGTTCCAATCCTCCATCCGACAAATACATTTTTATTTTCTTTATACATAGGTATGGTGTGTGTTTCTCTATGTGTGTCTCTCTATCTGTGTGTGTGTGTGTGTGTGTGTGAATGTGTATATATTTATACTATATATTTTCTATATATTATTTTTTCCTTCTCTCGTTTTTTTTTGTTTTTATCCAGGTTTATCCAGCGTTATTTTCAACGATAGAAGTAAGTAGATAGTAGTTTCGTATCAACGATGTGATCCAATAACAATCGAGAAGCAATTCGAGAGGTGAGCGAGTAGAACGATTAGGGGATGGAATCTGGTGGCCGAGAGAAAACAAAGAGACGACGATGACTACGACGACTACGACGACGATAGACTTAACTTCGCCGATAGACGACGAACGAGAATCGGAAGCCATTCCATTCGCCCACGTGCACACTAAATTCTTTTTCAATGGATTTGTGTTATCTCTATTTCTCTACCTTCCTCTCTCTTTCTGTCCTCTTCTTACGAATTCTTTCCTTTTAACTTGAATTATTTTCGTTTATTTCGAGAGTACGTACGCATGCGTTACAATGACTTGACCTTTTCGATCTTATTTTTTTCTAAATTTCATTAATCACAATTACAAATTTAACACGATCGACGTTTTCTTTCTTTCCTCTTTTTTTTTTTTTTTTGTCGAATATTAAATCTTCGATCACTCGATTCCACGTTGATAAATTACATGCATATGTCTGATTTTTAATCTATTGCAGATATATGTATATATACATATATATAATCATTTTTTCCAGATCTCATATTTTGTTATTTCTAATATAAAAACTTTGTTTCCAGGAAGAGAATTCTATTAACTTATCATACGAGATAAGTAAGGGAATGTCCCTTTTTTTCTTGTCTCTCTCTCTCTCTCTCTCTCTCTCTCTTTCTTTCGTTAAGTCGATATTATCGAAGATTTACTCTCGAGAACGTTCAATATCGCTTACGGATCGTTATCGCGGCCCTACCGCACCCTCCCGCCAGCCACCCTTTTATAAATTACATAACATGAATTTTACTTTCGAGAGATGGTGGAGTTCAAGGAAACGAAGAAACAAAAAATAAAGAAAGAAAAAAATAAATAAAGAAAGGGAAAAGAATCAATGTATCCCGGTCGCGAAAAGGGCGCTCGTAAATATCCATCGCGTGCGGAGTTCGCTTGGTGAACGTGCTTCTCGAAAATAGGTCGTAGCCATAGCTAGGCTCTCTGTCGAAGGCGTAACCGTGCACATAAATAGCGTTTCGTCTTTCTCTCTCTCTCTCTCTCTCTCTCTCTCCCCCAACCCCCGCCTTTTTCGCGTTCTCCCTCTCCCAACCGAGTTCTGTTGAAACAGTCCGTTCGGGAAAAAGTGGCCCAACTTGGACGACAAGAATTTATGATTTTTTATTCCCATTCCGAGAACAATGGACGCATTTCGAAATAAACAAAAAAAGAATGAGAAGGACGGACGGATGGTAAGAGAATGAGAGAGAGAGAGAGAGATGATATATATATATATATATATATATATATATATATATATACGTTTAAAAAAAGTAAAAGAAAAGGAGGAAAATACTACATTTATATATAGTATTATATATATATATAAGAGAGAGAGAGAGAGAAAAAAAGAAAATGAAAACGGGTAGATCGAATTAGCCGTACGATTCGCCAACGTAATACCTAATCTCGAAACTCGGAAAGGTGATCTGAGATAGATAGAGAAAGACGAAAAAGAGAACTAGATTGAGAGAGAGAGAGAGAGGGAAAGAGAAAGGGTAGTTCGAAATAAAGGCGTATACTCGGGAAGTATAGTGCGGCGGAGTGGTGGATCGTTGGGGGTGGAGTACAGATAAAGGGTATTTTATCTCGCGGAATAACGCCCAACGGCTGGGGTATCGCTACTCTTCTCCTACCCTCTCTCTCTCTCTCTCTCTTTATCTATCTATCTATCTCTCTCTCTCTCTTTCTTTCTCTTCCTTCTCTCTTTCACTTCCGAGCCAGATTTTTTTTTACTGCCTCTCTCTCTCTCTCTCTCTCTCTCTCTCTCTCTCTCTCACACACTCACTCTCTTTCTCTACCGAACGTTCGTTCGCTATCCGCATCGAATCTTTCAATAAAAAATTTTGTAGCCCCGCGGAGTCAGCGCCATTTTGTGAGTTTAAATGGAAATCCGGGGGCTGCGGAGAAAGAAAGAAAGAAAGAGAGAGAGAGAGAGAGAGAGAGAGAGAGAGAGCGGAAGAAAGGGGGTGTGGTAACAGAGTGGGAGAGTACTCTTAGCATGCAAATTAAAGTGCTGCCATTTGAATGCGAATAAAACGCCCCCGAGAACGAACCGCGTGAGAAAGAGAGAGACAGAGAGACAGAGAGACAGAGAGAGAGAGAGAGAGAGAGAAATATAGACGAATACGTGGGGTGGAAAAAGAGAGACAGAAACAGATAGAGAGAGAGAGAGAGAGAGAGAGAGAAAGAGAGAGTGAAAGAGGGAAAGGTAGAGAGGGAGAAGGAACGAGCTTGACAGATCGCGCGACAGAGGTGCTTACGTGGTCGAGAGGAAATTTCGAAAAGGATCCTTCTCTATTCCACGTTTCCTCGCATTCGTCGTTTAAACTACGCCCACTTCTTCGCGATGAAAAAAAAAAAAAAAAAAAAAAAGAAAAAAATACGTCTTTTCTGTCGTTTCGTGAACTTTCGAACGCTTAATCTTCCTTTTTCTTTTTCCGCAAACTCGACGAAACTATACTCTCACGATTCCGATCGTGCGTATCGTTTATCGATTGATGATCGATCGAAGAATTTAATTTAGTTTTGCTCGACTCGCTCTGACAACGACGTAATAAAAAATGAAAAAAGAGGGAAGGAAAAGAAAGAGGAATTAATTTCACTCGACGGAAAAATTACGATCGTTCGACGTAATAAAAAAAAAAAAAAATAAATAAATAAATAAATACGTCTCATCAAATCGTACGATCCATTGGACATTTTACACGTACGGCCTCCGTCTCCCTCATTATTTATTTTGTAATCATTAATCGACGTTATCGAATCGAACGATAAACCGTCTCGATTTGCTCGTTTCTTTCTCGATTCGAAGGTACTTACGTTAACCCATTGACACGATCGAACGTATTTACGTAGGAACTTTTAATTCCTTATTTTACGTTATTTTTATTTTTCATTCTTTTTTTTTTTTTCTCAACTTTTCATTATCTTCGTTCCCGTATAGGATTTCTAAAATCTTCGATATTAATTAAACGGGGAAAAATTACAAAAGGCAATCACAGCGGTCGGTGTTTCAACGGGATTATCATAGTCCTTATTTAGATAAGTAAGTATAGTAAGTAAGCAAGTAAGTAAATAAGTAAGTAAGTACTTACAACGTTAGAACCTCACGTTGTCACGTTTCTCCCCGTTGTTTCTCGTGTTCAAAGGCGTACGCTTAATAATCCACGCGTTGTCTAAGTAGGTTACCAATACTATTACTAGAGAAGGTCTTGGTCGCGCGGCCAGGGATATTATGGTAAATTAACGCCAATGGTGGTTTACCTTGTTCGCTAAATGATCTCTTTCTCTCTCTCTCTATCTCTCTCTATCTCTCACTCGACTATGGTTAAAACCCATTCTCTTTATTCTCGATAACCATAAAATAATTCTCTCATAATAATTACCAAAGTTGTTATAAATGTCGGAGCTTTAACGAAAACGTCCAATTAAATATAAATTCTCAAATAAGATCAATCGTACTTTGCCTCTGAACGTTACGATCCTAATTAGTAGTTGTAAGGTAAAAAAAAAAAAAAATAAAATAAAATAAAATAAAATAAAAGAGAAAGAAACAAGTTTGGTAACGAAGTTTGAACGAATGATTAAAGAAAAAAAAAATAAATAAATGAGAAAAATTAATTGATTAATCAATTCGATTAGATATGTGAGTGCTTGAAAGAATGGGGAAGAGAAATATTAACAGAGAAGAAAGAGAAAAAGGAAGGAAAAAGAAATAAGAACGTACGTTCAGCGTAAATTTTCCTTTAGCGAGATAAAAACTGCAGTGAATATCAGAGGTCCACTAAAACTCGACGGTCCTTTCAATAATCGTCGTTGTAATATTCACTATCTCTCTCTCTCTCTCTCTCTCTCTCTCTCTCTCTCTCTCTCTCTCTCTTTCCTTTTGGGTTATTACCCGAAAAGAACGTTCGTCTTCGACGAGGATAGGAGCATCGTGGGCTCCGTGTCCGACAGTTATGAAATTTCTTTAGAATTATTTCGCTCGCCTAACACCATTCTGAATTTCCTCACGGAAAGAGAGACAGAGAGAGAGAGAGAGAGAGAGAGAGAGAGAGAGAGAGAGAGAAAGAGAGAAAGAGAGAAGTTTGCAGGCATTCGTTGGAATAAGAAATAATATTTTCCTCGAGGCTCCCAAAGAAAGAAGTAGCTATCTCTTTCCTGTTCTCCATCTCGTTTCCTCTCGCTCGAGACTCTCTATCTTCGTCTTTCTCTCTCTCTCTCTCTCTCTATTTCTTTCTATACCCTCTTGAAGTAAAACGACGCACCTGCCGTCCCACGGGATTTAATGTGGTTTTATGAAAACCATCTCGTGAAAACTCTTAATTGCCGACGAAGAGGACTGAGAAATTATGCGTCTTATAAAAAGTCAGGGTCGCTCAGCTTCCGTAGATTCTCCTCTCTCTCTCTCTCTCTCTCTCTCTTTCTCTCTATCTATCTATCTATCTCTATCTCTATCGTTAACTATGTATATATATATATATATATATATATATATATATATATATATATATATATAATATGAAGAAGAAGGTAGGAACGAAGTGAGCGTGGATTTAATACCGTCGCCGCAAGCCGCGTTTAAATGGCGAGATGGTTGAAATCTCGACGACGCATGCTCCGTGAAATCCTCGAGAAAATTAATATCCCTTCTCGAGCGTACCCTCCTCGTTCCCTTCTCTTCCCTCCCTCATTCTCTCTTTCTCCTATCTTACTCTTCTCTCTCTCTCTCTCTCTCTCTCTTTCTCTCTCTCTATCTCTCTCGCTCGCTCGCTCGCTCGTTGTCCTCCAGATTGCAAGAACAACGACGACCGTGCCTGAAAATTTTCGAGGACGATCTCTTAACGCCCTTAGCCACGTACCTATACATACCTATATATACATATATGTATGTATATCTATGTATTATATATATATTATACACATACATACATACATACATATATATATATATGTGTGTGTGTCTGTGTGTGTGTGTGTAGTCGTTTGAGAAGCATGGCGGACCACCCCACGGCCGTTAAACTTTAAAGGATACTCAAGAGGAGTAAGAGGTGCAAAAGTGCACGTGGAACGGTGATCCTGATTTATACGTGCGTAACTTTGAATTTATCGTTCAGCATGATTCCTCTTTAGTACCTCTCTTACTCTTCAATGTTTTTTTTTTCTTCTTCTTCTCCTTCTTCTTCTCCTTTCTTTTATTTTCTTCCTCATCATTTTCTTTTTTCCCCTCCTCTTCTTTTTCTTCTCAAATCTCCTCTTCTTCCATCTTTAACCCTGAAACGTTCTTCTATGTGTATCGAACGACTAACGAGAGAAAAAAAGATATATGCGTATATATATATATATATATATATATATATATATATATATATATATATATATATATATATATATATATGAGAGAGAAAGAGAGATAAACAGACAGAGATTGTGAGACTTAAAACAGATTCGATTGAACGAGAAACGATTTATACTTAAGTTAAATCACAGATATAGATGTTACGATGAAAATAGAATGAAAAGAGGAATCATCATTCTTCTCTCTCTCTCTCTCTCTCTCTCTCTTTCTCTTTCTAACTCGAAAATACATTGAATTTTCTCGAGAGAATACTCTACACGGTCGTCTTTTCTTGAATCTTTCTTCCCTAAGAAGCTAAGAAACCGATCGTAGAGGAGGAGACTCAAGGAGGAAAGAAAAATCGTTTTATAAATTCCGTTCGGCGTACTTTGCATTTCCCTTCTGTCCTACGTGTCTCAGCCCTTATAGGACTCACCCTATCCTGTTCCTCGATCGACACCTGACTCCTTCTCTCTCTCTCTCTCTCTCTCTTTCCTTCTTTTTCTCCTACATGGCACTTTTTCTCTTCGTCCACCCTCGACTTTCGATTCGACTAGCCTATTCGTTGAATTTCTCTCACTCTCTCTCTCTCTCTCTCTCTCTCTCTCTCTCTCTCTCTCTCTCTTTTGCCATTTCGCTTTTCGTTATCACGTCCAATTCCACGAGTCGAAGATATCCGGCCGGCGATAAGGGCGCGCGGAATTTAAATAAAGCGAATCAATATTTAAATCGCGGGCGCCCTCCGTACTCGGTAGCTTTCTACCTCGATTTTCTTCTACTCTCTCTCTTTCTCTCTCTCTCTCTCTCTCTCTCTCTCTCTATCTATCTACCTCTCTATCTTTCTTTCTTTTGTACCATAGCTCGTTTTCACCTACTCCCGAGCTTTATATCGACAGGCTCGTTTATCCTATTCGCTTTGTCGGACGACTCGATCTCTTTCCGCTCTTTTTCCTCTTTACTTTATTCCCTCTTTATTCCCTCTTCCCCCCACCCCCTCTCTCTGTAGCTACCAATCTATCCATCTATCCTTTTTCTTCAATGTTCGAGCTTCAATAGCCCAAATGATTGTACTTATACCCGACGAAATTAGATTTGTTCTCGATCGAAGAAACGAGCGAAAAAAAAAAAAAAAAGAAACGTTCACGTCTGTTACAAGTCTACGTTCGTTCCTTAATCTCGCTCAAATATAATCGATCGAACGAACGAACGAACGACCACGTTGATTATCTATCCGGTAATGAAGAAAATATAAATATCTATTTTGCGAGTAACATTTGCGAAGTTAAACCGATCAGATCCTAAGGTCATTATCATTGATCGTTTTACGCGAATACCGTATATTATCGTTTGGACCGAGTTTCATTCGATAAGATTTCGATTCCATGAGAATAATTCGTTCCCATCGATCATAGCGAGTCTCAGGAGCCCTACCTCCCCCCCTTCCCCTCTACCCCGCACCAGTCTTCTAGGCCTAGTAAATATTTTGCCAACTAGAGAACCTTTATCTTCGTGGGGTAGCTGCTCGGAGATCGATCGTCGATCGATCTTCTTGGACGAAACTGACAGCCGTTGGTAATGCCCATGAATCGGCATATACGATAATTGTCAAGGAAGAAAAAACATTTTCCATCCTTGATGAACGTAAATTCGTTGAAAATTATATTAACTCGTTGAAAATTACATTAACTCGTTGAAAATTATATTAGCTCGTTGATGTTCCCTCGCATTTCATTTCTTTCGTTTACGTCGATTCGACGATACGCTATATCGTATTTTAATGCCATCTTATGTATGTGTGCGGTAAAAATAGTAAATGAAACGAAAGTAGTACGATAACGAGACAATTTTTCTTACTTATGTATACGTGTTTGTCCATGTAATGGATGTGTATAGACGTTGTTATATACCGACATTAACGAGATTTATAAAATGATACGCAGAATATTCTATTAAATAATTCTATAAATTAGATTAATATTTTAAGACGATTGATTAAATATATATATATATATATATATATATATATATATATATATATTTGTGTGTATGTACAGAGAAACTTACTTTATTGCGTGTTAACAAGACGACGGCTTGAAACGAACTGAACGTTCGTCCTTAGTTCGTCTCTATCGCAGTAGAAACAATTCTTACTAATGTTTACGTTTCTAATACGAACGGCGTGACCCGGAATATAAACGTAGTTACGATACGCAGTTATATAAACTTTCTAAGGCAAATACTACGAATTAATAAACATGTGTTTTTATTTAAATACTTCGTTTACCTACCAAATTCTAACACACACACATATACATGTAAGTATGTATGTATGTATATATGTATATGCGTGTGCGGTTACATCGTGCCACGATTCCAACGTTCTCGAGTTTTCTCTTTTATCGAATATCAAAGTAACGTTATTTTAAATTTCCCCCCGCCCCCCGCCCCGCCCCCCATCCCGCCCGAATATCCCCGGTCGATCCTAGTGTCACAGGATCGTAAAGAAAAGAGAAAACGTTAAAATTGTAAACTGCTCTTGGAGCACCACCACCACCACCACGACCACCATAACTACTACTGCTACTACCGTCGAAGACGTCGAAAGTTTAAAGTAGAATTTGGAATATACCTCGGCGTCGTTTTAGCGTAATTCGACGATTTCTGTGCAAAAGGGGATCAACGATATGCCGATATCGATGTCTCTCGAAGGAGAGAGAACCGGACTATGGTCATCCAATATCCAGTCAGAGAAGGAGGAAGAAGAAGAAGAAGAAGAAGAAGAAGACGACAACGACGACTTCCTTTCGGGTGCTTATCCTCTCTCTCTCTCTCTCTCTCTCTCTCTCTCACTCTCGTTCTTTCATCCTGCTTTCTGGACCACACCGCAACGAAGAGTCCACCACCACCACCACCACCACAACCACCACCAATGTCAGCACCACTTTCTCCCTCCCTCCCTCCTTCCCTCCTAACCATTCTTACCTGCCCTCCCTCCTACGGAGAGACTTGAATTTTATATCGGGCAGAGGTGCATGTATATCGATGACGCCGGGGACGACGCGCCATGTAAATCCGGGAATACGTGTGCACCACGAGAGAGAGAGAGAGAGAGAGAGAGAGAGACGATCGCCGCACTTGCCGTTTAAAACAATGCCTTTTGTTTCGTTCGAAGATGGCAACCTCGAGAAATACGCAGAGAGAGAGAGAGAGAGATAGATAGATAGATAGATAGATAGATTTATAGATAGATAGATAGATAGAGATAGAGAGAGACGAAACGGAATCTTGCTTTTCAATGTTCTACGCCATTTTTCCATATCGTTCTTTGGTAGGATATTACGATTTTATGTTTCTCTTTTCCTTTCTTTCTCGTTTCTTTTTTTTTCGTGATTTTTTGTTTTTTTTCTTTAATTTATCATTTATCCATTAAAAACGAGCATGATAGTAATACTTTTAAAACGACAATAATAATTGTCACTGTCGTAGCATCACAATTATTTACGATTTATGATTACAATTGTTCGTGATAACTTTCATTACGATTAATTTGTATTTTCATAAGAGATTAATTCGTGAAACAAAGAGAGATAGAGATAGAGAGAGAGAGAGAGAGAGAGAGAGAGAGAGAGAGAGAGATAATCCTATGAAGCATTGTTAAAGTCGTGAAATTATAAGGATCGTAGATTTTCGATGTTGTTTAGAATTAGCCAAACTGGATCGTATTTTATTTGGAAAAAAAAAAATAATTCGATACTTTACTTTATTTCTTTTCTTTCCTCGTTGTTGAAATAAAAAATAAAAAGAAAATAAAAAAAGAATAATGATAAAATATCAGTATCCCTACATCTTAGAAAGAAATAAAGGCATTTCTAGCTCTAGATAAGAGTTAGGTCCAATATATATATATATATATATATATATATATATATATATATATATATATATATATATATATATATATCAAGAACTACTTCTCCTTCGCTGTAGTAACATGAATAAAAGATGGCGTGGATCGTTGGCCGAGGACGTTTTCGCATGCGTTTTCCGTCCTTCTAAAAAAGGACGGAATAGAAGGGCCAGTTGATAGGGCGTAGGTCGAAAAGCGAGACCTTTGAAAAGTTGCCCATCGAAACGAGAGTAAGAAGGAAGGATGGAAAGAAAATAAAAAAAAAAAATGAGAAAGAAAGGGCCAAGGATGAAGAGGAGGACTCGGCGATGATTGATAGGGCTAATAATACCTTTTCCCCTTTTCGTCGTCTGTCTCTCTCTCTCTCTCTCTCTCTCTCTCTCGCTCTCTCTTTCCTTCCCACGCAGATTATTTCTTTCTTCCCTTCTTCTTTTTTTTTTTGCTTTTCCTTTCAATTCGACGCTTATACAAAGAAAAGACACGAGAGGCGCGGAATAGATTTTATTTTTAATACCAACGACGGTGTCGCGCGAAGAAAAAAAAAAAGAAGAAGAAAAAAAAGGAAAAGAAAAGGGAAAGAGAATGAAAATATTCAAAGCGATCAAAAATTAAAATAAAATATCATTGGTAATGTTACGACGCCGCGATCATGCATCCGCAATACCGACGGTTTTTATCTCCTTCTTTTTATTTTTTTTTATTTATAAATAAAAATAAGAGTACGTCTCTCTCTCTCTCACTCTCTCTCTCTCTCTCTCTCTCTCTCTCTCTCTCTCTCTGTGATAGAACGATGTTGTTTCGTCGAGTTTATAATTGAAAATAGCGGATTTACAGAAAAGATCTTAAACTATTATAATGATAAAACGATCGAGTAGAAACGTTTTGTTATTAAGGAACATAAAAATGAATAAATAAATAAATAAATAAATAAATAAGTAAATAAATAGAAAGAGCGATGGAGAGAGAGAGAGAGAGAGAGAAACGAAGAGTAGGAGGTCGATAAACTGGGTACGGATTAATAGGCCTCTAAATGGCGTGTGCAATGATTTCCATTAATATTCATGGGCAGCCGATGCGGAACGCGCCTATGATTTATGACCTTTAATTTTCGCACGGCGACACGCGCAGCCCTAATATATACTAGCAAACACGGTCTCACCCATTGCCTCCTCTCTCTCTCTCTCTCTCTCTCTCTCTCTCTCTCTCTCTCTCTCTGTCTCTCTCATCTTTATTAAGGTGGTGGTAGTGCGTGCGAACGTCGTTCGATCGTTAAAAACTACGTTGAAATTATCGAACGAGTAGAAGAGGGCAAGAAGATTGAATATTCGTGAAAAACAGATGAGAAGGAATTATGTCAAAAATATACGCCTAAGGGTTTAAATGTATTTTATTAATTTTTCTTTTTTTGGTTCGTCTAATTTTTCCTGATTTTTTCCTTCCTTTCTATCTCTCATCTTTTCTACGTCGCTTTAACCTTCCAATCTTTTTCTTTTTTATTTTTTTAATTTTTTCCTTTACTCTTCCACGATTTTTCACAACGATCACAATTCGTAACGTTCAAACGGAACAACTTATTCTTTATTCGTAGAAGAACGAAGAAGAAAATAATTGTTGAAAAAATACCAATCGTATTTGTCGTAAATATTTTCAATCGATTTACCGGGTTTACAAGACGATTAGAGAACATTTTTCTCAACTTCCATATCGTTTTCGAGATGATCGGTGAAAAGCCTGTCGTAAAACGTTGAACGTCCGTGATAATGATTCCTGTCCTTTCAAAAAAAAAAAAAAAAAAAAAAAAAAAAATAGAAAAAAGAAACCCTTTTCTTTCTCTGACACCAGGTGCAGAAAGCTATCGCGACGTTGGGCAAACATTTTGAAAGTGCCTCGCATAAATACACACGCACACACGCACACATATATAGAAGACGATGATGACTACTTTAGGCGTTCCCTACTCTAGTAGCGGCACCTTTGCCCTTGCCGATACGTAGGAGTTAGGATAGTTTCTTTTAACTAAAGGGACCGACGCGTACGCTTCTCAGGAAGTCGATGTAACTCGAAGCCGCTTCAAGAGTGACCGAGAGGAGACGAGACCAAACTCGCGAAATTCCAAAACTTTTCGAATACCATTTTCTTTTCTCTCTCTCTCTCTCTCTCTCTCTCTCTCACTCTTACTATCCCTATTTTTCCTTTTCTCCAAACAGAAAGTTCCTTTCTATTTGAGACAACGTAGGAGCCTTTAACCGATCAAAAAACTGTTGAGTTATTTTAGGTAACCATACAGTTTTGTCCCTCGTATTTTTAGGATGTCCCGGATTATCCCCGTCAAATGCAATAGTTTTTTTCTTTTTTCTAGAGGCGAACAAAAAATAAAATAAAAAAGAAATTGAAAGGCGAACGATTGTCAATTAACAAACGAACCATCATTCCCCGATGAACATGAATAAAATTCGTAATATCCGTTTGCCACTAGTCGAAGAACGATGTCAACGAATTAAAATAAATTATTATATCCTTCGTGTACGTATCGTATTACGTAGATTAAATGAATAAATAAAAAGAAGGAAAAAAGAAAATTTGAAACAAAAACAATGTCGACGATGGCGTTATAATTCGTGTATAACACAGCACAATTGAATATGTCGATATCGTCTCTTAATATCGTCTCGTTTAACCGAAATTGAAGCGATCCTCTCGTTCGAATTACCTCGACGAAGACGTAGAAGAAGAAGAAGAAGAAGAAGAAGAAGAAGAAGAAGAAAGAAAAGAGAAGAGAAGAGAAATGAACGAAAAAGGGAAAAACAAAAACAAAAAAAAAGAGAAGGAAGATAAAAAATGAACTGCATTCTTGACACCGTATGGTATAGTTCTTATACCAGCGGAACATGCGCCGGGCAACAACCGTCGACAGATCCAGGAAGCGTCCGTTCATCGATACGGGCATTAAGATTTAATAATTCTTGGTGTGCACCTTACGAGGTACGGCCGTCAGGTGGAAGGGTGCTTTATGCGGTTTAACATTGTAACATAGCTGGCGAACCGTGCTGGGCGGCGCGTACGAAAGAGAGGAAGAAAGAAAAAGAAAAAGAAGACGAAGAAGAAGAAGAAGAAGAAGAAATATCAGAGTCGATGAAAGAAAGAGAGAGAGAGAGAGAAAGAGTGTGTATGTATGTGTGTGTGTGTGTGTGCATGGATTGAACGAAGAAAGAGAGAGACAGAAAGACAGAGAGAGACAGAGAAAGCATGAACTGGACGAAGAAAGAGAGAAAGAGACAACAAGTGAGACGAAGAGTGAGAGAGAAAAAGAACGAGTCAAACGAAGATGAAAGAAAGACGGAGAGAGAGAGAGAGAGAGAGAGAGAGAGAGAGAGAGAGAGATTGCGAGGGCGAGAAGAGGGGTGGATCGAGAATTCAAATACCGTCGCCATTAAACTGAATAACGAGGAGAGCGGCCGTTCGAAATATGAACACGGCCATGATTTGCGGCCTCGTAAACCCGTTCATAACGAATAATAATGTCACCGGTGCGCCGGCTCGGCCGCCGTCGTCGTCGCCGCAACCGCAACCGCAGCCGCAGCCGCAGCCGCAGCCGTAGCCGGCGCTCGCAGAAGTGGCGAGATGGCGAAGACGAGGAGGGTTGGTATTACTCCTATGTTCTCTCTTTCAGTTTCTCATTCTCTCTCTCTCTCTCTCTCTCTCTCTCTCTTTCTCTCTCTCTTTCTCTCTCTTATTCTTGAGGAAAAACGCGGTAGTGGGGGAGAAGTGGTAGCGATGGTGACGGTGATGGTAGATGTGGTAGAAGTGGCGTCTGTGACGAGGTAGCGAGGAGGGGTAGGGAACGGAGAGGGAAGGGAGGGCGGATGGATGGGAGGGAGGGTTGGTTGGGTGGCCTGCTCTCGCCTTGGAAATCCACCTACAATATCGCCCAAGACTTTTTTCATGTCTCATAACGCCCCGGCAGCACAGACCAGCACAGTCTGAAATTAAATAATAAAATATACCGGCAGCAGGCGGGGCGGTTTCTTTGCTACCGTTAACTTCTTTCTTTCCTTCTTACTTCCTTCCTTTCCTTTTTTCTTTCTTTCTTTCTTTCTTTCTTTCTTTCTTTCTTTCTTTCTTGCTTGCTTGCTATTTCTATTTCTTTCGTATTTTTATATTCCGTATCTTTTTCGTTTCTTTTCGCCTCAAGTACGTACACTCGAATATTCTATTTTAATCGATACCTTCTCGTTGACTATCATTCTCGCGATGGTTGACTTATTCAATGAATAACCGACGATTCGATCGATCATAGATTATTTGTTAATTGTTACGTAATTATTGTGCGACGTGTAAGAATTTTGTTGAGAGAGAAATACTCCGTCCCCCGTTTATTCTAATTAATCGTAATTATTATTTGACTAAGCTTGCTGCTTTTATCATATCCATTATGAAGTTACAAGATGATATGTGTGTGTGTGTGTGTGTGTGTGTGCGCGCGCGTGTGCGTGTGTACGTGTGTATCTATATACATAACCATATCAATATCTTCATTGAAAAAAAAGAAGAAAAAAAAAAAAAAAAAGAAAAATCATCTAATAATTCAACGACGCAATCATAAATGCGAGCTAACCTCTACGAAACTCTTTTATCAACTTGATTATTATAATCTCGATCAGATACGATCGTAAATTCTCGAACGCGAGGATATGTAACCTCCTTCGGTAGATTTAATCTCGACGATTCCCCAAGTGTTTAATCGATTTACTCGGGATATCAAGAACAACTCGTTATTACTCACTATCGGGGATTGAGTTGAATTTTTCAAATGGGACACGTCGAAGAAAAACGGGGGAAAGGATCGTTGATCGGACGAGATTTTCATCGACGAAAAAGATCGATCGATTTAAAAAAAAAAAAAAAAAAAAAGAAAAAAAAAAGAAGAAGAATAATAAAAAGAAAAAAGCACACTTGCCATCCAGAAATTTGTTTTCCTTTCATTTTTCTTCTTTTTCTTTTTTCTTTCTTTTTCCGTCATTCTCTCTGAATAAAACAGTAACGATTTCGCTTCTCGGCCGATATCGTAATGGGCGTTAAGTAATACACAAGGTCTTAAACTCTTAAGATCGTGATAAAAGGACGGGTAACGAGTCAGCATGGCACATCGTCTTTACTTGCTCCTCCTGTTTATAGACAACTTTCTCTCTCTCTCTCTCTCTCACTCTCTCTCTCTATCTTTCTGCCTCGTCTCTTTCCAACTCAAATGTAAACTGCAGTAGCAGAGGACCACAGTATTATTCGGTTTCGATGTGTGCACACACACACACACACACATAATCTCTCTTATTTCCACTTATACGTACTTGTAAATATATTAGTACGTTTGTACATATGTGTGTGTGTGTGTGTGTGTGTGTGTGTGTACATATATACGCGACTAATAATGAAGATGTCGTTTTAATTGCCCGCTCGCGTGAGCATCCCGCTAATTAACGCACTCGGCACTCGGACCACGCTACGGTGCCCTCGACAAGACTTTCTTTCCTCCTTCCTCTCCTCCTCCTCCTCCTCCTCTACTTCTTCGCTTCTTCTTCTTTTCTCCTTCTCTCTCTCTCTCTCTCTCTCTCTCTCTCTCTCTCTCTCTCTCTCTTTCCCTTTCTATCTTTTTCGCTCTCTACAGATCCTCTTGCTCTTGTATCTTCTGCTCTTCGTTTATTGGAGCGAAGAAGTAAACCCGATAGGATGCAAAGATAATTTAAAAGTAACGATTACGATTATTACAATCATTTTTCGATTTGATTAACTGCCGTTTTTCGGGATATAACGAGTATCACCGTTCGTCCGGTTAACTTTCGTTATTAGATGATATCAACGGCGACGATAACCCTCTTCTCCTTTTTTTCCTCCTTCTTTTTTTTCTCCCCTTCTTGCTCCCACAGTAAACGAATTTCGTCGTCTCGAACGAAAATAATTTACTCGTGGTGCGCGAGAAGGCGAGAGAGAAAAGAGGTAAAAAAAAAAAAAAAAAAAATGGAAAGAAAAAAAAAAATTGAAAAATAAAAAACGCCACTATCGCGTGCGAATAGAACGTCTCTCCGTGGAAGACGATTTGTATACGAGGAAAGAAAAAAAAGGACAAAAAATGTTGAGATAATAGTTAGAAAAAAAAGGAACCAGAAGAAGAAGAAAAAAACAACGGAAAAAAGAATAAGATTAAAGAAAAGAAAAGAGAGAGAGAGAGAGAGAGAATATCTGCCGACAAATCGCGTTCTCGCGTACGTTCGAACCGCGTGCGATCCGCGAAGTGAACGGGAGGAATGTAAATTGAGGGACTCGCTTGAAATTGAGAAACGCGATCGCGCGTTATCTCGGCTTTTAACCGCTCGTCCGCCAATCGTAATAACCTATCTTCGCTTTATTAAGTAGCCGCAGTGGTACTTTCCATAACGGAATCGCGTCTTAAAGTAAATGGAATCATATCTGCCGGCCTAACGTTCCACGAATTTACATACATGTGTAACTACATATATATATATATATATATTTATAACGCACACATTTGTATGCACGCCCACAAACATGCGCGCACACACACACACACACACATTTACGTACGTACGTAAAGTACTGAAGATCTTGAAAGTCGCGTTAGAAGTAAACGTATGAAAGAAAAAGTAAGTAAAATAAAATACAGCTTTCTCTCTCTCTCTCTCTCTCTCTCTCTCTTTTTTTTATCTCTCTATCTCTCTGTCTCTGTTCTCTATTTACCTATCTATCTATCTCTCTCGACGGTCGACATTTAAGATATACCTACTTAAAATGTTGCATTTTGCGAGGAGAATTAAACGAGACGCTCATTATTACGTCCGTTAGCATTCGTTTAGCATGGCCGTACGGCATAAGAAACTTTATTACCTCATTTCTCTGTTCTCAATAATTTCTGACATTTTAATAACGCCACGATAATATCTCTGGCAACTATTCAGATAACTCGAATAATGCGCCCACAACGTGGCTAAGAAAATTAATCAAATCTTACGTTTATCATCGCCATCATAGTCCGTGATTACTTTAAGTATTATTTACGCTTTTACGTTAATAACCATCTTTACTTTTTACGCGGATATATTCTAATGCGCGCTCTATCGATTGACTTTCGGAACGTTATAAGAGTGGGGAGGAGGGAGATGGATGAATACCTAACTCGATAATAACGCAAAGAAAATGAAAAATATCGGATGATCGTTGCATTCAATTTCGATCGAATCATAAATTAATAACGATGATGACGATATGACGATGACGATGACGATAATAATAATAGTAACTATCGTTTTTTACATCTCCTCTCTCGTCAAAAAAAAAAAAAAAAAAAAGAAAAAAGGCGAAGAGAAAGGGAGAAAAGAAAAGCAAAAAAAAATACCGTCACTTATCGAAAACACGAGTATCGAAATATATTTATAACATTTCACAAGTAAAAAGTAAATAAACGAAAAATAAAACGAACAGAAGCGTAAAAGAAAGATACGAAGATTTCTCGAGTGAAATGGAGCAGGAAATAAGAAATATCTTGAGCGATCGAGGATCTTGCCGTAAAAAAAAAAAAAAAAATAAAAATAAAAATAAAAAAATAAGAGAGAAAAGAAAAGACGAGAAACGGAAAAAAAGGAAAGAGAGAAGGGCGAAGAATAAGAGAATGATAAATAAAAATGAGAGATAAACTATCAAGAAGAGAGAGAGAGAGAGAGAGAGAGAGAGAGAGAGAGAATGAGAGAAGGTACGAGACAAAGGCTTGATCTCGAATTAAGCTCGACTCGTTATCGGACCTTTCTTTCCCCGCGACGCGTTAATTACTCGCTAATTTAGCGGAACGGCGTTATTAATGAAGGTGCGAGGAGAAAGAGAGAGAAAGAGAGAGAGAGAGAGAGAGAGAGAGAGAGAGAACGAATATTCCATCGGTAGCACCATGCGAATGCAACCGAAAAAAAAACTTGAATAAATAAATAAAAAATGACTTGATTACGCGCGGCATTCGGTAGTTTCGTGCAAATCAAGAAAGGGAGAGGGAAAAAGAAAGAGGAGGGAAAAGATGGAGAGAGAGAGAGAGAGAGACGACGACAACGACGAGACGATAAGAAGCAAGTCGAGCGAGTCGACTTTTATCTCGAGCCTATCGAAAAACGGAAGGCACGAGTAAAGACAGAAGAGAGAAACAGAGAGAGAGAGAGAGAGAGAGAGAGAGAGAGAGAGAGAGAGAGAGAGAGAAAGGGAGAGAGAGATAACTCGGTTAATTACTCGGTGCACTTTTCACGCGATGAATTCCGAAACCACCTCGAAACGCTCCTTTTATGCAAACCTCCCCTCTAATTCTTCGAACTCTGTTTATTCTCTTTCTCTCTCTCTCTCTCTCTCTCTTTCTCTGTCACTCCGTCTCACTATCTCCCACGAAGATACTTCTCTAACGATGCTCTTCGCTCGACATCTCTGCTTGATCTCGTATGAATGGAAAAGAAGGCGAGATGAGAAGCGGAAGCTAACCAACTTGACCGTTGCATGTACAAATATGTGTGTATATATATATATATATATATATATATATATATATATATATACATGGTGTACTATAATATATCTAGTTACGTAATTTCGTTCGCGTCTTTAAAAAAACATTTATTCAGCCCTAATTATATGTTTCATTTGATTTTTTGTGTATCTTTTTTATCTCTCTCTTTCTCTCTCTCTCTCTCTCTCTCTCTCTCTCTCTCTCTTCTTTTTTTTCCTTTTCTGACATTATCAAACAGCTAATAATTATTCCGTTTTATCTAATTTATTTTTCCAACTGTCATTGCCACGTCGAATATCGGCTGACGCTTCTATCGCAACTAATTAATACCATCTGGCAAAAATGATGCAAACTTTAGAAAAAAAAAAAAAAAAAAAAAAAAAAAAAAGAAAGAAGAGAGAAAAAGTGATAGGGGAAAAAGGAAAAAGAAAGAGAAAAGAAAAAAAAGAGAGAGAGAAAGAAAAAACGGTCGAGATCAGAATTTTCTTATCATTATTACGATAGATACGCTCAATCATTGCAGATTTACTGGCGGTTACACCCTGTATATATTCGCATGCATGTGTGTGTGTGTGTGTGTGTGTCTGGTGTGTATGCAACAAGATCGAAAGAAGAAGAAAAAGAAAAAGAAACTGAGAGAGAGAGAGAGAGAGAGAGAGAGAGAGAGAGAATGAGAGAGAAAACAAGATCGTACACGGGGGGTACGACGATGGTCGTGCCGTCATTCGTCAAGGTTTAATTTCTCAATGAATCAGGAGCGTCTAATTAAGGAGCTTCGGAGGAGGCGAGCATGGATGGGCATTAGCATCCAGCGGCCCTGTAATTTGTGCCTCTCTTAATTAAATCATCCGTTAGCCAACTCGACCCTCTCTCTCTCTCTCTCTCTCTCTCTCTCTCTCTCTCTCTCTACTTCTCCCACTCTTTTTTTCTTTTACCTCGTCCCTCAGTCTCCTTTCTTTCTTCATTATCGCCATTCTCTCTTTTAACCATCTTCTTTCACATATGCATCTCTCTCTCTCTCTCTCTTTCTCTCTCTCAGATTCTTTATTTTCTTTGGTACACCTTCGAAATAACGCACTCGCAACATTCGCCCTCTCTCTCTCTCTCTCTCTCTCTCTCTCTCTCTCTCTCTTCCTTCCTCTTTCCTCTTTCTCTTTCTCTCTTTACACAGGGAATGCAAACAAATTTTATAGCCGCATCAGAAACGTACGCGGACAGAGTTTGCGGTCTACCGGTCTTTACCATCTTCGATCTCTTTCTCGCTTTCTCTCTCTCTCTCTCTCTCTCTCTCTCTCTCTCTCTCTCTCTCTCTGTCTCGAGACGACGTTCCAAGCCTCCTTTTTCGACGTTTTGCGCAATTAACCACTCGGACTGTTCCACGAGGCCGCACTGAATTCGTGATCTTTAGTGTGCCGGGCATCCGTAGAATTCACCCGAATTTGCATCACCACGAGATACGAGATCTCTCTCTCTCTCTCTCTCTCTCTCTCTCTCTCTTTCTCTTTTTTCTTCTTCCTTCAAGCATGCCTACCTCCGTTTCGACTCCGCTCTACACGGACGAGTCCGTGGTATCCTCGTTATCGATCCACCTTCTTCTTAATTCGAGCCAATCACGAACGATTTTGTACTCTTGCCTGCTACTCGCTTCTCGTTTATTCCCAAGGCAAAAAAAAATGAGGGTGAGCGCGCGCGCGCGCGCGCGACAGAAAGAAAGAGAGAGAGAGAGAGAGAGAGAGAGAGAAAGAGAACGAGATTAATACTCCTTTTCAATTTTTCCTTTCTTTTCATATTTTTTGTCTACTTCCTCTTCTTCCTCATCTTTCCTTCCTTCCCCCTCATCGAATCCTCCCACTTCCTATCTTTATTAAGACCGAAGCAAAGCCTCTCTCTCTCTCTCTCTCTTTATTTTTTTCCCAACACCCACCCCACCCTCCCCTCCGCCATCTGCTTTCGCCGAGAAATAGGGAAGACGGAAACTAAAGGGAAAAAGGTCGGCAAAAAGAAAAAAAAACATAGACAAGAAATATAAAAAAAAGGAGAGAAGACAAGAAAAAAAAGAAAAAACGTAGAGCGTGCTGCTACGTACGCCTTTATGTCCTTTCATTTCTCGCGAATCGAGAAACGTCCGACGAAAGGAAATTTACTCGGACTAATTTAATCGTCCCCTTCCACCCAACCATCAGCCCCTTCGCGCGCAATAATAAAACGGGGTACGGCGAATACTCCTACCAACGATAACTTCTACGTTCGAGAGCCCAGTATATCCCCGTTCGAGACTCGAGAGATAAGGATAATATAAAGGTATGGAGAAAAAGGGTGGGTGGCGAGGTGGAAAGTGGGAACGGGGGGGGAGGGGGTTGCGGGAGAGGGTTGAGGTGAAGGGAGAGGAGTGGTCGATGGTCGGCGGTGGTGGTGATGGTGGGGGAGGGTAATGGCGTGGAGGGGAAAGGTGGCTGGTCGGTTGGAGAATGGAGCAAGAGATCGAACAATTTCTCTTCGAAAGCTTCGAATTCTCTCTACCCAGTTCCTTTCGTTCTTACTCCGAGGAGAGAGAAAGAAAGAGAAAGACCGAGAGAGAAAGAGAGAGAGAGAGAAAGAGAGAGAGAGAGAGAAAAAAAAAAAGAAACGTCCACCTCGCGAAGCTGAAAGCTGCTACGAGATAGGACGAGGAGAGGAGGGGTTGGAGGGGCGGGAGGGAGGTAGAAGGTTGGAAGATACTACCGATCTTTTGCATCTTACGAAAGGGAGAAGTAAAAGGACCCTTCCGCGTATACGTACGTACGTACGTACATACATACACACATACATATATATATATTTTATATGAATGTTTGTGTATAACTAGCTAAGTGTGTACCTGTATATAACAGGGGCAAAGCGCAACTAACTCAAACGGACAAAAGTTTGCCGGTTAATCGTTGAGACAGGAGGCAACAATGCCGAGGCCCCCCGCGCTTTCGACTCTAATATATTGCCATTGACCACCAAGCTGGAAAACTATTGGACCTTGTTAAGCCTACCTGTATAAGGGCCTGGAGTCGAACTCACCTCTCTATCTCTTTCTTTCCTTCTCTCTCTCTCTCTCTGTTCTACTCGCTCTCTGATCTTTCTACCACAGTTTCTCTTCTTCTTCCTCTTCTTCTTCTTCTGCTTCTTCTTCTTCTTCTTCTTCTTCTTCTTACTCTGCTACTCTTTCTCTTTCGGCCATACCTACGATACGCTTTCCTGACTCGGGGAATTTTAATGCGAAAAATTGGTCCTACCAGCTTTCGTTCTGAACTCCTCTTACCGAGAATACGATAACTTCTCTCTCGCATTATTTCTTTTTCTTTTATTTTTATTTTTCCTTTTTTTGTCTGTTTTTCGTTTTTTTTTCTCTCCCCTACGTCGTTCGCAAGAGCGAGACAATAATACTACGGTGACACTAATCGTATTCATTTCCCTGAGGTATTAGAAAACAAAATTTAGATCGCGCCGCGCGCAAATTATATCCTTGGATGGATGTATTGTATTACTTGGACGATTTTTCTTTTTTTTTTTTTATAACCGATAACATTTTTACGTACATTAAGGCGTTTTGTATATGTGTTTTTAAAATGATATATATGTATATATATATACACATACATATGTATACGCATTGACGTATTCTATAATCACTTTATATAATCAAAGTTACAAAATTAATTTAAATTGACATTGCATTGTATTGGAATATTAATTCAATTTGATCGTTTCACATGTAATATTAACTGTTAGGTGGTAGACGGTATATAAGCTTCGTACGTTATCGTTGTTGCAATCCCCCGCCCTCCCCTCCCCTCCCCTTCAGCTTTTTATATAGAGGGGCGTTTAAGAGAAGAAATAGATCGACGAAATTCCCCCACGATTATTCCCCAGTGGCTCTGATCTATTAATCTTTATGAGACGCACGTAACCACGGGATTTCTTGGCCGGCTTAACGCGCCGGTCCAATAAAAATCTGCTGGTAATCTTTGCCCCGTTGAATGAACCAACGCGATGATAAATAAACTAATAAAAGAGAGAGAGAGAGAGAGAGAGAGAGAGAGAGAACCATTGCGTAAGATATTAATTAGATTTTAGACGATTTCAATTTCAATAAAAATCATTTGCAAATTTTTATTAAAGATCATAGTCATAACGACGGATTTATATTCGATCGATTCATGATATAAAATTTCATATTTATTTATTTATTTATTTATTTATTTATTCATTTATTTATTTTTCATGAGAAAAAGAAACAAATCCTTTCTTTCAGAGATTTCTTAAAAATAATATCACGATGGATCGACGATTATTAATTTCTTTAGACAGAGATACGAGATTAGAAAAAGAAAAAAAAAAAAAAAAGAATCACAAACGCGCGCGCGAACAATTCTGGAAAAGATGAAAGACAATTTCACGATAGATCGACGATTTATTAATTCTGTTATACGTACAATATATCTATTTACATTTTCTCCTACAGGGAGAATATACATATGTTTTCGCAAATGCATCGAGAACGATAGAGGGGAGGGGTTATGGTGAAAACGAGACCCCTCTTTTTTTTTAATAATCTCCATTCTAAGTCACCCCGCAATAGAATAACCGCACGGTTTATCCTTCTCTATACTAAACGACCCTCGTCGATAATAGAAAGCAGTAAAACTCGGTGGGAAACGCACACTTACGTCGGCCAAAATCATCTACCGTAATCTCGTCGTAACGACGCCGGCCGATTTGCATACGAGCTGCACGAGTCCGGATCATGAATTTATCGCCACCCTATATATGCATATCTACGTGTTCATGTACACGTAGCTTAGTTACATGTATATATATATATATATATATATATATATATATATATATGTATATATATGTATATATGTATGTATGTATGTATATCTGTATCCGTGGAATATGATATGCATGTAATACATGTCTGTTCATCGAATATATACGAGATACTTTATACGTGTGTCGTGGGTTGTATATGCGTGACGATTATTAATTTCTGAACGCATTAGAAGGGATAAAGCGACCGGAGGATATTATATGCTAATAAGTCGTGGATAATCGAGAATTCATTTCCCGATCGTACCTCAAAGATTTCCCATAATATCGCGATCATCGATCGGTACATTCGAAATCTTTAAGATCCGTTTATATGAGATTTATTCGACGTACTTTAATTAATCGATCGATATCGATTAAAAACGAAGAAAATATTACTTTATATATATATATATATATATAAATATCAAGTAATAATCACAATTAATTTACAATGATATTAGATTAAACGATAGTTTGCGTTCTTTATTATCTATTCATTCGATTCTTTTACATTTGTGCAAATTTTTTTTCGTTCATATTAATATATATATATATGTAATTTTTCTTTTTTCTTTTTCGTTCACTCGTATACGATACTCATGTACGAAATAATACATGTATACCTATATATATATATATATTTTTTTTCTTCTCATAACTAAGGTATTATTTTTTTCTCTTTCACCGTACGATCATCGTCAATAATTTTTACTGTGCGAAAGTCAAACACGGTACGTAGCGCTCTCTCTCTCTCTCTCTCTCTCTCAAACGATTTTGAAATCTGACATTTTTACGAGATTACATGCATTCATCGTCGTACAAAAGTCGATGGGCTCTGGTATAACAATCCAACTTTTGCTTTCAGATTCGATGTGTTTACAGAAGGCCTTAACTGCGGATTAACTTCGTAGGCCACTTTAAATCCCCCTCGGGGAACTTGGGGTAACTCGCCATAGCACGCGCGTACGCACGCGATATAGTGTCTCGATTATGAGGGTGCCGGATTGGATGTTGAAAAGGGTGGGACGGGGCGCGACGTCGGTAGAGGGTAAAAAGGATCGAGGAGACATATGCCATAGGGATGCGTGAAAGGATCACAAACGAAAAAGGACAGGCACAACCTCTGCAATGTCAAACGTGTCGAGGGGGGTGTCAATGAAACGCATATAGTTATATGCGCGTGTACGCGTCCAGGGATTTTTTTTGTTTGTCTTTACGTTACCGTCTATGTATTTATTGTATGTATATATTGTTATATGTATCTATGTACGTACGTATGTATATGTAACAGGAATTGAACATGACACCCGCAACCACCGTCGTCGTCTCTAGCCAATCGACGAGCCATTGTTATCGTCGTGTTATTCGCCGAATGGTTATTTTTGGCGTGAGCCATAATACCGATCTGAAAAATATCTCGTTTGAACCTCGATTTGCCGATAATATTCGGCAAGATATTTGTTTACTTATACGAATAATAAGGTTTTTTTTTTTGTTTACGATTTACACGTACACTTTTTTTGTCTTTCCGAATATTCAAAAAAGAGTTCTTCCAACTTTTCGTTACACTTTGAATGGGAATATATTTTGTTCCCTTTGATTTTTTTATACGTAGTATACGGCTATTTTTTCCCTTCTTTCCTTTGTTCCCATTTATTTAGTATTTTCTTTTTTGGGTTTTCTTTTTTTTTTTTCAATTTTTTTTTTTTTGTTTCTCTTAACACGAGCATCGTAAATTATACTACTTTACTTCGACGTTCTTCCTTCATTCGTCCTGAGATGCCTTTTCCGTTTCCACTCTCGTTCACACTCTCAATGTGACAATGAATTATAAAGCGACGAACGGACGGACGCACTTGAGAATACATTGGCAGTCGTCGAGATTCATTAAGTCGTTCGCAAAGGCCATTTTCGAACAACGAACGTGCCAAGTCCACGGTCACGAATTAGAACGACGATCAGACGAATTTCGATGCTGGACGATTCTTCTTTCTTTCTTTTCTCTTCTTTTTCTTTAACTATTTCATTCGTGTACCTTCTTCACGTGATATCTACGCATCTACGATCATCTAACGTTTAATACCATAAAATGAAAGATCAAATGAAGATTAATAAAATCGAATAAACTTTAAGACAGACAAACGTAATATTCACGAACGTATTGCGACAGTTTGGAAAAGAGATAACAAACAAACAAAAATAAACAAGAAAAGAGAAGAGAAAAGAAAAGAAAAGAGAAAAAAGATAAAAGAGAAACGTTACGATTGTAACACTCGTGCTGATTATATTTACATCATTTTTATTAAAGTGTACTCGATTGCAACAGATCGTTATAGCTCGGGATATATACCGATTATTATTTTTATTAGAGTACTACAATTGGTTACTCGAGCTAGTTCAATGTGCACCACCAATTCACTCGCACCACGAATCATTTTCTCTCTCTCTTTCTTTCTATCTATCTATCTATCTATCTATCTATCTATCTGTCTGTCTCTGTCTCTCTCGCTCATTCTTTCCGTCTACCATTCGAGACAAACGAAAAGGGATGGAATTCCGAGCTCGGGCATAAAGACGGACTAAAAGTGCAAGGTAAGAATGACTCGTTGATTCACCCCTCCCTCCCTCCCTCCCACTCTTCTCTCTCTCTCTCTCTCTCTACCTCCCACCCACCCCATTCCCCACCACCCACCCCCGACGATCCTCATTTCGAACGAGCAAAGTGAAAGAGAGAGAGAGAGAGAGAGAGAGAGAGAGAGAGAGAGAGGGAACAAAAGAAAGATAGAAAAAGAAAGAAATAGTGGGGATAATGCGGTGAATAAGAAAGAAGAAAAATAAGACAAAAATGAGAAACACGGAGAGAGAGAGAGAGAGAGAGAGAGAGAGAGAGAGAGTGAGAGAGAGGGAGAGGGAAGGAGAGTGAAAAAAGAGAGCGAAGGCAACGAGACGAGGCCACGAAGAAGAAGAAGAAGAAGAAGAAGAAGAATAAGAATAAGAAAAAGAGAGCCGACCGGTCGCGTACGCGGCCGTACTAATTACGAGAAGCATTGGCGCGGGCCCTCGAGAAGAAAATTAAGTAGCCTTAATTAAAGCGGGTCTAACAATATGTATTTAAATTGGCAAGAACGTCTCGCGTACCTCTTCTCATCTCTCTCTCTCTCTCTCTCTCTCTCTCTCTCTCTCTCTCTCTCTCTCTCTCTCTCGTTCTTTCTTCGCCGCACTTATAACTCATTTGACGCAGAGACGCGTACACGCATGCACGCATGTACGTTCCTTTCGTTGTCTATAAAAGGGGGAAAAAAAAAAAAAAGGAAAGAAATACAAACTTCACGCTAAAAATGAAATCCTAATCGATTCTTTAACAAACGCAAATCCGACGATATGCGTTTCAATAGCGTAATTTTCAATGGGTAATCTTTGCGAAAAAATTCGATAAGCGGGTTTCATCGTGACCCCCCGACATTCGAAGTTACGTTTCTTCTGAGGCTTGTTTGCGTTTCTTTTTACTTTTTTCTTTTTTTTTTTTTTTCATTTTGGTTTTACGTATATACAAGAAATCGGTTAAAATGCGTCGAATATATTTCGAGTGACGTGGATAAATAAAGTGCGTAAAAGAATGATGAGTTTTATTTCGAGAGATATATCGCGCAGACCGATGAAACCGAACTGATCGAATATTATTATCCTTACGGTAGACGCGCGGACGATGTTGCGATAAAAAAAAAAAAAAAAAAAAAAAAAGAAAAAAAAAGAGGAGAAAAAGGAAACGAAAAGAAAAAAGAAAGGAAGCAAAGAAAAATACTTCCGTCCGATCCCCGAGTGGACGTTTCTTCTGAAACGTCAGAATATTCCTTTCCCACGTTAGATAAGATCAAACGGAATGATATTTTTGACGGAGTAGGGGGATTAGTGACTTCTCGATAAGGGATCATACCGTATCATTAACAAGAAAAACAAACATCCTATGCAGGGGGTAGTTCAGTTCCCTTCTCTCTTTATCTTTCTATCTCTCTCTCTCTCTCTCTCTCTCTCTTCCCTTTCTACACCGTCTCGAATGAGAAGGAGAGCCGTTCTGGGGGCGGCTTTGAGCAAAGTCCGGCTAATAGAGTCGTTCCTGGTACAGTCGACGTCAGAAGTACGTACCGACCGCCACAAATCATAAGATTAGAATTTTAAATTTCGCCGCACGGTCCCCTACTAGCCAAGAGTCCACGGCCACGTGGTATCTCTCTTCTTTCCCTCCCTCTCCCTCTCCCTCTCTCTCTCTCTCTCTCTCTCTCTCTCTCTCTGTCTCTCTTTTTCACTCGTATGCCGCTCGTATGCCGAATTCCCTCGAAATCTCGAAGCACGATCTACCGTCGTCGTCGTAGTCGTAGTCCACCAACTCGTCGTAGTCGCCAAACCCCGTCCATTCTTTCAAGACGTAACTGGAGACCCCGGTGAAGGAATAAAATGCGAACTGGGAAGGCTGGTATTTGAATAACGACGACCATTGTAAGCCTGGAACGGCGGGAACGTTATAAACCTTATTGGGGACTACTCTACTCCGCCATTGGATAAGAGAGAAGATTTTGGCGAAGGGCATAGCGTGTCCCGGATACTTCGAAATCGGGCACCGATCCGATCCTATCGACGATTCCCGGTGGGCCCACGTGAAAACGCTGGGAGGAGGGGCGGGAGATTGGGGAGGGAGGGGGGGGGGAGGGGTCAGGTGCTCTCTCGGTATCTCGGTTCGAGAACGTTGTCGTCTCTGCCGTCGAGATTTTTCGCTCGGCAAAACCCTCCTCGTTTTGCCACGTGGTGTCCGTCTCGATTTTCGAATCTAATATCGACGTTCGATCGATTTTTAGACCAGCCGATACTGATACGATTCGATGGGTGGAGCGGGGAGGAGGGTAGTAGGGAGTCAGGCAGTTAACAGAGATCGCAAACTATACTGTCGTCGCCGAACAGATTGATAACCGCATTCGTATAATTGCTATATTAACGATGAGCCGATAGTCCGATAATTTAGTGAATAGGAGTGAGAGAGATAGATAGATAGAGAGAGAGAAAGAGAGAATGGATACGCAACGAGCAGGTCAATGAGGCGTGGTATCTGGCCGGTGCGTGTAACAACGGCATGCCCCACGTGTCCAATCAACGTGTTTCTTCGTCGAGGCCACCGTGGTCCCGCTGGTTGCAACGGCAACGGCAACGGCAACAGCAGCAACTGCAGCAGGAACGGCAACAGCTCTACGGGCAGCAGCAGGACGAAGCCTGCCTACGGAGTTTCGATCTCACAAGGAGGCTAAAAGAAAAGCCTAATCAGCATGCGTCCCGTCCAGCCAATTAGAAATACTCTGTTTTACCGACTGTCACCGAGGATCGCGTATTGAGTTGTATCGGCCGAGTTATGTTCGCTTCGTTAGCCGGAGATCCTCCAGCCTCCGTGCTGTGGACCCTCCTTCCCCTCTCTCTCTCTCTCTCTCCCTCTCTCTCTCTGTTTCTTCCTTTCTTTCTTTCCTTCTTTCTCTTTCATCCTTCCACCACGACGTTCTGGTGTCTCTCACAAACACGCATACACGCACCAATGATATCTCTCTCTCTCTCTCTCTTTCTCTTTTCTTTCTCCTTCTAACTCACATCAACCTCCTTTCCAGCCCTCCCTCCCTCCCTCCCACCCAACCGTCCTACCACCCCAACTTCCTTGTCCCTCCATACGAGATACAGTCTGTGTATGGGCCGGTGCTTGATTTACGGCCAACGAGTCCTCTCGGTAGTAAGAGAGACTGCTAATAGTCCCTCCATGGGCTCTGCCTGCCCGCAAATATTCCGCTCTCTAATTGGAATTGATTAGGAGACGGGCCCCGGCCGTGGAATAAAGATGGAATTGCTACTCGACCAACCACCAACTCCTGTTACCTACTCTCTCCATCTCTCTCTCTCTCTCTCTCTCTCTCTCTCTCTCTCTCTCTTTATCCCTTTTCTCCTGGTTCGCATCCTTAAAAAATCAGAACCGCGTACTACGAGAAAACGAGCGAGCGAGCGAGAGCGAGCGAGAGAGAAAGAGAGAGAGAGAGAGAGAGAGAGAGAGATCGATAGAAGAGAGAAGCAGGTCGTTGATACGTTTTCTCTCGTCACACGACGAGAGGATCGAGCATAGGTGAGGGTGCAACGTGCACTTTGACGAGCTCATTTGTTACATCCTCAAAAGATGTTTTCGTTTCGCGAGCAAAAATGTTAAAAGAAAGATAAAAAGGAAAATGGAAAAAGTAAAGGAAACGAAAAGATCCGACGACTATTTCGCGTGTCACGACACGGAGAAAAAAGAAATTCTCGAATTATTGATAATCGCCTAATTCGTCGGATGCATCCTCTCTTCCGTTATTTAATTTAAATCGTCGAACGCTCGAAACGTTAACGAATTTGTCGATACGATTTTGCGTACTGTCGAAAATCGTCTGCAATATATTTTCCCGTATAAACGTTCGAGCAACCAATCGAGGAATAGTAATCAATTTTTCTAGGTGTGATTGACGTCTTTTCTTCTTTCTTTTCTTTTTTTCTTTTCTTTTCACGTAACATACGTTCTTTTATGGGAATTTCATTGGATACACGACGTGTTAATAAATTCAATAAAATCGATGCTCGGGGAATGGACCCGTACGAGGGAATCCTATAGACGGGATCACCTACGAAGAGGGGAGGGGAGGAAAAAAAAACAGAGAGAGAGAGAGAGAGAGAGAGAGAGAGAGAGAATAGGAGAGGGGATTCCAACGTCCAAGAGAAATATGCAAATGACGATGGTCGAGCCTGATTGAGGTACTTCTCCTTTAGCAAGAGGAATAGCAAGAGAGACCGCGCTTCTTCTTCTTCTTCTTCTTCTTTTTCCTTCAACCTTTCTCTCTCTCTCTCTCTCTCTCTCTCTCTCTCTCTCTCTCTCGCTCTCTTGTTCTTTCTCGATATCCTAAGGAAAAGAGAGAGAGAGAGAGAGAGAGTAACTTACATACAACAGTGCCATGGTTTTGCTCTGGGGACGGAGAAAGAGCACCGTCTCATTTTATTTTCGCGTTCGAGGCGCGCTCGTTTGCTATCTCAGTCCAACGCTAACGAGCCTGTTAGCAGCAATTATTCTAATTAATATCTTCTCTACTCGTGGGCGACGCGAGAAAGAGTGAGAGAGAGTATCTCGCTTCTCTTTCTCTCTCTCTCTCTCTCTCTCTCTCTCTCTTTCTTTCTTTCTTCTTCATCTTCCTCTTCGTCTCCTTTCTTCTCCTTCTTTCGTTCGAAGAGGACAGCAAACTGGAAAGGAAAGAGAACGAAAGAGAATGAAAGAGAGAGAAAGAGAGAGGAGAGAGGAGAGAGAGAGAGAGAGAGAGAGAGACAACATCAACGAGCTTTACGAGGCTCCTCGTCAAGGTTTTTGCGTTCGCCGCGTGATTGGCTATTACCGTCTCCTTCCTCCTTGCTTGCTTATATACCGCCGCTTGCCGTTCAGGATTGAGTCCTCTTCTCTTTCCTCTTCCTTCGTTCTTTTCTTCCTTCTTCTCCTCCTTCTCCTCCTTCTCCTCCTTTTCCATCTCCTTCGTCTCTACGTTGACGGAGTCTCCTAAAAATGATCGAGGAAATCCTTGGTTTCTTCGATTTCGGCTATGAATTCAGATGGTGAAGAAAAAAAAGAAGAAGAACAAAGAAGAAAGAAGAAGAAGAAGAAGAAAAGGAAGAAAAGGAAGAGAAGAAGAAGAAGAAGGAGCCCCTTCCGGCTCTACCTCTAATTGTGTTTGCTCTCGCGTTTAAGACTTTTTTGGGAGACCCACTTTTTCTTTCTTGGTAGCCATTATGCTTTGCCGGCTCATGCCGGGTTCAATCGTCGAGGTCGTACCACCCTTCTTAATACGGAACTCCTTATTCTCTCTCTCTCTCTCTCTCTCTCTCTCTCTCTCTCTCTCTCTCTCTCACACACACACACACATGCACGCACACTCATTCGTTCATTCTGACTTTTGTCGTTACGTTAAAGTATTTTCTACTCCGTCGTATTTGTCATCCCGAGATACGTACATACATATATATGATCGTAGAAATGTATGTTTTTGTTAATTATTTAACGAATCGACGAAAAATTGTATATATAATTACGAATGAGAATCATTGAATGGGAATGATTTTAAAGGCTACGCCAATGTTGTTCCTCGTAAGAGTGACCGGATAGGAGATGCGCAAGGAACATTAACTGGTACTCAATTGCATCGTTCTCGCAAACGACGACGAGAACGACGACGACGACGACGACGAGGACGAAGACGAGGACGAGGACGACATCGACGACGACATAGACGACGACGTCGAAAAGGGAGTCGGAGAGAACGATAGTGCCGGCACGTAG
>OU964968.1:8041151-8051151 GCA_918808275.2 Dolichovespula sylvestris
CTCTCTCTCTCTCTCTCTCTCTCTCTCTCTTTAATCGATTCATAGAACATCTTGTTCTCTCCTCCCACGAGTATACATACCTATGGTGGTTTCGGGAACGTATCCCAAGATCATTCTAATTTTACTGAAACATTCTTTCGTTTAATTTATTTATTTATTCTTTTTTCGTCTTTTATTATTATTATTATTATTATTATTATTCTCGCGTTCTTTCTCCGTGTTCCTTTATTAGACGGAGGAGGAGGAGGAGGGCTATCCGAGTTCGAAGAAAAAAGTTACGATCCCGTCGGCCGTAAATCCTAATACGTTTCTCCGATCGTCGCGAAATAGCGCGAACTCGAAGGCATCTTTTCCAGCTCGTTCATCTCGTAGAGATCTTCGTCTCTCTCTCTCTCTCTCTCTCTCTCTCTCACACACACACACACACACATGCACACACGCGCGCTCATTCTTTTTGGATAACATAACAGGACGATTTAGAGGCGGCGTGAATTAACGTGCGTTCGCGGTATCCTATCATTAGAAACTCACCACGCCTCCACGTCTGACGACCGCCCCCTTGTCGTTTCTTACCGAACGACGCCTCGTAAATCCTTCCTTCATGAGGATTCATCCCTCGATAACGATCGAACCGTAGATAACTTCGAAATTTGATTTGATCAACTTCGAAATTCATCTGGTATGGTCCTGGATTGGTCCAAGGGGGTTGGGAGGGTAGCGAAAGGTCGTGTCTCCAGTTTTTTAAAAATAAAAAATATAGAAAAAAAAAAATATATATATATACACACACATATCTTACGTACAAATCCATAAAGACGTTTCACAGAATGAAATCGTACGACCTCGTACGAATAAGATTATTTAGTTCAATTAATGATTATCGAACGAATGAATCGATTGGGATGAGTTGAAAACAACATTCAAATTTATTTACTCGCGTATTTCGCCATACGCGAGTTACGAGAACTTCGTGAATACGGGCGAGCAAGCGAAGTGAGAAGATCATCTCTGTGGTTTAACTACGTTTGAAAGTAAGAAATAGTTCGAGTTAATTAACGCCTCGAAAATTATTTTCCTTCTAACAACTAATGATCGTATTAGGTATAATTACTTAGATAGATATCATTTATATAACATACGCGCTTACTTACATGTTTACCAACTTGACAAATCCGTCTGTATGAAATCCAATATTATCTTATCGTAGTAAGAATAAGTGAGATGTCATCGTTAGGGACCGAAAATCTCGTGAAAAGGGGAACACGGAACGATCCTATATCGTTCGGAGGGATTAATTACTACTTTCGAAAGAGATACTCAAGGGTGGGCTCGAACAAACGAATTCAATCTACCCTCTCTCTCTCTCTCTCTCTCTCTCTCTCTTTCTCTCTTTTTCTCTCTCATTCTCATCTGAGATATCTTTGAGCGATCGTGTATACCGGCGGCAGCCTTTGACGCGAATGACTGGCTCTAATCCGCTAAGTTAGACAAACAAATGACAATGGAGATCGCTTATCTCGCGAGAGGAGAAGTGGACGAAGTAGGAGTTCGAAGGACTTTGGAAGGTTGATGAGAAGGAGAAGTTGAAAGGGAGAAAGAGAGAGACAAAGAGAGAGAGAGAGAGAGAAAGAGAGAGAGAGAGAGAAAGAGAGAGAGAGTTACAAAAAAAAGAGAGAGATAGTGCCCCTCGTCGGTGGCTCGTTCTAACGCAGGTGAGGTCTAACGACGTTAGGTCCCTAATGAGTGATGCACCACGCTAATTGGCATTAGGCCGTTGGCTATTGTTCTTCGTTACGACCAACCGACGACCCCGACGGCTCTTTGCTAAAACCGCGAACGAGTTCTTTCGAAGATCGAATATAACTTGAATTTCGCATCCTAAGATAAATCATTCGAGATAATATATAATATATATATATATATATTTTTAATAATAATAATAATCAACTATGAACGTAACGTTTCGCGAATGAATAATATTAAGATTTTTGAAAATGTTCTAATTTTTCGTTTAACTAAATATATTATTAGGATCGATCGATCGATCGATCGATCGATAAAATTTATTCCGTTAACGTCAAGCAATATGTCCGAATGTATTAATTCGATATATGTATGTGTAAGTAGCAAGGTAGTTACCTGTATCAACCTAATTAAACGTACACGTCGAAATATGAAAATTAAGTTTATTATAACTATAATAAAGAGCGATTAGATATATTGAATAGAGAAATGATTTTCATTAGTTCGTAAGGTAATACAACTAACTACCGGCAACCTGTCCAAATCCTATCGAGATTAGGACATCGTATTAGCGGTATATATCGGATATTAATGATCGAGAAGGAACGATTACGCACGAACGTTTGCCCAATCGTTGGTCATCGATCAAGACATCGTGTAAGTAAGTTAGGTAGGTAGGTAGGTAGGTAGGTAGGTAGGCAGGTAGATAGGTAGAAAGGTAGGTAGGTAGGAAGGTAGATAGGTATATATATATATATATATATATATAATAGTTCAGAAACAGTTGCCGTAACGCTCGCGACATAATTAGCGAGTAGACCGATAGAGAAGCAATTTTATTGCCTCCGGTCAATTATCTGACCGATCTAACCAATTACAGTGGTTTTATGGTGAAGAAGGTAATACGTATCGTTTCTACGATAACGACAACTCGGATGACGACCGATCGAGTTAACTATCTAGAACTAAAACTTCCGTGGTAATCTAATAGACGTGGTAGATAGATATATACACACCTGTAAGAGCAAAAATCATTCGAACGTCCCCATTCGAATTCCTTCTCGGTTGCTTCGAGAGATCGTTTGTAGGTATATCTTTTGAAGGAACAAAGATGGTAAGAGGCGTTTCGTAAAAAGCTAAGATACATCAGGATCTTACCTGAGAGGTGTCGTAAAGCATCGAGGAATCTTCGACTGTTGGAATTCCATCTCCTCGCGAGGTTTGTACCTGTTGTGAAAAGAGAGAAAGAGACAGACAGATAGACGCACACACACACACACACACACACACACACACATATATATATATAGAGAGAGAGAGAGAATAAATGTAGAAGAAAGAAACCTACCAGTAAAAGGGAATTATTTTAACGATGACAAACGATCCGCTTTGGTCACCGATAAATCCAAACGGGAAGCCGAAAAAATTTAATTTTCCCGCCACGCCCACCTGGTGCGAGCTAGAAAATACAAATTACCAAGCCAGAAATAAACGTCGTCGCTTCGTCGACGTTCGAATAAGGAAGGAGAAGAGATCCTCGGTGGCGAGTTAAAAAACGATTTTTCTTCGAGAAGGGCGCCCATTGTCCGCTGGGTCCATCCATATACACATATATATATATATACACATCCATATACATATATATATATATATATATACTACTAATAAATGTATATATGCATTTCATATATATGTATACAAACATATATTTGTAAAAAAAAAAATATATATATATATATATTATATTATAAGCCTATGAATCTAGTATACACGTATACGTATAAGTATATACCTGGTGTCCTTTGAGTAAAACCTCTCACGGCGGGTTCGATCGTCCAGAAAATTTTCGTTATGAACTCGCTACACTCGAAACTTGAACTTTGAAACTCCCACGTGGAGAAATGTCCTGGACATGATTTCATTAAGTAGTTCTCTAGTAGTCCTTTGCCTTTGTACGGAGGATACGATTTTCCCATGATTCCAATACCCTCTTCTTCTCCGCTCCATTCCCTTTTTCAATTCTCGGAGAGCGCACGGACACAATGCGCTCGCGGCAGGAGTTGGCCGAGTTATACACCCCTCCAAAAAAAAAAAAAAAAAAAAAAAAAAAATGAAGAAAAAAAAAGAGAGAGAGAAAAGAAAAGAAAAGAAAGAGGAAAAAAATAGAGAAAAAGTTTTTTCCACTTCTCCGTTGAAGTTGTCCCTTCGTTACACCTGCAGCTTCTCCTCTTTTCTTTCTTTTCTTTCTTTTTTTTTTTTTTTTTTTTTTTTTCTTTATTTCTCTTTATTCGCCTCCCCCGTGCATCCTCGGAAACTCTTATGAAAAGAGTCGTGTCGAGTAGAGTCGCTTCTTAGCTCGACAACTATACCCACTTATGTTTGACGGCTCAATAAAGCGAAACGTCATTTGTGGTTGAACGAGTAGAGTCAGTCAATCGACAATACTTCCCTCGCTAATTCGTAACCGTATCTCAAGGAATTATGAAATTAACCAGTACTCTCGATGAGAGTGGATACAAGATAGTTACTTACTTACTTACTTACTCACTCACTTACTTAAGACTGAAACGTTCCGCGTGAATATTATCGATAATGGAACTGTTTCAAAGCCATTTCAGGATGTATTCCCATCATTCGAAAAGTACTCCAAACATTTGACTTCATCGTAATTTGTTCAACTTCCCTCGAGTATCTCGCGTTCGATCGTTTACAACAGGCCTGTTCGATCTTCCACGTCGAAGGTATTTCTCAACTTTACCATGCAAATACGTACAATCGACGATGTACACGTATATCGACGAGATAATCCGACGGTGAGACTCGTAAAAATCATCATTTCGATTTAACCATTCCGAAATTCGATCGGAAACGAAGGAAGGAAAGGAGGAAAGAAAAAAGAAAAAAAAGATGGAAGAAAAAGAAGAAAAATTACGTTCCCTCGTGATAAGTAAGGATTTATAAGAGATCGATATTCACGGTTTGTTGAACTTTCGTCGTTGAATCGATAATAACGATGACGTCGACAAATGTATCGGCATGTTAACCGGGTTAACAAAAATATTCAATAGTATCGGTTTGCTTTATTGCATTGAGCAATCAATAACTATCTTTCTATGACAAGCCCTGCCTGCACACGATATAATCGAAGAGAGATGAAGGGGCGGGGGAGGGGGCGGGGAGGGGGCAGAGGCGGTGGCGGCAGTGGTCTCGCAACGAGACCACGAAGGCCTGATTCCTTCCTGCAGGTGTTGGTACCTCTCAGCAACGGGCCAGAACTCTCGAAGCCGACAAAGGCAGGCAGGCAATGGGAGAGAGTTGCATTCGGCATTTGTTTCTGGGGATACTTAGATCGTAATCTCTCTCTCTCTCTCTCTCTCTCTCTTTCTCTCTCTTTCTCTCTCTCTCTCTCTCTGCCGAAGCAACCGACTTTGGTGGTGGCACCAGTCCCGATAATGTTGCTGGTTGTGAATGGTGCTGGATGGTGGATGGTATACTTTGACTCCTCGCTGCCGGTTCTTCTGTATGCACCATTTCTTTTTCCCCTGATCTCCAACCCTCTTAAATCCTACACGAAACCGTGTTCCCTTTAGGGTTCTCTTGTGTTTTCTTTCTTTTATTTGTTTGTTCGTTCGTTCGTTCGTTCGTTCGTTCTTCTTGTTTGTTTCTTCTATTTTTTTAATTTTTTTCTTTTTGTCGTACCAACACTTTTAAACAATCCAAAGAAACGCGAGCAGGAAGTTAAAGCCCGATCTTTGGAGATATCTGTAAGCTACGATATCTTTGTTGTTTTGCGTCGAAGAATAATCAAAATTATTAATATTACGAAACGTAAATTACCAAGTACAAAGTTCGTCGTAGGAATATAGTTGTTCCTCGATAATCATTCGAACGAATTATAATTATATCGATGACACGTTTCGAAGGATACGTTACGTCCTATTATACCACTCGCCAAAGCACCTGTCGTACAATAAAAAATTTATTATACCTGTACCTGATCCGGTCGTGTATTTATTAAATAGGTTTATTTATCGAACGATCGTTTATCGACGGAAGAAACGTTCTAAAACACTCGTTACGCGTCGTTGTTAAACTACCTGTTTTACAATAATATACACATATATTATAACTGTCCTCAATCCGATCGTATTTATAAATAGATTTATTCGTCGGACACCTGCGTGTCGATGAAGACGCGTACCAGAAAACAAAAGAACAACAACCAAAAAGAAGAAAAACAAAAACTCGTCATAACTTCAATTTCAAAAATAATTACCACCCAATGTAATTTGTTGTACGACGAAATATATTTTACACGTTACTATCATCATATACCACCTTGGTTACTTACAAATAAATTTATCTATGTATTATTCGTTATCTATCAATGATCCAAATATCGAGGTTCAAGGTGATGAAACGGGTTAACAATAGATAGAAAGAAAAAAGAGGAGCTCGAAATGGGGAGGAAGGGAAGGGAAGAGAAGGGAAGCGTCAGGAGTTTCGCGCGATTCGATTGCACACCGTAAGAACCCGCGTTTACTCGGAGTTCGATCGAACGGCGATAGAACACGGCCGAGGTGAAATCCCTGCACACCGAGTACGAGATTCGCGTGTGTCTCTTTTCCTCCTCTTCTCAGACCTCTCTCTCTCTCTCGCTCTTGTTAAGTCTCTTTGTCCGGTTTTGTCTCTCCTCTCTCTCTCTCTCTCTCTCTCTCATCTCGTCGAGGGCTCATTAAGCATGGTAATGCTCGTTCACCTTGCAGATGCTGATCGGTAGGTACCTACTAATTACCAGTGGCTCGTTCTACACAGCTCGCTGTTAACCGGTAGCCACCATGGAGGTTACCTTACTCTCTCTCTCTCTCTCTCTCTCTCTCTCTCTCTCTCTCTCTCTCTATCTCTCTCTCTCTAACTCTCTTTCTTTCTTTCTTTCTTTCGCACGACGATTTCGGGCCCACCACCGGCGCGCGCGATCAGGCTAATTAATTCTTCCGCGAGTGTCCCGTGTCCCGCACAAGGAAACAACGAGCTCAAGTCCTCGAAATTACTAAAACCAGGAAAGTACGTTTAAATTCGCCATATACGTATATCGATACTTACGTACGTAACGTAACGTAACGTATATACGTACATATGTACTTGAAAAATAAAGGAAATCGCTTTTAACTGATCCACGGAAGTCTAACCGTGTTGTCTACCGATACAATTCTACGATTTAAACCAACTCGTTTATTTTCCTACCGACTTGAGATACCCCAGCTGCACGCTAATTGAATCGGAAAATTACCAAACGCTCTAATTAATGACGATACGTAAGCTAAGGTAAGGTAAGGTAAGGTAAGGTAAGGTAAGATAAGGTAAATAAGTAAATAAGTAAGTAAGTATTATTCGCTCGTTCTTTAGAAATGAATTCTGTCCGAAGGATGGGTAGGTGAGGAGGGAGGAGGGGGAGGCGGCGTTGGGATTTACAGATACGAGGATTCCTTAAAAAATTCCAACGACGTCTCGAATCATACTCATTATCTCGTTCTTTTTCAATAAATCGTTCGCGCGCGTTCGAATACAAACCGATTCGATTGTTATCCACTCGAGACGACTTTTCAGAGAGATCGATCTTTATTACGAACTTCTTTATTCCCCGATTATATTCGATATTACACAATCGAGTCCGAATAAAGAGAGAGAGAGAGAGAGAGAGAGAGAGAGAGAGAGAGAGAAGATGTTAAGTTTTCCGAAAAGAAACAAAAATTCGTCGAAAGGGTAAACGTTTTCAATTCGAGTGACGCCGACGAGATAGAACAAAAAAGAAAAAAGATAAAGGAAAGAAAAAAAAGAAAGATAGCGTTGATAATCGAGTTGACGTTATTCCTGAAGGATTTAAAACTTTGAAGGAGCAAGAGATTCAAAGAAAGAGAAAGAGAGACATAGAGAGAGAGAGAGAGAGAGAGAGAGAGAGAGAGGGAAAGAAAAGAAAAAGAAAAAAGAGACAGAGAGACTAAATAGCCGTGCGATGTTCGAGCGCGGCACGAAAAGACATTCGTATCAATTATGGGAGGTAAAGTTTCAGTGCCCCGGCAAGGAGTCCACGGTGGAGACAGAGCAGCGCCTTTTGAACGAACTGGCCCGCTATATATTACACAGCAGGGGGCCCTATGGGCCCCACCAAAGGTTCGCTTACCGACCTAGGTTCCTTGTTCTCCTTCTCTCTCTTTTTCTTCGTCAAAAGGTCTATTCTCTTTGTCTCTCTTGTCCTTCTCTATCCTTCCTTCTCTCTCTCTCTCTCTCTCTCTCTCTCTCTCTCTCTCTCTCTCTCTCTCTCTCTCTCTCTCTCTCTTGTTCTCTCGTACAAATTAAATTAATTTTCGTGCGTCCAACATTATTCTCTTATGAATTCCAAACGGCCACCGCCGGCCCACGAAATGGAGATGTTTTCACGTCCTATCTTACGATATATTTAAAAGTACGACCCCTTTCGGACCACGATTAGTATTAAACGTATCTTCTCATCTATTCAGTTTTAAGCTTCTTTCTTTTCTTTTCTTTTTTTGTTTTCTTTTTTTTTTCTCCTTCGCCCAAGTCCCACCCTCCTTTCGTCTACTTTACAACGTAGAATTCAATGGATTACGATTTAAAACGTTTGGCGTGTGTCATACCAAACGCGACCCTTGTAAATTTATCCTCCCTTAAAGGGATAAATATTTCAAAGCTACGATTATCATTTGAAGCAAGTGATCGTGTCGATCGATCTGAAACGTCCGTCGTGTTTTTACGAGCACAAACAAGCATAAAAGCGAGAAAACAAACACGTCATCAAAGAGAACTTCCTCACGTTGCTCCAATTCTGTCTATTGGATTTCTTTTCCTTTCTTTCCCTTTCTTTTATTTATTTATTTTCGTGTTCTAACACCCACCTCCACCTCCTCGATGCCCCCCGCCAGCTCGCCCTCCACGCTTCTCCCGTTTTACAACATTCTCGTTAAGATAACGATATTTCTCTTTCATCGATAGCAAGATCCACGATAGATCGCCGCCTACATCGCGTTCCAGTTTATAGATCGACCATAAGATTTTCGAAAAGTCTCGTCCATTCGTAATCGCTCGGAGACGAACATCATTATTTCCGATCCTCAAAAAAGTATTCGTTGTGCTTCCCTATCGACGAGTTTTAATATCTTAACGATTAATGTCTCGAGTTAAGAAAAAAAAAAAATAAGAAAAAAATTAACATAAAAAAAGAGAGAGAGTGAGAGTGAGAGAGAGAGAGAGAGAGAGAGAAATTGATTATGCAGACTCCCCCCACCCTCCCCCATCGGTATATCTATTTTTCAACCGAAACATTTCAAAATGGGGGAATGTCGCGATAACCTATTCTTTAAAAAAAAAAAAAAAAGAAGAAAAAAAGAAAGAAACAAAAAAATTGGGAAAGAAAAAAAATGGACTCGTCGCACCGATGAACTTTCTATTAAAAAAAAAAAAAAATGAATAAAAAAAATAAAAAACATGGAGTCACCCTCTTCTCTATCTCTCTCTCTCTCTCTCTCTCTCTCTCTCTCTCTCTCTCTCTCTCTCTCCTCGGGTCCTCGCGCTTGAATCGTCGATAAAAGAAAAGAGAGAGAGAGAGAGAGAGAAAAGGAATAAAGAGGAAGAGGTGGAAGGAAGAAGAAGGAAGAAAAAAAATTAAAAAGAAAAAAACAAAACAAAACGAGCAAGCAAAACGTGAACGCCAACACCAAACTTGTAACACGCACGCGTTCAAATAAATAAGTGCTTAAGTAATCGACTTACACGTCTCGATCGCGGGAGCTCTCGTTCGTTAAATAATAATAAAAGGAATTCGAACAGAGTACTCCTACACTTCTAAAACGCTTGACGCGTTTCGGGGTCAATGTGGCGACGATAAGGGCAAACCAACGGGCTGCCAACACTGAAACGATAAGCAATTTGTAATGTTCGTTCGATGGCGAGGCAAAAAAAGAAAAATATAAATGAGAAATGGTGAGAGAGAGAAAGAGAGAAAGAGAGAGAGAGAGAGAGAGAGAGAGAGATGGAGGAAGCTAAGAAAGAAGAAGACAAAAAATCGGCCTGTTAGCAGTACCCAAGCAACAGATAGGAAGACTCATGGATCACTATATATATGTGTGTGTGTGTGTGTGTGTGTGTATCTTTCTTACTCTGATTCTCCTTTCTCTCTCTCTCTCTCTCTCTCTCTCTCTCTCTCTCTCTCTCTCTCTCTCTCTCTCTCTCTCTCTCTCTC
>OU964968.1:8056151-8066151 GCA_918808275.2 Dolichovespula sylvestris
CGTCGACCGAGTACGATAATATCGTTAACTGCGGAACCTCTTTTATCGACGATAATTTATCGACCGCGATAATATCGAAGAATTAAACGAAATTGTCAGATATATTTTCAAACATTGTCATTGTTAACTTTATCCCCCTTAAAAAGTGCACGAAAATATTTGCAAGGTATCTTAATGAACGATTTTAATGAAAGTAAAAAGTTATCGACGAAGGTCGCTTTCAATAAAGATTTAAATGCACTTAAAAAAAAAAAAAAAAAAGCAAACAAATAAAAAGATCACAACACATTCGTACCGCGAATATCAATGAAAGGCGCACATACAAAGATGTCGATTTGAGTGTGCGGCAATAACTTAGTAATTTGAGATCAATTAAAAAAAAAAAAAAAAAGAAAAAAGAAAAAAGATAAAACTTGTTCGGTTGATCATAAAATGCGCCGCTCGTTCTTTGACTGTCACGAGTACCGCATGATTTATGTGCTAATAATTAATCCCCGCATTCTCACAGTAGTAACGACCGTGTTAATGCACAAAAAGTACAAGTTGCTTGTAATAAAAAAAAAAAAAAAAAAAAAAAGAAATTAAAAAATAATAAAATAAGAAGGGAAAGATAAAAAGAGAACGAAAAAAAAAAAAAAACAAGAAAGAGCTCCGAAACGAGAGCGTTATATCGGTGTTTATCAAATACGATTCTTTCAAACATCTCAAATATCGTCCAGTTAATATTAAGACCAATTTAACGCGTCCTGTCGTGTCACAAACGACTTATATCCTAATGATTATGCGGATCGTTAGAAGGCTCAAGGGTCCGAGAAAGAAACTGGGCGTTAAAATCAGGCCGAGTTTGTTGACACTGAAGTCATAGGAAGGTAATCCACAGCTCGAGTTTTATCTTCAAGTGCCGACCATGGACACGCTTTCCACTTTTTTCCCACAGTAAAGAAACCTGAAAACATAAGCTGGTACGGTGGGGTGTTAAATTTATTAGTTTATATCGTAGATCACGATACTAAACTAATCATCATATAAATATTGATCGCTTTCATGTATTCACATGAGTTTATATCTGTCCTTATCGATTGTTAAGGAATCGATGTGACGTGCATATACACATACAAATAGATCTACGAGATTCGTTCCGCAACGTAGAGAGAGAGAGAGAGAGAGAGAGAGAGAGAGAGAGAGAGAGAGAGAGAGAGAGAGAGAGAATATTGAACTATTCGACAATCGATTATATATAATGTGAAATTTATAATATAACATAAAAAAAAGTATATTCCTAAATTATATAAGATGTTATCATACGAAACTATTTTAAATATTTATATATATATATATATATATATAAATATACATGTACATACGTAATACAATAAGTAACTATATTATATTACATTACAAATTAACTATCGGACATGATCGATAAATTAATTTTCTGATCGACAAAGTGTAAGATTAAAAAAGAAAAAAACAGAAATATATATATATATATACATGAAAGATATTAAATTATAAAAAAAACAATTACGATTAAAATGGAAAAATCAGGATGGAAGCAATCTGATCTCGCGTTAAAAAAAAAAAAAAAGAAAGAAAAGAAAACGATGCGATGTTTTCGTCAAGTAAAATTATTGCAAAAATTCGAGATTAGATCGGGTCACGATGTGAGTCGCGAAGAAAAGAAAAAGTAAAAAAAAAAAAAAAAGAAAAAAGATAGAAAAAAAAGAAAAAAGAAAGAGACAGGATAAATGTGTCCATAGCCAGTAACTAAGTTAAACGCGTCGTGTAAACGACGAGTGCGTTTTCCGTCGGTTACCGCAGAAAAATAAAAGGAGGGACATGCTCGGCAGTCTAGACAACCAGAAGCACGCAATTGTCTGGACCACTCGTGAGACGAAACGACCAAAGTCTCTTCGTAGTAGTAAGTAGTAGTAGTAATAGTAGTAGTAGTAGTAGTACCATGTAAAGTGCAGGAACGTAGTAGTATTAGTAGTAGTAGTACTTTCGTAGCTTTGACCTTTTCAAGCACAATGCAGCAGGGCCTTCGCAGGACCGACCTTTGCACTCGTCGACTGGACTTTCAACGAATACGTGTTCTCTCGTGTTTTTGTTTACAACGGCTAAAAGGAAACGATTTTTTCTCAATCTCTCACTCTCTCTCACTCTCTCTCTCTTTCTTTGCTCTTTTCTTTCACCTATTGTGATGACATTCGAACATCCTGTATAAAAAAAAAAAAAAGAAAAAAGAGGAAGAGAGAGAGAGTAAGAAAGGATAGGAGCGAGTTCGTACCGTTCGTTTTTTACTCGCGTTTAGATCGATCGAAGTAACGTTAAATACGAGACAATCGATTTGAAACAAATAATTATCGAGATATTGACATGTGCAATCATTAGTACCTTTAAATGGTATTTGAAACTTTATTAGTTACGATAATGTGTACGAATCGAAAAAGTGAGAACGCAAGTTCGTTGATAGTATACCTTTTACTAATCGTAATCGAACGTGTTGGATGTCGATAAAGAAAAAAAAAATAATAATAATAATAATTCGTGGCTGTACGACGAATCGTACGACAATGATTATTAAAAAACAAAAAAAAAATAAGGGAGGGGGAAAAAAATTCTTAAAAAAATTTCAAATGTTTTTAAAAGCATTCGTCGTGAAATTGGAAAGCGAATTGCGAAGAAATTGATATCGATCCTTGTGCACTCCCTTTACGTTCATGATTTCTATGATTTTCTACATTTTACATCGTTTCAATGTTAATTTAAATGACGCGTAAATTTTACACGATCTTATCGATGTATCCCGTTGTTATAAATCCGTATAGGGAAAAAGAAAAAAAGAAAGGAAAGAAGAAAAAGGAAGGAGAAACAAGAAACTAAAAAACGAAATTTTAAAAAAATCAAAAAGAAAGTAAGAAAGAGGAAAGAAATCGATGCAGATAAACGGGGGTGAGAAAGAGAGTTTTAGAGAGAGAGAGAGAGAGAGAGAGAGAATGAAATCACAGACATCGTCTTATTGTTCGTAACGTCTTAACGATGTTTTAAGGAGAGAAAAAGCAGATCCTGGGAAGGAAAGCGAAAGTATAGTAAGAAGGGCACCATGGGCGGCATTTGACCTCCCACGAGCTTGCCACGACTAACAAGAAGAAGAAAAAGAAGAGAAAGAAGAAGAAAAAGGAGAAAAGGAAGATGAAGAAGAAGAAGAAGAAGAAGAAGAAGAAGATGATGATGATGACGATGAAAAGGGAGAGGGAAGATAGAAGAGAAGATCGGACTCTGTATAGGGGATTTTCTATAAACTACCGACGGATAGACAGACAGAGAGACAGACAGACAGACAGACAGAGAGAGAAAGAAAGAGAGAGAGAGAGAAGCATCGGTGCCATCTAGTCGCATGAAGCAGCTTATGTATTTAAACGCGAGAGACGGACGCGACGGACGGTCCGATCTTTCTTTCTCTTGACAAAGGGCCCTTTTGTATCTATACGGCCATGTACTTACTAACTAACATAGAGAGAGAGAGAGAGAGAGAGAGAGAGAGAGAGACGTCGTTCGAGAAACGTCTTGCAACTGGACGCCAACGTTCCCTTTGACTTTAAGGATTTCTTTCGCTTGTTCTGTCCACCTATTTAAATGGTAATCGATTTAAATCCCACTTGGTAAGAATGAAAAAAATAAATTCTATCGCGTAATTCGTTCAACCTTATAATCGAGTACGTATACGTAATCAAGGAATTAAATTGTTTTCGACGTTTCGATCGGTCCGGGTGGATTAATTAATTTCATATAAAGAAATTTTCCTAATTTTACGGTTCTGAGTATAACGGATGGATTTTCTTTTCATTCTTTAAATCCTTTCGTACACGATATACGTACGTGCAAGTACATAAATTGTGATTAACGGATCAATTCCAAACGTTTGTGAATAAATCATATTAAATATTAATATGTAATTGATTACAATATATATATATATATATATATATATATATATATATTCGCATTAATCGATGGAATGAAAAATCTATATTAAAAAACTGAATAATCTCTAATATCCATCATCATAATATCATAATATCATCATCCATCTATACGTATTAAACGTATAGTAAAGTTAATATCGATCGTTCCTACACACACACACACACGCACACACACACACAGACAGAAATAATTTTACACGTTAGACGATCAGGTGAATTATTTTGACAATATGCAATGTAACGTTTATCGTAAGTGACAATTATTTCGTAAGATCGTAGTCAGATTAAGTGATAATTATTTCGTAAGATAGTAATCCGATTAAGTGATAATTATTTCGTAAGATAGTAATCCGATTAAGTGATAATTATTTCGTAAGATAGTAATCCGATTAAGTGATAATTATTTCGTAAGATAGTAATCCGATTAAGTGATAATTATTTCGTAAGATCGCAATCCGATGTGGATTTTTCTGTTAAAAAAAAAAAAAAAATAAATAAATATATAAAAAGGAGGGGGAGGGTGGGTGGGTGGGTGGGTGGGTGGGGGAGGGTAGGAAAAAAAAGAAAAAGAAAATGTAGAGGCTTGGACAATGGGTTCGCACGCGTACACCAGCAGGTCCTCGAGACGCCGCGGCCGGCGTCGCTTTCCCACAGTTAAGAAGGCGCCTCGCTATCTCTTGGCGCCTACTATACACGACACACAGGGCCACGCATTCACCAACACAAATGTTTCTTCCCGTACTTAATCGTTCGTCCAACGCATTAACCATCCCAATACAAGTATATTGAAAATATACATATATATATATATATATATATATGTACATAAATATTATTTAACAATAATTATCATCTTAATATTATTATTTTAACATTAAAAGCAATGGATATCTTTCTGTTAAGGATTCATTTGAAAATACCCCACCAATACGTCACGGTTCGTAGATCCACAATTTTTTAACTGATTATACTTGAATGCAATATTATTCGTACATTTATAGGGAGAAAGGATTATCTACGATGATTATTGTAACGATCGTAATGTATATTGTTTTTACATACGTTGATATGAAAAGACTGCGATGAAAGAAAAAAAAAAAAAAAAAAAAAAAAAGAAAAAGAAAAGAAAAAATAGAAAAAGAAGAGAGAAGAAGGAAAAGAGGGAAAAAATTTTCTCTTTTTGTTTTTATTTTTTTTTTTTCTTTTCTTTTTAATTTTTCTCTTTTTTCTCTCTCTCTCTCTCTCTCTCTTTTTAAATTAGCCGGTAGGATTGAGTTTCGAGGGTTCGATTTTTCGAATTCCAGGGTCGAGCTTCAAGGGTTCCGGGCGCCTCTAGAAAGAGAGGTCTGGATTATGTTACTTTCGACTCGTCGTCGAAATCGCAGACTCGAAAAAAGGGAGGGGGTGGCAGGAGAGGGAGGGTACTATATTTCTCTCTTTTTACTTTCGACCATTGGGGCGGGAAAAACGCATTGTTTTGTTTTTCTTTAACCCTCTCGTTTCACGGGAATGATTCGTCACCGAAAATGAAACCTTTTAAATCTTGACGGGTGAACGTCACGCGTCCGACACACGTCACGATTTTCTCTCTCTCTCTCTTTCTCTCTCTCTCTCTCTCTTTCTCTTTTTCTTTTTCTCTCTCTCTCTCGCTCGTTCCTAGTTAAATTCTTCGTAAAACTATCTCTCGCTTGCGAGATTTCATCCGAAACTTTGCTCCAAACGATTTAATAATCATACCATGTTATTAAGCATAAACTTCGGCCAAGAATAAAAAAAAAAAAAAGAAAAAAGGAGAAGATTTCGTTTCTTCTATTATGTTATGTTTCTTTCCCAATTAAAAGAGACGTTAATTAATTGAAATAATCGGAGAAAAAATTCTTTGTTACGATCAATCTATAATTAATTCTCTAATTATCTAAAGGAAAAGAAATCAATCAAGTAAAATAATAATCTACGAAGATATTCAATCCCTTTTGTTAGTTCGATATCGTATAATATTTCCAGTATCGATAAATTCGCTCGATAAGATCGCTCAAAAAAAAAAAAAAAAGAAAAAAAGAAAAATGAAACGAAGAAAGACAAAGAAGAAGAAGAAGATAGATAAAGGAACGAATTAAGTAAAATAATGAACGAAAACAAACAAAACAAAAAAATAAGTTGTATCAACTTCCATCCGATCAAAACTCCAACGTTGATTTATTATCCTCCGCGATCGATTAATTAATTCGACGATAAACGATCTGCGTTATCGATTCGATAAACGATGTTTATCGATTCATTCATTAATCATATCACGTGAATACAATTCGAATCTATTTCTATTTTCAAATATTATTGATCGATCCTGTCTAGACACTAATAACACCTATACGTACATTTAAATCGCCTCGTCAGGAATGGCGAATATATACATCTATATATGTGTATATATATATATATATATATATATATATATATATATATATATATATATACATACACACTTATTTACGTAAATGAATCTACGCTTGTCCACCGTAAGCATTTAATCGTAAGAGTATCTACGAAGGACGACTCGGATCCCTCGATCTTTCGATTGGTCAAGTCAGCCAACATAGGCGGGTCTTGGGTTTGCTCCTCCGCCCTAACTCACTCTCGCGTTATGGCTGTCTACCAAGCAAAAACTTTATTTCGCATCGTCTTTACTACTTAGAGTTACTTATTCACTTACTCACGTACTTATTCACGATCCTAATTATAATGCGTTGCGAACGGACATGCTCGTCATTATTCGCATTCTTTTTCTCTTTTTTCTTTTTTCTTTTTCTTTTTTTCTTGTTGGCCTTCCTTCGTTATCTTCGTTGGATCCCAGACGTGGCTCGAAAAAAAAAAGAGAGAGAGAGAGAAAGAGAGAGAGAGAGAAAAGAGGAAAGGAAACTATCTCTTTTTTCCTGTTTTATTTTATTTCTTTTATTTATTTATTTATCTTTTTTCAACAACATTTACCACTTACCGGGATATTAATCGAAACATTTGTTAACTTAAAGTGAGATCGATAAAAAGAAATCGTAAAACAAATCGTTAAATATCTAATCGTCGAGATTAAAGATTGAAATTGTTTTCCAAAGCGATCTGTAATGATAATAATAATCAAAAAATAAGTAATCGAAGGATCAACATTAGATGTCGACTATCGAATGATCGAAGAAGTAACAAAATTATTTCTTCGCGAAAGAAGATCAATAATTTTGAAGAACTTTCATAAATTTCAATCGTCTAATATGAAAGTCTATAAAATTAGATAGCCATAAAAAAAAGAGAGAGAGAGAGAGAGAGAGAGAGAGAAAAGAAAAACAGAAAAGAGGCTCTTAATATAATTAAATATCCGATTAGGCATAGAGAAATCATGTGTGTAAATAATTATCGATCAAGTATTCTTAGTCAAGAAAAATAATAAATTAAAAAAAAAAAGAAAACTCACCGATGACGATCGTTTAAATAAAATATTTATTATAATGAATAATGTAAGAATTATGTATAATTGAATGTAAGATAAAATTGATTGAATTAAAAAGAAAATGATATAGATGCGTACATACATACATATATACATAAATACATACATATACATATGTGTTTGAGATAAAACGACCACCCCCATGGAGCGGTAGCGCCAGTACGTGGGTGTGCTGGTAAAAATCTCGTCTTCGCGAGCAGAGAACACGTCGAGGAGAGGAAGGACACGCGCTTACGCGTACATGGACGTTGAAAAAGGAACAGGGGCGCGCGCACACTCACACACACACACATACACACACACAAACACAAACTCACGCCAAGCCTCTATCGTTTCGCTGTCCCTGTCCGACGAGAGAGACCCCGAACACTTGACTCTCATCGTGAAACCAAGTCACATTACACGTTCGCCCTCCGACCTGACCGTTCCATGACCGTGACCATCCCTTAAAAATTCAACAATTTTGACGTATCTCATTCGTTGTCATCATCTCGATTGTCAAATTAAAAAGAAGTAGTATTCTCGCGATATATTACGTATTCGCCAATGTCGAGTTTTTAATAATTAAACGTTGCACGTTCGACCGACTGTCGTCGTTGAAAGTGTCAAATGGGTTCGCTTTGAGGTGAACGAGTGATACGAAAATAATTTTCTATTTTTCAAAACAAAAAAAAAAAAAAAAAAGAGAGAAAAGACAAATAAATAATCGATCGACGAAACATTTTTCTACGTTCCGCGTGTTTTAGGATCTTCGAAATTAAGAATCGAAACGAACGGATGATAATGCTTTAGAATGTTGTCCTCTTCGATATCGGCTACTCCGTTCAGCGTGCGTGATATCCTTAACGAGGATCAACAGTTTGCAGTAATGGAGTGTTATCCTCATCATCAGCATCAACCTCACCATCAACAGCAACAACAACATCAACAACAACAGCAGCAGCAACAGCAACAGCAACAGCAACAACAACAACAACAACAACAACAACAACAACAACAACCGCATATACCGCAGGATTATTACGCGTATAACGTGGTGCCCGATAATAATTGGGATACGGAGAAATTCAAGGAACAAGGGGTGCCTGGTTATTCTCATTATTCCGAATTAAATCACGTACATCAGCTGAGTCAAGTCGTCCCGCCTTATCAAGAAACTCCTGTCACCGAGGATGGTCAGTCGCGTTTTATTTATTTCTTATCGAATTAGATACACGTATGTATATAAATATGTCTATGCTTGTCCGTCAAAAAAAAAAAGGTGTTTGAAACTGCGATGATACAAATTAATGAACTTTGACGATTAAAATGTGTTGACTTATGTCTGTGAAAATAAGAGAACAGATTCTGTCTGACGATCGTCGAAATGAAACTTTCAAGCTTTAGTATGTTTTGAATTTAATTCTAACTGGCGAATAAAATTCGTACTAATTTGAGCTAAAGCGATATAACGGATAATTAATAATTAAACTTATAGAAACAGTTCAATAATTATATTTTTCCTCAGGGAACATCGTGACGTCGAGCAAAACGGAATTGCGAAAGAGTCAGTCCGGTAAAAGAACGAAAAGAAAACCAAGAGTATTGTTCTCACAGGTGGGTATAAAATTTTTGATAAAGATTTTTGAAAAGAGGAACGAATACTTTCGTTCGACGACGTTCGAGGCGAAGAAAAGTAAAATAAAAAAAAAAAAAAAATAAAAAGAAAGCGAGAGAAATAATTCGTTAGAAAAAGAAAAAAAAAAAAAAAAAAAAACAATTCGACGTTTATTCTGTTCAGACGCAAGTTTACGAATTGGAACAACGTTTCAAGCAACAACGATACCTAAGTGCACCGGAACGCGAAATGTTGGCGCAGAGTTTGAAGTTGACAAGTACTCAGGTGAAAATCTGGTTCCAGAATCGTCGTTACAAGAACAAACGTGCTCGGCTCGAGGACGCCGAGAAACTTCAGGCACAGGGTATGAAGAATCAATCGTTGAAGAAAATCTCTGTGCCCGTATTGATAAAGGATGGTAAGCCGAACGTTCACGAGGCTTACAACGTACCGTATTGGTCGAACGTCCGGCCGGACATGTCGATGAACATTCAAGGAGATTTCAGAAGTTCCGAATCGATCGTCAGATTGAGCCCTGAATTTAGAACGAGTTCTAGCGACATTAGAATGGACTCGAATATCAGTCCCGGTGATTACAGGAACGACGTCAATTCTGATCATAATAATAGGCCTGTAATTAACGTCGACGTACAACAGAGACAACAAATGTTGCCGAACAACGAATACAGGCCAAATTACGTTACGGATATTCGTCCTGGTGTTCACGAGTGTGTCAGAACGATCAAGACCGAATACAAGGGTACGACGAATCCAGTTAACGACGTAACCTTTCCCGATTTGAAGTGTGTACCGGCGGATAACAAGATGGTCGCTGAGTGTCGAGCTGGTATAATGGACGTATCCAGTACCGAGTACGGTTTCACGAATTACATTGGCCCGTTAAATTATCCGATGCAA
>OU964968.1:8068651-8121151 GCA_918808275.2 Dolichovespula sylvestris
TCACGGGACGTTAAACGTCGAAATACGATCCTATTTGCCTGTAAGCAAACTGCGGCGGTGGTAGGAGCGAGGAATGAAGGGGGAGCGGAAGCAATGGAGGGGTGGGAGGGGGCGGGAGGTACTCCCCGAAAAGGGTAGGCACGCGATAGCGTTCAAATAGATTTCCCTTCGTCTATGCGTAAAACGTTTAACCGCGACACATGACGTATATTACCTAATTGACTCATTTTTTGTTTTATTTTTTGTCCCTTCTTTCCACGAGTATCATCATTAATTTACTACTTCGTTGGATGCATCTCTTTCTCTCTCTCTCTCTCTCTTTTTTTTACTCGATTAAGAAAAAAAAAAAGAAAGAAAGAAAAAGGAAGCCGACGTTTATCTTTCATTTGATAACTTTTACATTCGATGAAATATAGTGAAATGATGTTTCGATAGATCGCATTTTAACCGGTAGAAACGTTTGGAAATATTCTCTAGTTCGTTCTGCGATCAGTTCATGTTTCTTTTCTAATTTAAGCTATGACTTAATACACGTACGTATCACATACCATAAGTTTGACGTGGCCGCTACGACGACCATATCGTTCAATAATATACTTAACGCTTGGACTATTTTGACACTTTTGAAAATTTAACGATAAGTTGGATAGAGTCATTAGAGTTTATTTATAAATTTGTTCGAATATTTTTATTAAAAAAAAAAAAAAAAGAAGAAGAAAGAAAAGAAAGAAAGGAAATATCAATGGTCGGTAAGGTAGATTTTTGTTCTTTACCGCGATAAAGGTAGAGAATTTCTTTATCAACGACAGCAATATCATCTTTCCACGCAGATTACTTTTTTACCGACTCCCGGTAACATTGCTCTTTTTAAATCTCTCAAGTGACTATTTCGTGGTGCACTCTGTCAAATAAAACGACAAAATCATGATTTCTTCGTGAAGTATTATAAAAAAAAAAAATAAAAAATAAAAATAAGTAAATAAATAAAGAAAAAATTAAAAATAAAAAAAAAAAACGGATAAATCATATGAAAAAGTAACGCGAATCGATCGGATCGTTCTCGTAAGTAGTCAGCGCAACTACTAACTCTGAAAAGTTTGCAATAAACTTCTCAATATTACGAATCGTCTAAACACAAAAAGGGAACAAATTGCTTCGTTAAATTTTTGCGGTGTGGACCGATGGATACGCGGCCAAAAAAAACAACTGCTCCGCTATTCCTACGGATAATGTTAAAGCAACAATGATTTATAACATCTCGTTAGACATCGAAATGAGAACGAGGATAAGCAGAGGAAACTCAAGATACTATTAGACTACCGAACATAAACATAAAAATATAGCGGTATACAAATTGAACCAGATTTTCAAGTGATCGCATTATCCACTTTGTACGGTTATTAATATACACCTGTATTATTTCCCCACGCAATTTATTTATATACATCTTTTTTTTTTTTTTTTTTTTTCTTTACAAATACATTACACGCGTACGAAAACGTATGTAAACCAAAACAGAACAAAACAAAAATTGTCTAAAAGTTACACACACACACAGATATATATATATATATATATATATATATATATATATATATATATGTCTGTTCTCATCGATGAAATAGACGCTAGTATCGAAAACAGATTCGCCCACTAATTGGTCATCATTTCAGCGAAGTCCGGACGTCGTTTGCGTCTGTTCGCTTTTCGATAGAGACGACGAGACTACGCGAAGAGGAGAGAAGGAGGAAGGAAGAAAGGAAAACACAAAACGAGAGAGAGAGAGAGAGAGAGAGAGAGAGAGAGAGAGAGAGAGAGAGAGAGAGAGTGAGAGGGAATAAAAAAAAAGAGGAAGGAAGAGGAGGCAAAGAAGAACAGGGACGACGGAGGGAGATGCTGGCGCTTACGTATATACTACTCGTGTACATAGTAGCGTATGTAACTATACTAAATCCCCCATACATACAAATATCTACACGAGCTAAGCACTAATATTACATCTCTGAACTGACAGACGCGCGGACTTTAAAAGCCAAGACTAACAAACAGTTAGCAGTCATCCGGTCTTCTTGTTTTTATATTCTTAGGACGGCCGTGCGCGCGCGCGCGCGCGCGCTCGCTCGCAAGCTCGCTCGTTCTCCTCGTTCGTTCGCTCTCTCGCTCGCCCACGAAGAGAGAAAGAGAGAAAGAAAGAGCTCATCTCTCGTGATCGCCTTTTACACGGATACGTCGATCGCTTTCGCTTCGTCAGAACGACGACGTCTCGACGCGAGAGCGAAATTTCCTGCTCCTACTCGACGCGGTTAAACTAAGTTAAACGCTTCTGTTCTGTACTCATTCTCTCTCTTACTCTCTCTCTCTCTCTCTCTCTCTCTCTTTCTCTATCTCTATCCATCTATCTGTCTGTCTCTCTCTCTCTCTCTCTCTCTCTCTCTCTCTCTTTGCACTTGAATCGTCTCCTACGAGACGCCTTTCTCCTCGGGAAATTTCGCGGAAGCCTGGGCGACCGGGCTTTAAATAAATGCATGGAACTTTCGGAAAGCAACCACGTTCCTTGCGTTCCGATCGGATTTCGTAGAAACGAGAGAAGATCTTAACGAGTGACTCTATCTCCTTAAACTTATTGTTACTACCATATAGAGATAATCCCAAAATTTATTTATCCTTCCTTTCGAGGGAAAGGTAAAAGACGGAGGAAAGGGAGATGGAATAAATCGGACGTCGTTCTTTTTTCTTCCTGTCTTCTTTTTTCTTCCTAGAACGAGAAAAGAAAAAAAAAAACAAAAATTATCCGTCTCCTCTTGCATCCCTTCTTTTATTTCGTTTTATTTTTTATTTCTTCAACATTATTATCATCGTCGTCGTCGCGATACACGAATCTTAGGTAGTGTGGGGGGGGGGGGAAAAAAGGATAAAGGTAAAGGATGAAAATAAATGTAAAAATAAAAACGAAAAGAAAAAGAAAAAAAAAGAGGAAGAAGAAGGAATCAAGATCGGTAATCAAGAAACGATCATCGAAACGTTCGACTGGCAAACGTCGGACGTTTTTCATTTTATAAGCTGCGACGACCGCATCAAAAGTAGTAACGAAGGCTTGCCTTTTCGATCGGCCCTTCCGGCCGGAATCAAACGACGTTTCGACTGGCCGCCGCAAATCGTCGATATATTTCGAGCGATTGCTCACGAACGTAGAAAGAAATATCTCGAAAGAGATGGTACGAGTTTTGGACTTAGAAGGAGCCAACGAAGAAGGGAAAGAGAGAGAGAGATAGAGAGAGAGAGAGAGAGAGGTGGGGGGGGCGACGATTCGAAGTAGCACGGTTAAGGGGTGGAAAAGAGGGGTGAGTGAGTGAAAGAAGAAAGAGAGTTAGCGAGTGAGCGAGCGAGTGAGCAAAGAGAGAGAGGGGGGGGAGGGGAGGGGAGGGGAGGGGAGAGAGACTCGTCTGTGCTTTCTCTCGAACGGCGGGGATAACTGAAATAAGGTATAATTTTCCGCGCCAATTAAGGTCTTTAAGAATTGGGACCAATTGAGCGCGGAGGGTCAGACGTTCGTTTCTAAGGGGAAAGAGATGTACCACCGCCATGACCAACCCTCCCTCCCTCCTCCCTCACCCCCCCTATAATTTATTATTGATTAGATCGAATCTAACGGCGCGGGGAGAGGAAGCGAGGAGGAGAGGGAAAGTAAAAAAAAAAAAAAAGAAAGAAAGAAAAGGAGGGAAAAATAGAACGGGAGGTAAGAGAAAGAAGAGATGAAGCTTCTCGGGGTGCTTTCTCGTCGATTTTCTTAAGATTACCCATCGAATCCGTCCTCGTTCGTAGGTAAGAAGCTCGATGAAGGGAAGCGAGGACGAGAGCACACCGTTTTTCCGGCTCGGTTACCATCGTTGACTTTTTCTCTCTCTCTCTCTCTCTCATTCTCTCATTCTCTCTTTCCATCTATCTATCTATCTGACTGTCTATCTATCTTTCTTTCGTCATTCTTCCCTCGTTATAAGAGTTCTTTTTCTTTGTTCTTTTTTCTCAGTCACATATTTAGATAAAGAGAAGAAGAAGAAGAAGAAGAAAGAAAAACATAAAATCGTCGTCGTTATTTTGAATTAAAGTGTCATTAAAAGATTTATAAAAGAAAAAAAAAAAGAATTATATCCGCTGCAACGCAATAGATTAAGATTGGAAGATATGATCCAATTGGATATCTTTCTTTCCTTTTTCTACTCTTTTCTTTCTTCGTTGGTTCTTCTTTGTTACTAAAAAAAAAAAAAAAAATCGTGTATATATATATATATATAGAAAAAAAAAAAAGAAAGAAAGAACTCGTAAATGCGAAAGTAACGAAGACAAGTAAGTAAGTAAGTAAGTAAGTAAGTACGTAGAAAGCTAACTAAAAATTATTGCGCTAAAGTGAAATTATTTGGCTGGCCTACCCTCCCACCAACCTCGATATATCTAGAACCAACGAGGTCATCATCGGATCAAGTGAGGCGTAGTCTACGCTTATGTGGTTCACACTTAATTAAACCGACATAGGAACTCCGGGCCCGGTAGCACGTGGCGGACAATACTGCAAGTCTTTAGCGTCAATTGTTATGTAAAGCACACCCTATATATGCACCGCGCAGTTTCTCTCGTCTCGATACGAGACGAAGTAGTACGTAGTAGGAGTAGATACTAGGACTATACTATCTACAGTTACGTTTACCGTCTCTATACGTATATCTACGAAGAGAAAGACGATAAAGAGAGAGAAAGAGAGTGAGAGAGAGAGAGAGAGAGAGAGAGAGAGAGAATGTCATTCTACGTTTCGTATTCATAAATCTTCCTTTCCATTCTCACTTTTACATGCCGTACTACTACCCGGATACTCGTATATTATTTATTTAAGTTGGTTAAATTATTTTTTTGCTCTAGGAAAAGAAGAAAGAAAAATTCTTAAAAAGGAAATTTTCTACGTAACAGATTGCCCCTACTCGTCAACATCTGCTGCGAAATGTAATGTTTAAAAACGTCCGACGGGATGATCAATTGTGCTCTGAGACATCAGTTTCGTAGAAAATATATATATATATATATGTGTGTGTGTGTGTGTGTGTGTGTTTGTGTACAATATATTCACTCAAGTGTAAAAATGATGGAGCAATTAATGACATAGGTGGACGTGGAAAAATTAAAAAAAAAAAAAAAAAAAAGAAAAAAAAATAAGAAGAACGAACAAACAAACAAACAAACAAATACAAGGCGACGTTAAATCTGTAGGATTAAAGTATGACAGTAAACAATGTGCTAAAGGATACGAATAATCGTTCTTTCCCTGTTTTCTTTTTTTTTTCCTTTTCTCTTCGGCAGACGTGCACGGTAAAAAAAAATCGTATGAAAAATCTCTCGACGATTAATCCCCCGATATATAAAAATATATAAGAGATTTCCGATTCCCACGAACGCCGTCGTCCTCCTTGTCGAATGAAATGAGAGTCGATCGAATTCGAATAAAATCGTTCTAACAAACGAGATAAAAAGGGAAGAGTATAGACGTGAAAAGAGAAAAAAGTAAGATTTATAGAAATACATAGATATGATAGAAGATATAATGAGATAGAGAGAGAAAGAAAGCGAGAGAGAGAAAGAGAAAGAAAGAGAAAGAGAAAGAGAGAGAGAGAGAGAGAGACAGGGAGAGAGAGAGAGAGAGAGAATGAGTAAGAGTAAGAGTGACAGAGAGAGAAAATTTAAGAGCACACTCCGCGGTATGTTCCCACTCCTACTAGGGTGATCGAGAGAACGAGACGATGGCTCAGAGTATTCTCGGTCCTCGACCATTGGTCCCGCATGGAAAAGTCTTGCCGCGCGAAAACCCGTCGATTGGCCGTAGGGCGAGGCATCCCCGTCGTCCGACGGAAACGATCGAGCGGAAAGCCGAGCGGAAGGAGGTTAAAGCTCCACCTACCTCTGCGATACGCTTCTAGTACAAGAGAAAGACAGATAGAGAGAGAGAGAAAGAGAGAGAAAGAGAGAGAAAGAGATAGATAGAAAGAGAGATAAATAGATTGATACAGTGTGGGATAGAGAGCGAGAGAGAGAGAGAGAGAGAGAGAGAGAGAGAGAGAGAGAGAGAGAGAGAGAAAGAGATAGATAGAAAGAGAGATAAATAGATTGATACAGTGTGGGATAGAGAGCGAGAGAGAGGGAAAGAGAGAGAGAGAGAGAGAGAGAGAGAGAGAGAGAGGATAAAAATAGTAAGAGGAAGGTGAGAGAGCACCTCCTTCGAGAGAGAGAGAGAGAGAGAGAGTTTCGAAAGGACGTTCGTTAAGGAGTTGCAAAGGAGACAATTTAAAGTCTCTCGTTTGAAAGGATTAAGTGAGAAAGTAATAGTTTTCATTGAGAGAGACAGAAAAAGAGAGAGAGAGAGAGAGAGATAAGTTGTTCACGTCAGTGAGTAGTAGTCTCTGAAAGCGAGTGCGTTGACAAGAAAGAAAAAAGAAAAAGAAAACAAGTGCCTTCTCGCAAGAAATATGTCAATCGATTTTTAACGTTTAATCAATGGGGGTATATAGTGCGAGGGAGAAATAAAAAAACGATGTTAATGAAACGTGTTAGACAGAGAGATAGAGATAGAGAGAGAGAGAGAGAGAGAGAGAGAGAGAGGAGAGAGTAGTAAAAAGTATTAACGATAGAGTTTAGATCGATATAAATAAAAGAGAGAGAAAACATTTGACGATGACCAACTTAAGGGAAGAAAGAGAGAGAAAGAATACAAAGATACGAGTCACGGATACGTGATCAGACGAGGACGAGAATCATATCAACGGAGTGTTGTTCATTCATAAAAGTACTTTAGAGATTCAACGGCGTAAGAAAGAATGAGGATAGATCGATAACCATCGCGTCTTAACGTGTAACCAAGAAAGAGAGAGAGAGAGAGAGAGAGAGAAAAGAGAAAGAGATAGATAAATAGATAGATAGATAGACAGAGAGAGAGAGAGAGAGAAGATAAACTATATGTACTGCTTAGTTCTTATTCTCTTCGTAAGAGACATTTACGAGTAACTCTACGCGAGAAGAAAAGAGAAAGAATGATACTACCGAAACGTTACGTGGAGAGAGAGAGAGAGAGAGAGAGAGAGAGAGATAGCGTATCGTGGGTCGAAGTGGGGAGAATCGCATTGGTCGAGATAGAGGGGGAAGACACTTGGCGAGTACGAGAGGGTGGGAAGGCCGAAAGGGGCGCAGGAAGAAGAAGGCCTCGCGCGGAGGCGGTTTCGGAGGGGGCGGAGAGGGGGTATGGGGCAATTCGAAAAATAAAGTCGAGGAGGCGCGCGCGCGACAAGCACGGCACTTGATCGAAGAGACGCTCGTCGGTCGAGTGTGAGAGGGAGTTGCGAGAGAGTGCCGGCAAGAGAGAGAGAGTGCTCACATATACTGAGGATTAATAACGTACCGTAAGCTAAAGAAGAGAGAATAAAGGAGTCTCCGTAGGCCGTCGGTGGTTCTCTACAAGCCTCCCCCTCATTTCTTCGCGCAATAAACAACAACGTCCATTCCGTAAAAGGAAATAACTATACGTAACTAATCGGTCTCTCTCGCCTATCTACGTCAGTCACAGTGTGTCGCGCGTACCTTCGAGGGGTGTTTCTCTTTCTTTTCGTTTTTTTTTCTTTTTTAATTAAAAAAAAAAAGTGTATAAAAAAAAGACACGTTGGTTATCCCAGTGATCGGACGGGCTTAGATACATCGACCGAAGGGTGTAAAGATATTAATCTCTATCTTTCTCTCTCTCTCTCTCTCTCTCTCTCTCTCGAAGATGTCGCTTACGGATATCGGACAGTTTTTACGATTAAATCTACCTTCGTACTGATGCGAGTGTCGATGATCGATCGGATAAGGATCAACCCGATCGGTTGTTACGTTTGATCGTTGACGACAGAAGATAGTAAGTTCATTGAAGATTTCGGATTGATATTAACGATAGGACAAGTAAAAAGTTTATATGATGGAGGAGGAGAAGAGAAGCGAGACCTCGCCGAGACCTTCTCAACCGACGCCGTTCAGCATAGCTGATATACTCAGCCGTAGAACGTCTCATGGTGAACACGATAAACGTTCGATGATCGTCGAAACGACAGACGAGATCGGCCAAACGACCGCCGTTAGCGAATCGGTAAAGAGAATAACGTTTGAATCGCGCGATATCAACGGAATACGTGAAATCGAACGGGAACGTTTGCTCGTTACCGGATTTCCAAGATTACCATCGCCGGACGCTAACATGGCACGAGAGTTGGATATACTTAGGAGAAATCTAGCGCACGCGAACCTCTCGAGTTTCGGTGGGTTGCCGCACTTAGCCCAGACATCCTTCAAGCATCTCGAAACATTGGGTAACCTTCCGGCTTATCAGGCAAGCAAAGAGCCCAGGGAATCGTCCCAGAGGCAACAACAGGACGAGGCACTGGATATGAGCAAAAGCAAGTACCTCGGTAAGTATTATATTATCTTTTATTTTCTTTATCATCCTAAGTCCGAACGTAAATTATACACGAGGGATGTCGATTGTTGTGAAGTACAAGACAAAAAAAAAACAAGAAAAAAAAAACAAAAGAAAAAAGATTAGTCGCGCGAATAACTATTTAAAAAAAAAAAAATATGTCCAAAAGGAACATTCGCGAACCCTCGTCAATGTAGACGATAGGGTGAAGTGGGGTAGGGTGGAGTAGGGTAGGGTAGGTAGATAGGTAGGTAGGTAGGTAGGTAGGTACCCTTCCAGAGGATCATGTGTCAGCCACGAGGATATATGTATACTTAAGAGATCATTTAGCCCGGTATCCTTGTAACAGGCGAGCTTTTCAAGCGGTTTTAAAGTTAACCCGAGCACAGATAACGTAATTGAATGTAATTTTAGTAGCATAAGTGCCACTCGAACGGGCAGACGTCACAAGTGGCCGCTACTACTAAACTTCTTCTTCTGCACTTGTCCGATCTCTCCTGGGGCCCCCACACTGTTGCTCTGTCTCGAAAGAATCGAAGATCTATGGATTACCTCGGATACGCTTTTAGATCAAGGTTACGAAATTTGTTGTTCGCAGGAACAAGAAAAAAAAAAGAGAGAGAAAAAAATAAGGGAGGGGAAGTGAAGAAACGTAAGGGATGATTAAGCATAACGTATCGAAATCATACGATCGCCATGCTCCGTTTATACGATCTCGTTTCAAACGGATATTACATCTCGAAAGAGATCTTTGGATCGTTCGATCGTTCGAACTTATCTTCGAGTTATTCTTTCTTTCTCTCTCTCTCTCTCTCTCTCTCTCTCTCTCTCTCTCTCTCTCTCTCTCCTCTCTCCTTTTTTTTATTATTGTTTCTCTTTCTTCCTTTTTATCGATCAACGTCATCCCGACGCGACGCCTTACTTCGGTCCGTATGAAATTACATCGTCGAAATGGCGTTATCTTTCGTTAAGAGCAAACAGAAAATTCCTAGTTCCATCCCTTGCCCCCTGCACCCCACCCCACGCCCTCCAACGCCGCAACCCCCGATAGGGTTTGAAAAGAACCATAGCGCGAAAATCAATCACGCTTTCTAACGATTCGTCGTTCCGTTGATTTTCACTCAAATCCCGCGCGCCACGTTTCTTTCTCGACTTTCAATTTCTCCGACTTTTTGTCTGACGATCTCGAAAGAAACAAAAAAAAAATAAAAGAATAAAAAAAAAAAATAATCGCAAATTTCCTTCTCAACGTTTTCGCGATTTATAAAGCTTGACGACTTTCGGCAGGGCATGGAAAACGACTCGAAACCCTTAATTAAACTAATGATTTCTCACCCTACCGGAGGTGTATAAACCGGCACGAGTTGGCACCGTTTCAACGTGTACTCAGAAAATTACAACTCCTTTTAACGAGAACCATCCCCTGCGGTTCGCTTTATACCTCTCTATGTATGTACATATATATATATATATAACGTAAAATATCTCGACCAATCTCGATCATAACTATATATAATATATATATATAATATATATATGTATACACATGTATATAATCGTTTTATTGGCCGAAACAGATTTCCGTCCTACATCCGCGTCCGTTCATCCTCGTTTCCTTTCCTATTTAACGTTCCCCTTTTTGAATAATTTTCAAAGGACATTACGACGTTTAGGTATCCGACGCTATAATATCTAATAAAACAACACTCCGGATCGAACTTAACTTCATTCTAATTAAACGTAATCTATGAAATTATTTATTTCGAAGCGAAGAAAGACAAAGAAAAAAGGAGAGAGAGAAAGACGAAAGTTAAGATGTTAAGAATGAAAATTAAACGGAAAAAAAAGAAGAGAGATTGTGAAAATTCTAATCAAATTCTGGCACCAAGAGTGATAGAAATTCGTAGATTTGATATATCAGATATTATTGGGCATGGTATTTCAATAAATCGTGGACGATAATTCGATTTCCCTTGTATTTGATAAAATGAGGGAGCAAAGTAAAGAAAGACAGAGAGAGAGAGAGAGAGAGAGAGATGAAGAATCCGAAGGGTCATCGATGTAATCGGAGTGGACTAACACCACTTACTCGTCCTGAACACTCTCTCTCTCTCTCTCTCTCGCTCGCTCGCGCTCTTTCTCTCTCTCTCTCTCTCTCTCATTTTTCTCTCTATCGTTATAGAAGCGACGTACGATGTTTGACGAGAGCATCAAGGATAGGGAAGCATTAGCTGGAAACGAGATGGCATCGGGTTTGACGTCGAAAGTGATCAAATATAGATCTCCATTTAAACGTATTGCGTCTATAATACGTCGAAATTACAGTGATAAATCCTAAGCACCGTGCTTCAAATAAAAAAAAAAGAAAAAAAAAAGAAAAGGAAGAAAGAAAAAAAACTTTCCCAATGAATCACCATTATATTAACATCAAAACTTACTTTTCTCTTTTTCTTTCTGTGTTCTTCTTCTTCTTCTTTTTTTTTTTTTTCTTGAAAAATTAAACACTCGAAAGCAAAAAAGAGAGACTTTCCCCGCTGAATCGCGCGTTAAATTGACACTGAAATTTATTTTCTTTATAATTGTTTTCTTTTTTTTTCTTTTTTTCTTTTTTTATGTTTGAAGAATGAAACATCGTTAAATCGACAGCGCAACTTACATTTTCCTTTTTCTTTTTTCTTTTCTTGGAAGTACGCGAAATTAAGAAGTACAAAAACAGAAGATACAAGAAACGGATATCAATCGACCGTCGGCTATTGCAATTTCTAGATCAAGAAAGTAGGAAAGAAAAAAAAAATATTCTCATCTCCGTGCCACTCGTCGGACAAATACGACGATAACGTGAAAACGGATTGATTTGATGGAGGGGAGAAACGAAAACAAGAGAGGAAGAAAAATAAAAAAAAAAAAAAACCGAATAAAACAAAGAGAGAAGAGATTAAAAGGAATAAAAATAGAAAAAAAGAAAAAAGAATGAAGAAAATTCAATCGCGAAATAAGGCGACCGAGGAGGGTGGCTGGGTGGTTGGTTGGTCGGGGTGGTGACGTGGGCGGTGAGAAGGGGTGGATATCGTATAATTTTCAACGAGGAAAATTTCTTCCTCGTTTTGCAAGAGCACTCCTTACATTTGGCACTCGAGAACTCTTCGTAATACGGGCTGGCCATTCTTGCGGCGTAGCCGAGGAAATCGAGTGGCTTAGGCTCGTTGCCAAGTAGAACGAGCTAGGATGCAACGATGCGAACGATACGATTGCACTTCCACGGAGTTCGTAGATCGAAAGAGAGAGAAACGAGAGAGAGAGAGAGAGAAAGAGAGAGAGAAACGTGAGAGAGACGAGGGGGAGATGGTAAGGGGAGAGGAGAGAATTAACGCTGGGGCTAAAGCGTAAACATGTCGGAGTAGCGAGGGCACGTGTTAATGTTTGAACGAGACATCAAAAGCTAAGGAAATGCGTACACTTGCTGTTTCTCTCTCTCTCTCTCTCTATCTCTCAGTCCATACGTCTGTCCTTCTTTCTTTCTCTCACGTTCCTTCATCATGATATTTCTCTATTTTACTCCCTTTTCTTCGGTCGAATCGCGCCGTTTCTCTATGGCTCCTACTCGAGTATGGTTACTTTTCACGCATACATAACCGATCCCATCCCATCCCGTCCCATCCCTCCCTCCCATCCCATTCCCAACGAGTCTCTCATCCAACTGCAAAGCACAGTCGCTTCGGATTATCGACCGTGATGTAAACATACCGTCTGGAAACAGTTTTCTTTAGCGAATAGGCGCCATTCGATTCGTTAAAATGTATTACATTGGACGGATATTGGTTATCTATTATATATATATATATATATATATATATATATATATATATGTATGTATATGTATATATATATATATATATGTATATATATTGGGTGTACCTAACGATCGTTTACGAATGAAATGCGTATTACGCCCTACGGCATAACGCGTATCGTTTCATTTATCTCTTCTCGGATGACCTTTGGGAAATATTTGAAAATGACATTTCCGATTTATAACGATAGGTAAAATCACAAGATTTCGAATATAGAATGAAATTGGTGTGGGGTTAGGATAACGATGAATAAAGAATTTCTATATTTCGAGAAATTCATTTTTTTTTTTTTTTTTCATTTGCAAACCACGCGGGTGAAGAGTTATTTTTAATTACAAAAAAAAAAAAATGTTTCGAATTATTTGAAAAAAGAAATACGAAAGACGAAAGAAAAAAGGAAAAAAGATGACGAAGAATCATTTTCCATTCCTCTTATTTTTTCTTTTTTCTTTTCTAATCTCTTTACAGACGATATCGAAGAAGACATATTCGAGTCGCAAAATCACGGGCAAAGCTTGCAAAGCAGAAAGAAACGTAGCAGGGCAGCCTTCTCTCACGCTCAGGTCTACGAATTGGAGAGAAGATTCGCAGCTCAGAAATATTTGTCAGGGCCTGAACGCGCTGACCTAGCACGAGGGTTGAAACTAACCGAGACCCAAGTTAAGATATGGTTTCAAAACCGACGGTAAGATTGAGAAAAATATTTCGATTCTTTTCCCCCTTTCTTCCCGCCCCCTCACCCCAACGACGGATTCTTCTCGTTCGTTTGCAGCATTCGCGTTGGCGTAATATTTATAAGCGTTTGGCATTATCGAACAGTTATCTCGATAAAAAAAAAAAAAAAAAAAGAAAAAAGAAAAAAACAAATTGCGATAAAACTCTTCTCTCTTCGATTGACTAAAATGAGAAGAAAACGGAGGAAAGAATCAAAAAAAAAAAAAAACACGCTGCAAGTAATCTTGCAGGGTTTTACAAGGAGTAAAGGAAAAAATATATATATATGTATAAACACGTATAAACACGTACATCGTTTTAAAGAATGCGATTTAATTTTTATTGACGAACGATCAACAACAAAGGAAAAAAGAGAATAAAAAAAAAAAAAAAAAAAAAAAAGAATAAAGAGAAGAAATATCATCGGAGTAACACCTTCTCGTTATATCGTTTCAGATACAAAACCAAAAGACGTCAGCAACAGGAATTAGGGGCAATGGTGAATTCCGGAAACGCGAGACGCGTAGCCGTACGCGTTTTGGTACATCCCGACGAGCATTTGAGAGGATTACCTCTTCGTGGTTCAGGACAACTTCCCGGACAAATGTCGAGCCCGCAGATTCATCCGGCTAACAAAGCCCTCGGTGGTTTCCCTTACTATTGTCTGCCCTATCACCCCTTGCTTTGTCCGCCCTTACACTCAACCCACATTCAGGTACAAAACTCGATCACGCCAGATCTCGATCAGGGACAAATAGTTAAATTGAACAACGACAAGTAAATTCGATATGAGAACGTCTACGAATCAAATATCATTTATTTCTAATGGAGTGGGGAGGGGGGGGGGGAATAACTTCTATCGACATTTCTACCTTCCGATGGGACGTTTTGTGTCGAATTTTTATTGAAAAAAAAAAAAAAAAAGAGACACGAAAGCGACTCATCCTTTTAGATTTATTAGCGTGTGAACAGTTTCTAAGCACCGGCGGAGTGCTCATCGTCGGACATTCTATACATAATAATAAATAAATAAATATATATATATATATATATATATATATATATATACGTATATATATATATATAAATATATTTATTTATTATAAGTATCATAGATACAACGTAGGTGAGAGCGTGTAAATTAGATTGTAAATAAGTGTATAAAAAAATGGTTTGACGAAATCGTGGAGCAAAATTATCGATCGACGAAATATTTATTTACCACCATTTAACTTCAATCCTATCACGTTGATTATACCAAAGACGGCGTATGTGCAATAAAAAAAAAGAAAGAGAGAGAGAGAGAGAGAGAGAGAGAGAGAGAGAGAGAGAGATATCTGCAAAGTCGATTGTATTTCGTTGCTAAAAATTATTACACCATTACCATTATTATTATTAATTATTATTAATTATGATTATTATTATTATTATTATTATTATTATTATTATTATTATTATTATTATTATTGTATCTTCACAAAGGGAATCGTATGTTACGCTCGTTTCTCTGTAGACACGCGGCGATTCGAGATGTATCTGTCAAAGAAAAAAAAAAAAAAAAAAGAAAAAAGGAAAAGAAAAAAAAAATACAAGTTCGCTCATTAAATCAAAAAAATAATAATATGAATTTCTATTTCTTCTAACAGTCCCTCCTCACCTAAAATCCGAAAGAAATCAAGAAAGAAAGGAAGAAAGAAAGAAAGAAAGAGGAAAAAAGAAGAGAGAAGAAAAGAAAAAAGAAACATCTTCATATACGATCACCGAAGTAGGGTAACTCGTAAAGTTCTAACGTATTTTACGAACCTCTTCCCTTATTTTTTTTTCACGTTTCTTTTTTTTATCTTTCCTCTCTCTCTCTCCCTCTCTCAATCTCTCTATCTCTCTCCCTCTCTCTCTCTCCGTCACTCTATACTTAAGTCATAATTTTTTGGTCGATGACCATACGGGACAAGTGGAAAATTCGATTTCTATTAAACACTGAGTCGCCCTCGCCCTCCCCCTCCCCCTAACCCCCTTCGAAGGGCGCAACGAGCCACCGAGGGGCTTTTCCCATAAGAGTTTTAATAGTCCCGTCTCTGGGTGGGCTGAACAGACATCTGATATGTTTATTCAGACGCGGCGACCGGCAGAGTTAACAGAGTTAACTCCGTTCTCCAACGGAAGAAAAAAGAGAGAGAGAGAGAGAGAGAGAGAGAGAGAGAGAGAGAGAGAGAGAGAGGACTGGGGTGGGAGGATGGTGACGAGGATCGGGGGAGGGCGGCCGAAGAGGAGGAGGAGGAGGAGGACTAGTTCTGACACTCATCTGTTATAAACAAAAGAGTTACATTACCGTCGCCGAAAGGAAGTTCACGTGCGTGTCTTCTTCGTTATTGGCTTTCGTGGGGAGAAAGAAGAGAGAGTGAGAGAGAGAGAGATAGATAAAGATAGATATAGATATAGAAAGAGAGAAAGTTGAGTCCCTTTGACGTTTCACCGTCCTTCAGATCTTTCGAGAATTCGAACGAGAAGAGAACATCGTGCGGCATATATTAGTTTTTCAAAATTACGATTAAATTTCGTCGAGATCCAATATACGAATGGCTGGCCGATTAAATTTCATGATTGTTTTTGTTCCGAAGTAAAATCGTAAAGTGTAAACATACATGTGGTGCATGCGTAGTACCTATCTACGCATACGTATATGCGTGTAGTACGTACCGGGTATACTACGCTTTCTACCTACGTTGTACGTTGTACGTGTGTGTCGAAGGTTCTTTTTTCCCTTTTTTTTTTTTTTTTTACAAAATATCTTTCATCTCTCCTAACGATCTTATCGCTTTATCATCTAATAATGACTTTCATATCTTTTGCGCTATATAAATATAAGAGATGAATATAAGAGAGAGTAATTCAAACATTCGATACTTCATTACGTCTCGTTTGTAGTTACTCATAAAAAAGAAAAAAATAAATAAGTAAATAAAAAAATGATATACGTTCGTACGATAATAATCGTGTGGATATAAATATGTAATTACATTACATTACATTACATACATACATACATACATACATAAATACGTACGTACATACGTACGTATGTACACGTACGGACATATGTGAGATCAATTAGGAGCATCCTTCGTTCCGCTCGCTTCTTGAATGGAAAGGATCATCTTGAAAAGCGTTACAGAAGAGAGAGAAAGAGAAAGAGAGAGAGAGAGAGAGGGAGAGAGAGAGAGATAGAGGTGGGAGTTTTATAGTCGCTTCTGCAGTCCATTACCGTTTCGTTTAGATCGCTCGTCTAAACATTCCACAGCCGTAATACTGTTCCGTTCGGGCAGACCTTGTGCCAGCTTATAGAGTATCGCCATTAGTATACTAGCTAGTAGCCTTAATGACTTGCGGTTTCGTTGCGAGAAATTTACAATTTTATATACCACACGTCTCAAAAGGAACCGGCCCCGTTATGCTTTTCCATGGAAGATCGTTCGGTAAAATGATTTCATTTTCTCTCGTTTACCAATGAGACCATTGTAAACTCTCCATTTATATTCTCTACTCTCTCTTTCTTTCTCTCCCTCTCTCTCTCTCTCTCTCTCTCTCTCTCTCTCTCTCTCGACATATCATTGTTATTATTTAGAGAGAGATAGAGAATAATTTCTAGGAAATATATGTATGCATGTATTTATATATGTATGTATAAGGAAGACGGAAGAAAAAAATAAAAAACGAAATTTAATTAAATCAAATATAAAAAAGGAGATAAAGATTGAAAGAGAGAGAGATGATATATATATATATATATATATATATATATATATATATATATATATAATATGTACATATACTCGCACACTCGAATTCGTAGTAACACGAGAGTAATTATTCGCATTGTAATTTTCGAGGAAAAGTGTCATTACACGCGTTCGAAATTTTCTACGAAACGTTGGCAGATCGAAAGAGAACAGAGAAACAGAGAGAGAAAGAGAGAGAAAGAGAGTATGAAGGTGGAGCAGGTTTTAACGACACCAAAGTTACTCTCTCTCTCTCTCTCTCTCTCTCTCCTCTTTCTCTCTCTCTCTGTCTTTCTCATTCCCTCTACCGAAACAAGAAAGGAGCGATTTGTCGCTCAATCAAGCGACAGAAGCTAATTTTCATTAGCTGTTAATAGTGCCGTAGCGAGGTCCTCACCCCCTCCCACCCCGATCCCACCACCCCCACTCCTCGCTCTCTCTTTCTCTCTATCTTCTCTTTCGGTTCGATCTCTGACCCTTCATCGACGTTTGTATGTAGTCTTTCCTCCTCCCCCTTCCACCTCCTATTCCCTCCTCCTCTACTCTTTGTCCATCTCCACCTCCATGATCCTTCGTTTTTGGACAAAGAGAAAGAGAGAGAGAGAGAGAGAGAGAGAGAGAGAGAACGAAATAAAGAATGTATCTCCAGGTTAAAATTTTAATATATATAATAAACCATATAATAAATTATATATAATAAATATTTAATATATCATAAACCATGATATTGTATAAAATATATATGTATATATGTATCTATATATATATATATATGTGGTGTGTGTGTGCGTGCGTGTGTGTGTGTCAATTTATTGTTTTCTTTTCTATTTCTCTCTTGTTCCTTTTTTCCACCCCATCAATTAAAAACGAACGACAATAGTCTTCGACGGATCGTTCCTTTGGTTGTTGCTCTCTTTAGACGCAATACGACAAATAAAAGGGATATCATCGATAACGACTCGATAAGAAGATACCAATGTTAAGACTAAAAATTTACGAACGTATCTCTCGAAGTAACAATTTCAACGATTCCTTCGACGAAACCACGAACGGGTGGTGTGGCTGTATCCTCGTCGCGTTGTCACATAAGGACGGACAATTTTTTTTCGGTTAATGGCCACGCAGGAGCTATTATCAATTTCGCACGGGTCATTTCAGGTACGAATAAAAATTCAGAAATCCTCTTTTCTCTCTCTCTCTCTCTCTCTCTCTCTCTCTCTCTCACTCTGTCTATCTATCTCTCCTTTTTCCCCCTTTTCCCTATTTTTTCTTTTTCATCCTTTTTTTTTTCTTTTTCGTTCGTAGCGCCTCGTTCCGTCTCCTACAATGGTGCGCGGCACCAGTCGATGGGCTCGTGCAAATTTAAAAGTCTAATGGTGCGCGCGAGTCCGACTCGCGGTGGAGGTGGTGGAGGTGAAAGGCGGGGGAAAGGGAGGACCGACCCGTCGGCCCTTTTTTGCAGCACTCGAAAAATTTTCTTCCCTTCTTTTCCTCCTCCATTTCTTTTCTTTTCTTTTCTTTTTTTTTTTTCTTTTTATCGTATCGTATTTTTATTCTCCCTCCCGTCCTACGTGTCACATTATTCCTCTTCAGCTTCCATTTCTTTACTATCTTACTTTTTACTTTCGTCTTTGTTACCGTCACCATCGTCCTTTTATTTCTTTTATTTTATTCCTTTTTTCAACGAAAGAGAAAAACCGTTGCGAAGAAATCGATGAAATCGGAGGGTCGATCGATCGATCTCGCTTTTTTCTTTTTTTTTTTTTTTTTTCGAATGAAAGATATTCGTATTTGAATGACGAAATAATATAAGGATTGACCGATTGATCGATCTAGATCGTAAAAGTCATCGCACGTTTTAACGAAGTCGCTGGGGAACGGAGAATCGGGTAAGAGGTGGGCGGGGGAGGGGGCGGCGGGTGGTGGGTGGAGACGTTTCAAGCCGTAACGAAATTCGATCGAAGTGAGTCGTTAAAGAGAAGTTAGAATGTTTTCTACGGACACGGAGAAGTCCCCCTTTAACCTCTTCAATAGTCCGCGTGACACTCGGCTTCTTCCTCGGTTTCCTTGGTAACCGGGCCAATTGAAACGCGTGTCAGAAGTTAAAGGGCGGACATGTAAGAGAGAGAGAGAGAGAGAGAGAGAGAGAGAGAGAGAGAGAGAGAGAGAGAGATTGAACGAGCAAGAGATAGAGGCACAAGTGTCGGAAGAAAATCTCCAACTTCGCTATCATCAGTGATTCCCTTTTTATATCGTTTCGAGTACACCGAAGATTCAAAGGCAGAGACTATAAAAAGAAACAAAGAAAAAAAAAATTGTCTTTTAGCATAAACCATGCTTTACGACAGCGAATTACACAATATCCTATGTCATGTATCTCTTTCGTAATAGATATATACACATATATTTTTCTTTTCGTTTTTCATTTTATAAAGAAAAAAAAAAAAAGAAAAAAAAAAAGTACCTCAACGGAAACACTCATTCGATCAATCGTATTATCGTACTGACCGAGAATGCCGAAGAAGGATGGGAAGAACGAATAAAAGGAAAAAGTACGGGGATAAAGAATTGAGAACTATTTTGTTTTGACGGGGAAAAAAAAGGGTAAGGTAAGGAAGGCGAGAGGAGAAGGAAAAAAAAGAAAAGAAATAAATAGAGAGAATTGCCTCGATGATGAATCGTCGACGACGATTTTCCGTCGACGGAGAGAATAAAAATGAAAGGAAATAGTCGAGTGAGCGTGGCTCATCAAACGTAGTAACGATGCTTATCTTCTTCTATCGAGAAGGCGAGGAGGGGATAAGGGGGAGGGGGAGAGCTGGTTGTGAAGATAAAAAGGAGATAGAGAGAGAGAGAGAGAGAGAGAGAGAGAGAGAGAGAAGTTGTCTGAGACGAACTACCAAGGAAACCGTTTTCTCCGCTTTTCCGGCATTTCAAAGAAGCAATTTAGCGATTTTTCGTGGCGGCGACAGTGCTTCGCCGCCGCCGCCGAGAAAATTGGCGTACGGAGCGGCCAATCAACAGCGTTTCATGCAGCGGTTCGTCGCGGTTCGAGAGAGAAAGAGAGAGAGAGAGAGAGAGTTGGAAAAATTCTTTCGCTCGAATTTTTCCTTACACGAGAAGCAAGCACGTCATTTATATACGCAAGAACGATTTTTCCCATTGGAAATAATAATAATCGATTTCTAATATATTCACAGTTTCTTACACGAGATTTCCTAGATCATATCGTTGCTATCTATCCATGTATATATATATATATATATATATATGTGTGTCATGAAAATAATATATCGAATTTTTCCTTTTATATCTCCCAATCGTCACACTATTATTTCATAAAATATATATAGATGTATATAGGGTCGTCAAGGATGAAATTTGTAGAAAAAAAAAAAAAAAGGAAATTAGATATTATCAACCACACATTTCACCCTTGACGACTATATATATATATATATATATATATATATATATATATATATATATATGCACATATACATATTAATTAGATTTGAATCGTTTATATAAAAGAAAAATGGAAATACACAGGCGGCCTCTAAACGAGTAGCTACGAAGAAAAAAAAAATGACAATATTCGAACGAAAGCGAAGGTAAGAAAAAAGAAACACTCTCTATTTTCATCTCTACGAAACATCCTTACTCGATCTATGTAACGTGCCTCTAAGTACATACATCAATGTCGTATACGTATTTAATTACGTAGATTTCCCGTAGATACAATATTCCTTTTATTCTTACTGAATGAATTACATTAAAATATACTAAGCTTCATCGTCGTATATCGATTATAAGTGAACGTCTTTCCTGGTACATTCATCGATCGTCGTGAATTATACCTACCTATTTACTTACTTACTTATTTACTCGCTCGCTTGTCACTTACAAAAAAAAAAAAAAGAAATACGGAGGAAAAGAAAGAACGATTTTGCCAATATGAGAGACCGTTTAGGGTGGAATATATATTCCTATAAATAGGTTTCGAATTACCCAAGAGACGTAGGGCCTCCTCGCCACCGCCGGGAAGATTATCCGTCCGCTCATGCGTCCTCGTCTTCGTCTTCGTCGTCTTCGTCTTCGTCTTCGTCTTCGTCGTCTTCGTCTTCGGTGTTTTAGTCGTCCATATTGGAAAAATAAACGAGAGACGGCGTAGGAAACAGCAGATGACTACTCTCGTTTGGTTGTTGTGTGTGTGTTGTTACGATGCCGGCGGCACACTGACAACACAACTACTCCTAGCACGTACGAATCGTCCTCGGGAGTGACAGCCGCCTATGGCCGATTGTTTTTCAGTTTACCTTAACGTTTCGCTTTCGTTTTCGATATTCCACGGTCGTTGAACGAGCTCTTTTCCCCACTCCTCCCTCTTTTACTCTTCGACGACCCCAACCAACCATCATTCCATTTCTCTCTCTCTCTCTCTCTCTCTCTCTCTCTCTCTCTCTCTACAGTCACTGTTGTCGTCCTTTATATCGTTCCCTGTGGTTACTGCGAGAGTTATATCGGGCACCGAACACGAGAGAACTATTTGATTTTATGAGATCTCGCGAACGATTTCGTGCTCACGACAGATGCTGCTACTAACCGTGCGCTTCTGGTACGAGCAAAAAAGATGATAAAGAAAAAGAAGAAGAAGAAGAGGAAGAGGAAGAAGAAGAAGAAGAAGAAGAAGAAGAAGAAGAGTCGAAGGAGACGAAGAAAAGCACGCCGCCGACTCGAATCTTTTTATCATCACTGTTAGTGACGAACGAAATTAGAAGAGACGGATGCTAGAATCTCGCTGACAGCCGACTATCGTTTCTTTTTGCCGAGCGCGTGGCACTTTCTTACGGCGCGCCTGTTTCGTTCTTCTCTTTTTTCTTTTTTTTTTTTTTATTTTAATTATTAAAACAAACAAACGAAATCTTCCTTTCTCTTTTCTTTTATTTTTTTTTTTTTCGCAAGTAAATTCCATCGGAAGCGCCGTCGATGGCGAGATCGTATACGACAGTTTTATTAAGCGAATTTCTATTATCGTCCACGAATCGTCCTGAAACACGGGCGACATTATTATTTTCTTCTTTTTTTTTTTTTTTATTTCTCGTTTTTATCATTTACCAATTTTTTAATATTCCATCGTTTTTCTCGTCGTCGCGTGTTCCGATTTAAACGCGTAAAATATTAGCGAACACGACGGCAACTGTTTTATCTGTCATTGATTGAGGGAGTATACTTCGATAGAAGAAAAAAATAAGAAAGGAAAAAAGAAACATTATCCACGGAGTATGAATTTCGTTCTGTCGTTTGAGAGATACAAGTGACTCGGAGAGAATTAACGATGGATTACAATTCTGCATGGGTTCCTCGCGTCGGTATGATATCGACGTAAGAATATCGACGGACTCTTTATCCTGTAGTTACCGACTGCCGGTTAATCAAAAAAGACTGTCCTGTAGTACCCGATGCAGAACACTTTACCGACAAAAGATATAAACTTCGTCCCAATCGGTAAAGAGGATACGAACTGGGAAGGACTAGGATGACTGTAATGAAAATATTGCTGATGGTATAGCCGCTAACATAAGTTCTTTCATTCGCAATTTAGAGAGCGTCCCTTTCGTTTACGTTGGTAGAACGAATCGTAATGGCCCATAAATCCTCGCTTTTTTTTGTCCCTATCTTTTTTCTTTTTCGTTTTCTCATTTTTTTTTCTGATCTTTTTTTTCTTTCCCTTCTTTTCTTTTTAAGCACTATAGCGCGCTTTTTATTATTTTCGGCCAAGCGAGTGTGAATAATCGAATAATTACCTTTCCAAGTCCGTAATTAGGCCACCGCGGGAGAACTTTTTCCCAGAGCCCCATCGTTCCAAACTCGAAAGTTTCTGCTCCGACAGACTGACATGATGTGTTCCCCGCTATAATATAATAAATACACTGTCTTTCTGCTAATACCTCCATTCATGCTACTCAAACCGGACGACTCTATTAAAAGAATTTCGAAAGGTAGAGAGCGCGTAAGTAGATGTGTAACAACGCGCATTATACGTATACGAATACACTCATTTGAAAGTGGCCGAATCTCTTTATAGAAAAACGTCGGGTAGACACGCAAATGAAATATTTTATATGCAAACAAATTGTAGAAAAACACGCGCTCGCGTTAAAACGACCCCACGAAATAACGTCGAAGTTATATTTTTTCTCTTATTATTATTATTATTATTAATTTTTTTTTTCTTATCTACGATCATCGTAGATATCTATCAAGCAGCAGCTTTAATACGATTACGCGGCGATTATAAAACTTGCTCGGGCATCATTACTTTCGTTTTTTCTTTATCTTTTTTTTTTTTTTTTTTTTTTTTTGAAAAATCACACGTCCATCGATGACGAGGGAGAAAATAAGTCGATCCCCTTAAAACCAAAGCTTTAATGTTAGGTGTCGAAAGATCACGGAAGTAAATTAAACAAATTTTCTTCTCTCTCTCTCTCTGTTTTTCTTTTTCTTTTTTTTACGAGATCTATGTTCGAAAAGATTAGTCCTAACGAAGCCGCGATAATTTTGACTCGTTGATTGGACCTCCTCACTCCCTAATTACTACGTGCTCGTTATTATCTACGAAAGATCTAAAGATCACCACCATCCTTCCTTTACCTTTCTTTCTTTCTTTCCTTTTCTTTCGACTTTTTTCTTCTTTTGATTTTACGTTTCTTTTTTTTTTGTTTTTCTTTTCCTCTTTCGATAGACAAAAATCTCGGAAAGGTTACGTCGTTTGCGAGAGTGAGAGCGCAGGCGCGGGCGCGCGCCCGCGCCTGCGCTCTCGAGCCCGCTAATTTTCCTAATAGATTAAGTATCGGAGGAGCTTGTCATTTCGATGGCACGCTAAGTGAGCCGCGCGCTCACCATTGTTTCACAAACAAAAGACGGCCGCTTTGCCAGTCATGGCGGCTCTCTTTGAACGCCCCTCGGCCAATCGGCGCTCGCCTTTAGAAGCGCCAAGTACAAAAGAAACCGGCCAGAGATGATTGAGATTTTCTCTCTCTCTCTCTCTCTCTCTCTCTCTCTGTCTCTATCTATCTCTCTTTCTGTCTTTCCACGCATACTCGCTGTCTTCTACGTTCTTCTTCGCCACTTACACATTTATATATATAATATATATATGTGTGTGTGTGTGTGTGTGTGGGTGTGTACGTGTGTAGATATATACTACGTACTCTCATATACAAAACAAAACAAAAAACAAAAATGCATGCACAACGCGCATCGAAAGTGACCGCGATATTACGATGTATGTTTTAAGAGACGTTTCATCGAATTGTTTCAAAACACAGATGGACGAACGATTTCTCTCGATTTTCTGGAATTACGGGAAAACTAAAAATTCATATCCAATCGTTCGAATCTTCGTCCTCGTATGATATCGTTCGAGCTGTATTCAAATCGATCGATCCTTCGAACAACATCGATCGTTCTACCTCATACGATCGAATTTTTTCGAATGACTGAATTAATAAAAAAAAAAAAAAAAAAAAAAAAAGAAAGAAAGAAATAATAACAAAATGAAAAAATAAAAAGCAAAGGAACGAAAAATTATAATTCCACTTCTCGAGTTTGCTCGATTTTAATATTAATCCACTTTAATCATTCGAGTAAAATCTTATCTTTTAATAAATCTTTAACATCTTAAAACGCGATCCGGATGATATTATACTTCCACGAGAGCGGGGATGTCGTAAGTTGAATCGTTGATAATTGGGGGATCGTTGGCAGTAATCGTTCGAGCCAATCAATTCGCAGGAGCGAGCCAATGAAAATCAATCGACTGATTGATGCCGCTCGAAAGGAAGCTCGTCACGGTGGTAAGGGGGAGGGGGAGCGTTATTATGGGGATGGCGAGGGGTGAGGTGGGCGGGGTTTTACGGGGACGAAGGTGTTCTCTCTCTCTCTCTCTCTCTCTCTCTCTCTCTCTATTTCACTCACTATCCGTCTATCTGTCTCTCGTCAGAAAAGGTAATCTCGCAAAAAGAATCCTCGGATTCGAGCCGCCGCGAAATCGTTGCCTTTGTGCCGGTGTAATAGAATTTTTCGGTAGGTAAAAATCACTGTTGAAGAAATAAGAGGGGAAGAGGGAGGGGAGAAGAATGAGACGACGAGACGGAGGGGTGAGGGTGGGGGGAGGGGGAGGGTGAGAGGAAGAGGGTAAGAGGATGAAGCGGAATGGCTGCAGGCTTTAGGGAGGGAGGGAGGGAGGGACGGGGCAGAGGAAGAAAGTGAAAGGGTAAAAGGATGCGCTGACTCGGTCGGCGGGAAAATTTTTTCAAAAATCAGTTGACAGTATACGCGTACGTTCCGGCAACGTCATTGGCGGCTCCTTTGCCGGCCGGCCTTTTTTGCCCGGGCCAACATCGATTTTTGAAGAGGTCTCGGGATCGCTAATTGATTAATCATGATCCTCCGGAGTTACCTAAGCCTCCGCCACGCTCTTATCCTTCTTCTCCTCCTCCTCCTCCTCCTCCTCCTCCTCCTTCTTCTCCATCATTCTCATACTACTCTTCCTTTTCTTCCCCACCCTCTTTTTCCCCTCCTCATCCTACTCTCGTTTACCATCATCCTCCACCCTTCTCATTGTCCGTCGTCTTTCTATCCGTGCCTGTCCTTTGATGGAAATCGAAGGACGATCCGTAAAAGGAAAAACAAAAAGAGAAGAAGAAAAAAAAATGAACGGAAGAAGAAGAGGAAGAGAGAAGGAAAGAGAAGAAGAAGAAGAAAAAGAAGAAGAAGGACACGACGACGACGACGACGACGACGAAGTTCACGGGCACGTTTCCAGTTTCGTATGGTCGAACAGGATTGATTTTTTCTTTCTATCTCTTTTTTTTTCTTTTCCTTTTTTACGGGGTATCATTTTTTATCGAAGATAAATCGTAACGGTTATATGTATTATGGAATACTTTTTCTTTTTCTTTTATATATATGTGTATATAGGACTGATCATTCGAACGGATTAGCGCGGACGTTGTTTTTTTTTTTTTTTTTTTTTTTTCTCTTTTAGAACGAAATCATAAATTCGTTAGCTTCTAGGATAATATGAATCTTGAAGAATGCATGCGCTTGTCATTGTTTCAATGAAGCTCGCAACTATCGTACGTCGTAACTTCAAGCGATAATCCCGAGCATTTACTCGGATCAGTGTTAACGAAACGATAACTCTCGCGATATCTTGATGTTGCCCAATAATAATTATAATAATAATAATAATAATAATAATAATAATAATAATAATAATAATAATAATAATAATTAAGTCGGAATTTACAATATTATATCGGTATATATATGTATATATATATATATATATACTTTAATGAACCATAGGTTACTAATATATATTTCATTGAAAATATCAATATTGTTTATCATCTAAGCTAATGTATCCACGCCTATGTATTTACGTGCTTATATACATATATATATATACACACATATATACGTACGTGGAATATTTGTTCCAACGTATAAATAAAATGAGGACGTCAACTAAAAAACGTGAATCCGGATCCGGATCTACTTGTTTGCCGATCGTTTCGAAAGATTTCCCCTTAATAACGTATCCATTGCTTTTAGCTCAGAAATCGTGCCTGTAATAGGCAAGGTAACAGTGCTTTGAGAGTTAATTAAATCAAAGGCTGCCGACCAGGCATCGCAATAAAAAGTAAGAATGCGCGCGTCTGTTACGAGAGCCATGCATTATAGGAATCGGTGGTAATAAAAGGAAAACTTTACGGGTGAAAGATAAGCCGCCCCTCCCCCCTCCCACCCTCCCACTCTCCCGTCCAACTGACCCACCGTGTTCCTACGTTCCTACGTTTAGAGATCTCGAAACCTTCAATAAAAATCGTGCTCACCCGGGACCATTTTGAATATAAGAAGGACTATCACGAAATCCACTTAAAAAAAAAAAAAAAATAATAAAAAACAAAAAAAAAAATAAATAAAAACAGAAGAAAAGCATAGAAAAAAAGAAATAAACTAATAAAAAGTTGATTACGAAAGTAACGATCCGTCTGACTTATAACAAAATTCAACTGTTAACCAATCGATTTGATACTACTGTAACAGCGTGCCTATGACAAATTTCTAAAATATACCTGTGTAAACTATTAAAGAAAGAAAAAAGGAAAGAAATAAAATAAAATAAAATAAAACGAATAAATAAAAATAACTTCTCTCCTTTCCTTCTTTTACTAATGACCACGAAATTCTCTCTCCAAAGAGAGAGAGAGAGAGAGAGAGAGAGAGAGAGAGAGAGAAAATAAAAAGAAAAAGGAAATAAAAAATAGAACGAACGAACAAACGAACAAAAACAAAGATGATTATTTACGGTGTTAAAAGGCAACGATTAAAAAAACGCAAGAAATTAACCTGTTATTCGATCGAACTAATATTCTAACAGCAGTTACATACATACATGCATACATACATACACACACATACATGCATAAACGTACACGTATATACTTATGAGAAGTACAGAAAATATCCCAATTTCACTCGATCGGGCCTCATTCATTTTTTCTCTCCGTTTTTATTTATTAAAATTTTTTTTTCGGGCTAATATTTTCCCCATACCAACGTACACGATGCAGGATGCATCGTAAAAGCGTTGCTATCACTACTCACGTACCGCGCGCGCCGGGAAACCAACGAGCTGTCTGCAGCCCCCGATCGAGAGAACTTTAATTACGAAAATAATACGCGTAGAGAGAAAGAGAGATAGAGAGAGAGGGGGAGAGAGAGAGAGAGAGCCTCGTTGCGTGAGTTCACGATGATACGCAACGGGGTTAAATAAACGATGAATTAAATATAACCGGCAGGTCGTCCTCCGTTCGAGATGTTGAGAGGAAGGTTGAGGAAAGTAGGAGGAAAGGAGGAGCTGGTGGAGGAGAGAGCGGGAGGGTGGTGGTGAAGGGACGTGGGGTTAGGGACAGGGGGTGGTTAGCGGAAGGCTGGAGACGACCGGCAACGGAGCAGCTGCGGAATGATTGTGCACATTTCGAGGAAGCGTACAAGGTAAAGTCAATTTTTCACAACGTCAGACACGAATTCTGATTGATCGATAAATTGATTGTATCAGGGAGCACCCCCTCTTACCCCTTTTCTCGAGATCCTCGGTGTAATCGGTACTCGCTCTCTCTCCTTCTCTCTCTCTCTCTCTCTCTCTCTTTTGCCATCCTTCGTCACATAATCGTGCCCTTCCGTGTATTTGCCTTCTAACAAAGAAGACACAAAACTATCCGATTACTCGGTTGTCGTTAAAAAACATACGAAGCTAAGATAAAGAAATAATGACGATCTTTCCGTCTTATCTTCCTTTTTTTCTTTTTCTTTTCTTTCTTTTTTTTTTTTTTTTTTTTTATTATCACTACACTTTTTTTTTTTCTATTATTTCATTAATTTTTTCTCTTCTCCATCTTAAAAATACTCCGGATCCCATCTTATTACGATCCATGTGAAGTATTATTTCTTTATTTTCCTTACGTACGAGGAGACGTCGCAATATATCGTAATTTATAGATTAGCGTGATTTCCTTAAGAAGATAATTATTTTATATACGTATGTATACGTATATATAAATAATGTAAATCTCGATTACGGATAACGAAATTGATTAAAAGTGTCATCGTTAAGGATTGCATGTATCTCGAGTTCGATGGCTCCTTCCTTTTTTTTTTCCCGGATTGCTTTGAAGAAACGAAACCGAAAAGAAAAGGAAAACGGAAAAAGAAGAAGGAAGAAGAAGTAGGAGAAGAAAAAGAAACAAAGAGCGGCCTATAAAAACTTTTTAGGATCGCATTGGAAGCAATAAACTTTATGATTATTCTAATGAAACGCTTTTACCGAGTGAACCACGTCTCTACGATCGAAAGGACTCGAGTAGAAATCCGTCCCTGAGTGATCCTGCTAATCTTTCGAATCCTAATAGAGATTCTCAGCCCTCTTTCAACGAAGATAACATCCTTCGCGTTGCATCCTTGTCAGTCTCTTCTTCTTCTTCTTCTTCGTCTTCTTCTTCTCTTCTTCTTCTCGTCTTCTTCTTCATCTTCTTCTACCTTTCTTCCATTATGCCGAGACTCTCCGAGCAAGAGCAACCATTGCTGGGGTTTCTTCTTAACCATTTGATACGCCTATTCTTTCGACGCTTAGAAATTATGAAGAAAAAAAAAAAAGAGAAAGAGAAGGAGAGATAGAGAAAGAAAAAGAGAGAAAAAAAAACTAAAAAGAATCTTTGAGAAAATAAATACGTTAATTGGAACGATCGATGATCTATCATACTGAACGTATGACCCCCATACTCAATGTCCATAATATATAATATTTTTAATGATCGATGATCGATGAGGTCGATTTAATTTGATCTAAATTTCTAAACGATAAAGTATTTAAACGAGAATACCAATTAAAGATCTTAATGGTCTTATTCATTATGATTATAACAAGATTAACGTATCGTCAATCTATCTATCTACATATATACATATATATATACACACACACATATATATATATATATATATATATATACACACATACACACATAGGAGGAAATCGAATTTGAGAAGCGGAGAATCGATCGTGTAAAAAAGGATGAAAATTATGATGCAAAAAAAAAAAAACAGAATAGAAACAGATCAAATATTTTTCAAATATTCTTTTCTTGACAAAGAAAAAAAAAGCAAAATCGAAAACAATGAAAAAGAGATTGAAATAAAAAACAATAGAGATCATCGTCATCGCAAAAATCGGAAATGCGTCGAAACACGTGTCAGAGAGTGAAAAAAGAGAGAGACAGAGAGACAGAGAGAGAGAGAGAGAGCGAGAGAGAGAGAGAGAGAAAGAGATAAAGTAATACGAGTAAGCGGCAAAGAGAAAGGGTTAGGCGTAGGAGGGTTTTGCCTTCTCTCCCTGCCGTTTGAAGGGCGTCGCGCGCGCGCGCGCGCGCGCTCACTCGCTCGCTTGTTCGCTCGAGCGTGCGAGCGTGCGAGCGTGCGAGAGCGTGCAAACGTACGAGTAGTCTTACCGAGTTGGAGTCGTGGACGCGGACTAATGATCGAAGAAAGGAGCCGCCTAAACGACCCGTGTCCTCGGCTGTTAGGACTCTCGTTGGAGCAGAGCAACTCCGATTCGTCGGATTCACCGACGAGACCAACGAGACCAACAAACACCCCCCTCCCCTCCCCTCCCCCGCCTTTCCTACCCCTCCGAGTTCCCTTCTCCTCTGTCCTCTCTCCTCGCTCCTCGCTCCTACCTCCCCCCACCTCCCCTTTCTGTCCCACCCCCCCTTTTTCTCTACTTACACGTTTCTCGTCGCGTTGTCCTCCTTTTTAAGACTCCCGCGTCGCGAAACCGTGGGAGACTAAAAATCTGCTCTGCTCGAGTCCAATATGATTATGATTATGATGGATCGCCGTCTACAGAGATATTTTGTTTTGAGCGAGACGTTCCGTCGTTTTATTCTTTCTTTCTTTCTTTCTTGAAAGACGGAGAGAGAGAGAGAGAGAGAGAGAGAGAGAGAGAGAGAGAGAGGGAGAGAGAGAAAGCGAATAAAAAAGAAAATAATATTCAAACGAAAAGTTATGATAATCACGTACCCAAAAATGTTTAAATCGTATAGCAATAATTATTTAATAATCATCTAATATGCATTACAATGAGTAATATAAATATATATATATATTTATAAAAAAAAATCATATGTATATATATATATATATATATATATATATATATATATATATATGTATATATATAATGCGATTTGGATTGTTTGGATACGAATCGTTCCTATCAATAATATTTGATTGCGAACGTACGTTTGAGGAACGAGCGCGTCGTTGTAATAATTTATTCGCGTTTTTTCTTACTTCTTTTTATTTTGTATTAAAGAAGAAAAAAAAGTGAAGGAAAGAAAGAAAGAAAGAAAGAAAGAAATAAAGAGAGAAAGAAAGAGAGAAAGAGAAGACACATACATATATCGAACGATTAACCAAATGAGACAGGGGTCCGTCGTATCGAACACTATCTATCCCAGCACGAGAAACATGGATGAGCAATCTTGTCTGTCTTGTTCGTCTCTCACTCTCTTACTACCTTTTTCTTTCTCTCTCTCTCTCTCTCTCTCTCTCTCTCTCTCTCTCTCTCTCTCTTTCTATCTCTCATCGTCCTTTGCTCGCAGCACGATGCACGGATAGCGTGTCCTTGTTCCACGATCCTTTCGACCGTCTCTTTCACCCTTTTCCTTCTCACTCTCTCTTTTTCTCCTCGTCATTAGCACCCCTCTCTTATTCCATTCTCTCGCACCCTCTCTCTCTCTCTCTCTCTCTCTCTCTCTCTCTTCCTCTCTCTCTCTCACTCTTACACGTACACGTGATCGTCTATCTCGCTCGCACCTAAGTCAGACTACACAACGCGTATAATTTTCATATAAGTCTGTCTCTCTCTCTTATTCTCTCTCGTTCTCTCTCTCTCTCTCTCTCTCTCTCTCTCTCGATCTTTCGTGCCGCAACGCATCGAGCCTCGGAGAGAACCTGCCACGTTTCGCTCTCGCTCTCACTCGCACTAATGGCGGCTTGGATGAAGGAGAGCGGCGCCCTTTGAAGTCCAGTTGGGAGCCAATTACACGAGTCACACAGGGCCGCACGCACCGCTGCTAACACCGCGCTGCGGCGTACACCACACCGAAAATATTATTGCCGCTCTGCGCGCTTATAGATCGATTAAAAGCCAGAATTATGATCGCGGCCGCGCGGAACGAACTATACGCCGCTATGCGCCGCGTTCAACATATAGCTTGCTTCTGCTTTTGCTGCTGTTGCTGCTGCTGCTGCTGCTGCTGCTGCTGCTGTTGCTGTTACTACTGCCGTTACTGCTGCCGTTACTGCTGTTAACTTTTGCTGCCCATACTCACGCTTATGCTCATGCTTATGCTCATGCTTAATACTCATGGGGTGCTGCCGTTGCTGCTGCCGTTGCTGCTGCTGCTCCTAGCGGTCGAAGGATTAAGCGCTCGAATTAATTAACGATCGCGAAAGGACTACCAACGAGAACCCAGGGGAGGGTTGCCGACTGATGGGCATATGGGGTGGGATGGGCTGGGGTTGAGAACGGGGAGAATGAAAACGACGAGCAACACGGAAGCGCCGGGAATAATCTAAACGAATCATATAAAAATGTCCTTTCGTGATACCTTTCAAATTTTAGACAGAGAGAAAAAGAGAGATTTTAATTCTTTTCATTTCATCCATTTCCAAATTGTTTCCACTTCGTTGTCTAATACAAAATGATTGACTCTTTCATTTCTTCATTCCTTAATTTTTTCTCTCTTTTTCTTTTCTTTTTTCTTTCTTCTTTTTTTTTTTTTTTTTTTTTTTTTTTATATACAGGCATACCTGCGCTAATATAAAATGTAATCTTTCTCTTTTTCGAGCCTTTTGAAGCCTTTACATCTCTTTTTACAAGCACAAAAATACCCGGACTTGTTCCTCTTTCCTCTCTTTTTTATTTCTTTATTTCCCTGTTATTTCCCTTCTACGAGTTGTCCGACCGAATTTTTTTTTCCTTTTTCTGTTTTTGCTTTTTCATTTTTTTCAAGTAACGACGCTCGAGAATCCCACAATGCAATTCGAATTATTTCTTCGCCTTACGAAAATAAAAAAAAAAAAAAAATAAGAAAAGGAAAAGAGAAAGCACAAAAAAAGAAGGGAAGTATTTTAAATCGATCTCGAGGAATGATACTTTGGCGTTATCTTCATTTTTTTTTTGTTTTTCTTCTTTTTTTTTTTCATTTCATTTTACAAAATCTTTCCTTCACAGGAACACATTCGGATATGCAGAATTCTCTCGAAGAGATTTAAGTATTCAAGATCGTAGAGATTCTTCTCTAAATAAAGATAAACGGAACGAATCGCGGATATGGCCGGTACAACGTTACGATTCGATCGTCTTAACAGTTTAATTTATCCGAATTACGAATTGTAAATATTTTATTGACGATATTACCGCTATATCGTCGGAGCTAATTGGAACACCGTGAGCAAATTAGCGCACGCGTAACGGGAGAGAGAGACAGAGAGAGAGAGAGAGAGAGAGAGAGAGAGGAGGCGAAGGGAAGGATGGTGGCAATGAAGGAGAGAAATTTTCTTACGTTCGATAAAATATTTCTAATTATCTCGTAACATTTAAACTCGAATATATTTATAAGATGCGAACGTAAAACTTTTATCCCGTCCTTTTTTATAAATCGTATCATTGCGTAGTATTCGAAAATCGGTTGAAATGGAATCCTGTCTCACGTCGTACCGATCGTAATTTATCTCCGTAATATGCCCGGGAGAATTTTTCTCTTCTCGGCTTTTCTTTTTTTTTCGTTTCCTTTAAAAAAAAAAAAAAAAAAAAACCCAAAAAAAAAAAAAAAAGAAAAAAAAAACAGAAGAGAGGAAAAAAAAAAGATAAGGAAAGAAGAAGAAGAAAAAAAGTCATATTTCTCGACTATTTATAATTTCGTAGGGGCGGTACCTATCTACCTATCTACCTACCTACACATATATCGACAAACACATACATACATATATAGAAAGAGAAGATTCCCCGGCTGTTGAACGTTTTCAAGAGACTTCCGAATTACGCTCTCAAATATTATTACAAATAAGAGGGAACGTCGCTATACGTGTATAATCGCTTACGGAATGTTGTATACGTCGTTGATTAAACCACGACATAACTTTACCTATTAATGTGTACGCATATATGTGTGTGTGTGTCTATATAAGTATACCTTTTAAGAATAAATTCCACGAAGTTGAATAAATTTTTCTTAGTTGTTTATAATGGCATACGCTTAGAATATATTTAGAAAGCGAATCGAATCTCGTTAATAAGCCGATACCATCCAACTACGTTCGTATATTCGTTGACGGATTGGTTAAACGTTTTCTCACCGGGACAAATCATCCGTGGTAGCAATAATATCCCATTAGCAGTATCTATATGTGTATGTGTATATATATATATATATATATATGGTGTTATCGTTTCTAATGCCCGATCGACGAGTGCTTGGTGCTTGGTACGGTGTTTCATAGAGAAACTTCGTGTTCTCGCTTCTATACGCATGCGGTAAGTAAAAGAGGAAGAGAGAAAGTTATATATATATATATAGAGAGAGAGAAAGAGAGAGATAGAGAGCATGTAACAGAATGCGCAGTGTCGGTCATAAAGTTGCTAAAGTTCGCGTGTCTAAAGCTCTGCTGCCTTCGGGAAGAAAGTCGAAGACAAGAGTGGCAAAACTCGGTACTCCCATCGTCGTTCACGAACAAACTACGTTCTAACGATGAACTTATGCTTACGAGGCTATTTCCACTATCCAACTATCCCCCGTTATTCTAATCCCCGATAGGGGATTAAGTGGGGATCGTTTGGACAGGCCGACGAACAAGTATATTTTTCTTCTCTTTTTTGAAATTCCAACACGTACATAAATACACACACACACACAGGTGTGTGTATATATATATATATATATACAGACACATACGCACATACATATATATACCTACATAATTTTCTTAATAAGGAATAAGATTTGATTGTAAACTCCGTTCGTAGTACGACTCCTGTCTCTCTCGAATTTCATTTTACTATTATATTTAATTAATCGAAAATATTATTATATATGTATATATATATATATATATATATATATATATATATATATATATAATATAGTACGTAAGTAATTTGATATAAATTTTGGAAAATTTTTTAATATCCCGAAAGAATTTTTGAGAAAAGATAGGAAAATCTTATGGGGATAAGTAATTACACACTTACTTTCGCGGTTATGGGTAGCTCTAATTTTGTGTTATGCTTCTTCCTAGAAGAAACGTGTTTTACGATTATGCCGAAGTTCTTCTTTAAAGCTTTCCAACACGTGGATGTGACCTATGAAATATTGCGATTCGATTCTACGAAGACGAAATCATCGGCTTTAAACACATTCTCCTACGACATTTCCAAACTTATCGTTTATATACAATTTTTCATCGATCGGACCCATTGGATCTATTAAAATCTTACGATTAAATTTGACTGATACTAACGAAAAAAAAAAAAAAAAAAATAGAAAGAAAATTAAAAAAAAAAAAAGAAAATTACAGCGGCTCTTTCATAATAAAATTCATACGATTGGTTGTATGAAGAGAGAGAGAGAGAGAGAGAGAGAGAGAGAGAGAGAGGGTAAGAAAATGATTACGTTTCGTTATTTAGAAAAAAAAAAAGGAAATAAGAAAGGAATAGAAAAAGAAAAGAGAACACAAAAAAATGAAAAAGAGGAAACGGGAAGATCACGAATTAGATTCGGCTGGGCAACTCGTAAAACTTAATCGGTCCCCCACCCCCTCAGAACCCATGATCTGAATTTTCATCTCGATCACGATCAAAATCACGAGATCGTATATGGCCATATACCCTCCTTATGTATCTCTTTGCCTGCCTACGTATGTATATGAACCAAGATGCGAGGATACGATAGAAGGACACGATAAAATATATATTCGGCGTGTCCAATGAAAATACGTGGACACCTACGGAAGAGACACCAAAGAAAGAATGAGAGAGGGATATATATATATATATATAGAGAGAGAGAGAGAGAGAGTGGGTGTGACCAGTATTTCCTCGAACAGCATCGAGTTCAATATCGAAGCTCCATTGTCTCATACCTTCTAAAAGATATACGAGGTAAACTCTCTCTCTCTCTCTCTCTCTCTTTTTCACTCGTACACACAAATTTTACTCTACTTCCTTTTTTACTTCACTCGACTACCTCCCCTTTCGACGTTATTTCACTCTTCATCCTTACCACCTCACCCCCGCCTCCTTACTCTCTACTTGCACTTTCCATCTATCTACCTCTCTCTTTCTCTTACACACACACACTCTCTCTCTCTCTTTCTCTCTCTCTTTCTCTTTCTCCAGCTATCATCCCAGGTCGGGTCCAAGTCCTCTCCTTGTGGGTCTCATGGAGCCCGAGCAAGGACCACCCACCCAACCTATACTTAGCGAGGTGTCGGCAAATTGAGCTATAGATGCCGAGGGTAATGCAACGGATGGCCGCGGGAGGTGCCAGCCGGATAGGAAGAGTGAACGAGAGAGGAAGAGAGGAACTGAGAGAGAGAGAGAGAGAGAGAGAGATATAGAATTTTACAATATCCTCGATGTGCTTGGGATACTTCTATTACGGTAAAGTTAGAACCATTAAACGCCGTCGTCGCTCGATACTATCTATCTCGAGGGATAATTAGCCTTTTTTTTTCGTGAAGCTGAGAGAGCGCGGACGGGAAGTGGAGAAGTAGCGAAGAGAGGGACGGAGGGAGGGAGGAAAGAGGGTACGGTTTCTCCAGAAAGGACGTTCCCTATTAGGTCGCCACTATACTAATTTCTTACAACACCTGTGGCCCATTCCTAACGCTACAAAATATCTATCTCCTAGTTTTCAGTTCTTTGGTTTTAAAGGACCCACACGCACACACACACACACACGCACGCACACACATACCTTACTCTCTATCTCCATCTCTATCTCTCTTTCTCCGGACCATTAGTTTTATTTGAGAGCTACTTACGACAGCCTTGAAACGATCTAACCTTCCCTAAAGTGTCTTTCACCAAATAGAGAAACACACTTTTTATACGCCGAGGATACTGCGATAAGAGTTAAGTACTTAAATAAATAAGTAATTAAGTAAGTAAGTAAATAAGTAAATAAATAAATAAATAAATAAATAAATGTATAACCTGGAGGAAGCTTAAGAACCGACAATGGATGGATCACGTTCCGTTCAAATTTCTCGGTGTTCTGATTCTTTTTTGTATCATTTTTTCTTCTTCCTTCCCCTTATTTCTCTCTTCTTTTCAAGCGAATTCTCTTCTCCAAGAAGGAGAAGGAGAGGAAGAAGAAGGAGGAGGAGAAGGAGAAAGAATGTTTTATCTCGTCCTTCGTTTGTTTGTCGTCTTTTGTCTCGTTTTTAAATTTCCTTTTTTTTTTATTTTTTTTTCCACTAGTCCGTCTTTTTCGTCTTTCTCGAGAAGTGCTGTCGTCTTCATCGAAAGTCCGACTTCTAAGAGAAAGAAAGGTGGGGTGGTGATGGTGGTGGTGGTGGTGGTGGTGGTGGTGGTGGTGGCGCTCGGGGTGAGGAGCAAGGGGCCGGGAGGGAGCTATGGGGCGAGGGAGGGAGATATTCGCCGTACGATTACGGTGAGGATAATGTTGCGGTTGAGAGACCGCAATACTTTTCCGGCATCGGCTCCGACTGGTCGTCATCAATGTTTGTATGATAATGGCGAAGGTGTGGAGAAACGGAGACATTCTGCTCGAGAGGAAAGAAGATAGAGAGAGAGAGAGAAGGATAGATAGAGATAGAGATAGAGATAGAGAGAAAGAGAGAGAAAGAGAGAGAACATAATAGATCGTGAGAGAGAGAGAGAGAGAGAGAGAGAGAGAGAGAGTAACTCACGAAGGGAGGAATTAGAAGAAGGAAGAAGAAGAAGGAGAGAGAGAGAGAGAGAGAGAGAGAGAGAGAGAGGAAGAAGAGCGGTCCTTTTGATGGGGGAGGGCCTTTGTCGGTTCTCGCGGCGCTTTGCGATTTGCAACTAAAATCATTGCTCTTCTCTCTCTCTCTCTCTCTCTCTTGTTCCTCTTACTCCGTACTCTTTATGATTCCCTGCGAATTTATTAGCGTAGTAAAGCCGAGGACGATTCGATCGTACGCAGCATTTGTCCTTCGTGATATTCGAATAAATTTGCTTTCTCGAGAACTTATACGACTAATTTAATATTTACTCTTCATTTTTTGTTTCTAATAGTTAAGGAGAATGATAACATAGAGAGAGAGAGAGAGAGAGAGAGAGAGAGAATGGAGAAAAAAATTTGTTATCTTATCTCTTCCAACAATTAATTGCATTCCTTTTACAAAATACGAGAACGTTTTTGTCCAGATCGAACACCGATATTGAATATATACGATTAAAAGTTTCAAGATGGATAATTCGAAAGAATGAAGCTAGATAAGGATGGATCGAGTAGATACACACAGGAGAAGAAATCCTTTCCGAAGTTATCGGCAAAGAAAGATGTTGATAAGTTTTCCATTGAGATCGTTCGATCGTTCGATCGATCGTTCGTTCGATCCGTCGATCGGTAATGGCACGATCAAACCGAATTCCTATTCACGGTGCATTCCTAATTTATTTGAAGGATTTCTTTGTTTCTACAGCTATCGAACCCAAACGTCTCTATAACCTTCACGTATCAACAACTACCTACGCGAGTAAACGCTTATTACATACTAACGTCGGCGGGGATCGTTTCTTTCGCGTCTCGATGAAAATTCACCGTGTCGAGAATAATCCTCTTACGTCAAAGGACACGTCAAATTAATTTCTTCGATATTCTCCTTCCTTTTCTCTTTTTCGTTGTTCACGTTTTTTTTTGTTTTTTTTTTTTTTTTTTTTCTTTATTTATTTTATTTTATTCGGATAAATATAATCTCACCTTATACCTCAGCGTACTATCGTCATTACGACGCCGCTAACGTTTCGAACGTACGAAGGAAGGGCCAATCGAATCGCGCATTTTATTTTTTTTATTTTCTCTTTTCTTTTTTTCCTTTTAGGCAGGAGAGATACACCTCGCGCGATAATAATTAAGTTCGAGAGGAAAATAAAAGGAAAGAAAAGGATGAAAGAGGAAAAAGAAAAAAGATGGGAAAAAGGAAAAGAGAAATAACGGGGGAGGGGTAGGGTAGGGTAGCGTAGGGTAGGGTAGGGTAGGGTAGGGGAGGGGAGGGGAGGGGAAAGGAAAAAAAAATTGTTATAACAACGTGGGTGTTCCAACGAAGAGAAAAGGTAATTACAGTACCAGCGCGTATTATCTGTTCATCGCACGTTAACAGGAAGGGTAATTAGCATCGAATATCTCTCGTTATCATCGAGATCGAAAACGGTCCAGACGTTTCCGGTTTTGGTGTCTTAATGTTATTACATGGAAACTGATAGGTTATACACAACGATTACCATTTTCACGCGTATGCTTTTCTAAACGATACAAAACTGTTATTCTAATCTAATGAGATCTAATAAGATATCCGGCTAACTATAATGGGCGGTATATAATTAAAAGAGAACTCTCTCTGTCTCTCTCTCTCTCTCTCTATCTCTCTCTCTCTCTCTCTATCTATCTCTCTCTCTCTTTCTCTCTATGCGCGTAGATCGTAGACCAAAGTCCATTTTATGTTATCTCAACACGATCTTACAGTAGGTAGGGATATATTCTAAGATTACAAATTTTATGATTATTTACTGCATACCTTACACACGTGTGTGTGTGTGTGTGTGTGTACACGTAAGTGTATATATATATATATATATATATCTTGTCGGTTTCGGGAATCGATTTGATCCGCGCTTTATCATAAACCTTTTTTTACATCGTAAACAAATCTCCTCGATTCGTAGGGGGGGGGGAAAAAAACGCAACTGGAGATTGATTTTTCGTATACCCACGATCTTCGCGTGAATGAATGAAATAGAAGAAGAAGAAGAAGAAGAAGAAAAGGAAGAAGAAAGGAAAGAAAAGAAAGAAGGAAAAAAGAAATGACAAGAAACAAGAAACAAAAGAAAAGGAAAAAATAGAAAAACTTTCTAATTAAGATCGATCGATTAAACCAGCTGCTTCCACGTGTTCTTCCTCCTCTCCCTACCCACCCTCTCCCCCTCCCCGCATTAAAGGATGAGTCGCTGTTGATCGATAGAGATACGAATTTTATCTTCACAATGTTGCCGTCGGCAGAAGGTACTTGGACCAATGTAGCAAAAATAAGAAGAAGAAGATGAAGGAGGAGGAGGAGGAGGAGGAGGAGAGGGAGAAGAAGAAGAAGAAAAAGAAGTAGAGAGAGAGAGAGAGAGAGAGAGATTGGGAGGGAGAGGAGGGAACGTAGATCGCCGAACCACATACATACTCGGGAAATATAAGCGTGGAAATATGAATAATATAACTCGCGGAGGGAAAGGGAAAGGAAAAGAGAAAGAAAGAAAGAGTGAAAGAGACAGAGAGAGAGAGAGAGAGAGATAGATAGATAGATAGATAGATAGAAAGAGATAGAAAGAGAGAGAGAGAGAGAGAGAGAGAGAGAGTCGGGAGAGATAGGAAGGAGGTTAAAGAGGGACAGAGATAGTACGATAGATTGGAAGGAGAAGGAGATAGAGAACCAAGAAGGAAAGTGGTAGAGAAACGAAGTAAGAGGAGGAAGAGAGAAGGATGGTAACAGAGAGAGAGAGAGAGAGAGAGAGAGAGAGAGAGAGAGGAACGAACGAAGGAAGAGGTTGGTAGGCAGCGGCTAAGAGAAGGAAGATCGGAGAATGAGCGCGGGTAGAGACCACCCCGTGGCTTGTCGGCTCGTTTGATCTTCTCCCACCGCAGCCACCCTTCTTACTGCTCTCTCGCGCCTTCTTCTCAGCATCTCTACCTCTCTCTCTCTCTCTCTCTCTCTCTACCTTATACTTCAAGTTCTCTCGTTCCATCTTCCTTCCTCGTCCAATACGATTTGGACCTACCTGTCCTTCGCTTCACTATCTCTCTCTCTCTCTCACTCTCTCTCTCTTGCTTGCTACACTCTTTCTATCTTTCTCTTTCTTACGTGCAAGGAGGGTCCAGAGTCGTTCTATGTGTGTGTGTGTGTGTGTGTGTGTGTGTGTGTGTGTGTGTGTGTGTGTGTGTGTATCTGTGTGTATGTGTGTGTATCTCTCTCTCTCTCTCTCTCTCAAGTCTCTCACCTGCAGAGAGAAGAGGCGTCGGACACGTCAGAATCACACCTTCCACGACTACCCGCTCACTAATAATCCGAATCCCCCGTACCTCGTGTACCTTTTCTCGGGAACCATGGAATCCTCATAGCGAGACGGGGGGTAACCTTTTGTCTCTTTCAGAATTTACCATCGTGAGAGATTTTCAACTTCTATCGTAATCATCGCCAAATATAATATTTCATTACTTTCGTCTGTTTCCCCAGTCCACTTTCTTCTGCGTCCCACCCTCAACGTCATCAAAATCTACACGACCGGGTATAAATCTATCACTTGGGTAGTATTTTTGTACGTTAATCGTTTTCTCGGTTTTCGTTGCTTCCGATGATTCGCAAAATATCTGTACTTGCAGTATATTTTCATGTTTAATATGGATACTCGATAAAGGAACATCTAAATGAAACTTTTTAATAACGTTAAAATTTAATTTGTTATCATAATTATCGCTATATAACATATATCTCATACATATTTTAATTATAAAGGATATATTCTGGGATTTATCCTTTAAGGTTAGTGCGAATTAGGTAGTGAAGTGGGTAGTTAGGTAGGCACATGTATCATCGATGTAAAATTATTGAAGAATTATCGTAGAGCCCGAAGTCGCGTAACATGAAAGGAAATGACGGACGGAGAAAAGGATTTAATCGTCAGAGAATTTAAAGAGGAGAAAAAAAATGCGAAATATCCTTCGAGGGAAATCCTAAACACGAACGAGGTATATATGTATGTATGTATGTATGCATGCATGTATGTATGTATGTATGTATGTATACATATACCTATAGCTATGTATTTACACACGTACCTATATATATATATATATATACACACATACACACACAATACATATGTATATATCGTCGTGTTCAGTGCGTAGCCGGGCGTTATTCGAAGGCGCTACTTAATTATCCCGCGGCCTCTAATCTACCGCGGCCGACACACACGCCACATGCGGCTAACTCACGGGAACCCATAGTCGAACCTAAATCTCTCTTAAACGGCGCAAGAGGACTATCCCTTTTACCCTATCGAAACGTTCGACTTGACGCTTTCATTTACTTCTGTTCGATCTTTTCTCAGGCTTAAATAAATTTCTATACTAACGACCGCCTCGAGATTTCAGCCTCCTCTACGGAGGAACCGTTAAGTGAATACAACATCGTTCCTTTTCGATCGTCGATCACCGATCATTTGTCATTTGTTATTCAACAAGATCGAAGGAGGAAGAAGAAAAATAAAAAAGAAAGAAAGGATCCTCTCGCGGGAATACACATGTATTTCGTATTTTCGAATGAATCCTTTTGAAAGGAGAAAAAAACAAAAAAGTCGACGTGGATTTTTATTTCTTAAAAAGTATCGTCGATTTAATTGGTTTCGTTAATGTTTCTTTTTTATTTTTGGTTTTCCTCGGTTTTTCTTTTTTCCTTTTTATTTATTTATTTATTTTTTTTTTCAACTGATCTGATGGGTCCAACTCAACAAAGGCAACGAGTTCGGCGAATAAAGTAAAAGCAAAATCGGGCTGACCGGTAGCCGAGAAAGAGCGATTGGAAGAGGGAGAGAGAGGGAGAGAGAGAGAGAGAGAGAGAGAGAGAGAGAGAGAGAGTCAGCTCGTGTCTGAATTTATAAGGGTAGCAATTCATCAAAGGCGCTTGGTCTCTCAAGGCAAAGGAACAAAAAAAAAAAAAAGAAAAAATAAAAGACGATAAAAGAGGAAAGAAAAAGAAAAAGAACAAGAACGAGAAAAAAGAAACAAGAAAGAACCAAGCAAGCTAGCGAGCAAGCTAGCGAGCGAGCAAGCAAGCAAGCAAGCAAGCAAGCAAACAAACAAACAAATAAAATCACGAATCGAGAGGAAGGTCCTTCCTCCTCGGGATGACAAAGCCGTCCGAGTGAAGTGGACGGTACGAATAGTTATGGGATAAAAAAAAAAGAAAAGAAAAAAATAAGAAATAATAAAAAAAGAATCCCCCTAGTTCCTGCCAACTCGAGCGCCATTATTTTTCCCTCTAAACTCGAAATTTGTGTTGGTGAGAAAACGTCATCGACGATAAATTTCACGAGAAAAAGTGGAATGCGAGAAGCGCGGTGTGGAGAGGAGCACCACTTCTTGGCTTTACGAAGAGGTGGCGAGGCGTACGGGCGGAGGGGCGGGGAGGGGGTCCGGGCTGGTAGAAACACCTACCTACCTACCTACCTACCTACGGAAGGGGAAGAAGGGGTTAGTGAGGGGTGAGGCCCACGATCGCGAACGAACTGTTGGCTGGCTAGTGATCTATAGTGATATCCCCTGATGCCGGGGCCCGGTACAACACAACCGAGGTGAGAGCGAGAGTGTAGAGGATTCTGAGGTCTGTAATCAGGAGGCCGCGCCGCTGCCGGGGCCAGCCTCGGTCCTGGGCCTTCCTCGCTCGCCATTAACTTATCCGGTACCCGTTCCGTTCCGTTCCGTTCCGTTCCGTTCCGTTCCGTTCCGTTCCGTTCCGTCAACCTGACGTCATCGTGATTCGTGATCGTCTCTCTCGATACGCACGCGCTAAGCTCGCACGAGATAGCCTAGCCTAGTCCTTTTCCTTCTTTTCTTTTTCTACCTATTTATCCATCTATCTATCTATCTATCTATCTATCTATCTATCTATGTTTCTCTCTCTCTCTCTTTCTAAGTGATCGGTTAAACGAGTTTGCATAACGATTCTTGATAGTACCACTTTAAGAGTTAAGATCGAAAACAGACTTTACCTTCATGAACGAGCATGAAGTTCGAACCGATCGTTTGGTAGTTCGTTGGTTCGAAATAGGGGTCCGCCGTGGACGGTTAATAGTTTTTAGTTTTAGTCGTTGCCGGATATCGCTGGTCGTCGCGGTGGAAGGACGTAGAAGAAGAAAAAACGAAAAAAAAAAAAAAGAAAAAGAAAAGATAGGTGGGGAAAACCGACAGGCTGTAAAACTAGATAAAACTCTAGCTCCGTAGTCCTCCACTGGAGGATGATTGATCGCGTTAACGGACAGCATTGTACTCTCGTTTCCACGAAAGTATTATATTAAAAAGAGTCCGTCCCAGTTCGTGCTGGCCTTCGATATTCACCTCCCACCTTTATCTTCTTTCTTTCTCTTCTCCCTCTCTCTCTCTCTCTCTCTCTTTCTCTCCTTCTCTTTCCTATTCTATATCCTTCTCTCGGATTCGTAATTTCGATCGTCCGGACCTCGTTAATATATCCGGAACGACCCCTCTGTGCCGTATGTCGATCTTTCACGTTCCACTCTCCTTTTTTGAATTCCTACGAACTGACGTTTCTTCGAGAATCAGAAAGAGATAGAGAGACAGAGACAGAGAGAGAGAGAGAGAGAGAGAGAGAGAGAGAGAGAGAGAGAGAGAGAGAGAGAAGAAACTCTACTACCTGCCGGGGTCTTTGATCTTCTCTCATTCGCCAACGAGCTCCATTTACACGGGAGGAGGATTCTCTCTACGTCGAAAGCGGAGAGACGAACAACTATCTGGTTTCGACTAACGAGAGTTTGCCAACTTTTGTATTGGCACGGTCGGCGTGGATATGCGTCGTATATGTTAGAAGGGCGGGAGACAGTGAGAGAGAGAGAGAGAGAGAGAGAGAGAGAGAGAGAGAGAGAGAGAGAGAGAGAAGGGCAGGCAGAACGTAACGGTGGGCGGGAAGGGGGCTAGGGGGAGGGGGACGCGCGGCGCGCCCGTGTCTCGGTGATTAATTTTCCTTTCGAGATTAAGATTGGACTGTGTCGATTCGGCCATATTCTAACTCCTACCTGCCGCGCTCCCCTCCCCGCCCCCACCCCCCCCCCTCTCTTTTTTTTTTTCGGGCGCTTCGTTAGTCCCTCGAAAATTAGTCCCTCCGCGAATTTCGTTTATACGTATTTCCTTTCCCTTCGTTGGAACTTCTAACTAACGTCTCCGTACATTTTTATAAGTCCTATATCCGTGTGCGCGGGCGCGTCTGCGTCGTATAATATGAAAATAATAATTAAATTATTTTTCTCGAACGCCATTGGTATTTACCGGGACGTATGCGTTTACCAGTGTATTCCAAACAGGATAATTTCTGTTATTCGAGGAATCTTTTACCCTTGAACAAGGCAATCCGAGTTTCAAACCACATGTTACAAACTCGTCCATACCTATGAATTACCTATACGAGTATATAATGAACTACTACCGAGAGGAGACAATTTTTCTTCTCTCTCTTTTTTTTCTCTCTCTCTCTCTCTCTCTCTATCTAGCTATCTATCTATCTATCTATTTCTCCCATCTTGTTAGCCAAGTTTCTTTCGGTAAAGGACGAATATTATTCGTCAGATAAGACCTTGAAACTAGCTCGTCTAGCTCGTCTAGCTCGTCTAGCTCGTTCACGTCGTCCACGTAGTCGTCGTCGTCGTCGTCGTTATCGAAATGAAGAGACAACCGAGGAAGGCTCGAGAAGAACTGGAAAACGAGGGTTAAGATCGTTCTTCAGTGGCGAATCGGTTTCGCTCGTCCACCTCTTCTCGTCGCCGTTTTCGTCGTCTCCCGTCTACATCGGACTCCCGATCGTCGCCGGCGCGAATGGGACAGCTGATGGGCCGGTGTCCCCCAAGGCGATCGGCCGAGACCAATCAGCGTCCGCCCGTCCGTCCTCGCCCTAATGACACCTGGAGGCTAAAAAGCCATGATATTCAACAGCCGGACGCTAACGAACTCTCCTTCCTACGAGAATGAGAGAGAGAGAGAGAGAGAGAGAGGGAGTTCTCTCTAGTCGAAAAATCTTCGTCAACAATTTTTTACGTCAAACATCCAGCTTACCAAAATTTTTTGTAAGTCGAACGCCCGACTTACAAAAATTCTTTCCGTGATTTGAATTTAAGTGTCCACCTAATATTCTACATCGAGTCTAGATTTTTCAATGAATGGCCTTTCTCTTTTTCTTTTTATATCGCTTTATATCTATCGATAAAAGTTGTTCCCTCTGTAATTTTATAAAAGAGAGAGAGAGAGAGAAAGATTATATGATTGATCGATGTAATTAATTAAACAAACGATAGAACCTCGACAAGTACATCGAGTTTTTAAATGATTGGCGTAATTCGAAATAATAGAAAAAGAAAAGAAAATTATTTGCGTTAATTGCGTATTGTAAAATGAAATAAAATAACAACGATAGGCACTTGAATCGTATACTTTTCTTTTGTCTATATACGTATATATATATATATATATATATATATATATATATATATCTGAGATCGACAGGAACTTAACATATCTCTCATTAAACGACAGGTACAACATGCGTGTGTTCCCAATTATTGAGAGAAAATAAGTTCAATTCTTTTTCGCGCTTTGTCTCGTCCTGACAAGAACGAGATGTAAGGGTACGATACGTTCGAAACAATTTGGATACACCTTTCTCTTCGCCCGAAATTGGACAGTTTTGAAGTTACACCTGTCTCACGAGGAAACGTTATAACGAGAGACGTAAGTAAGTAAGTAAGTATGTATGTATGTATGTAAGTAAATGAGCAAGTAATGAATACACCTACCTTCTTTTCTTTGTCCTTTTTTTTTCCTTTTTTATTTCTGTTTTTTTTTTTTTTTTTCTTTTTTTAATCTTTTTACGTTCATTCGAAGATAATCGTATGAAACGAAATTGGATAAAAACCACGGAATAAAAATAGAGAGAGAGAGAGAGAGAGAGAGAGAGAGAGAAGAGTGGACTTTGAGAAGAACTCGGGATACGAAAAATTTCACATTAACGAGGGCTCAGGCTACCACTACTAGTCGGGGTGTCTAGATTCGCGTCTAATTACCACGGCACGTAGGTGCACGCCGAGGAAACTCGTTTCTCGCGTGCTAAAGCGGCTCACATCGAAATTATGGATCTGCGGGCTGGCAGTCGACCGACCGGCTTGACTGACGCATGACTGGCTGCGGGTTAAGCGAGTCAACGAGTAAATGAGTCCGAATTACGTGGGCGTGTCAATGCCAGGAAAATGATCCCTGTGAGTCGTTATTGAACGTGTATCGTCCGAAGGGGATTATGCAAAACGCAGATATATAACCGAAGCTCGCACGCGCGACTCGTGTTTTTCTTTTTCTTTTCCTCTCTTGTGGTATTTTTTTTTTCTTTTCCTCCTCTCTCTCTCTCTCTCCTTCTTTTCTTCTTCTTCTTCTTCTTCTTCTTCATCTTCTTCTTCTTCTTCTACTTGTGTTTTTTTTCTTTTCTTTTATTTTATTCTGTTAATCTTTATTTCACTGTCCTTATAATTCTTTTTTCCCTTCCGCTTCTACGCCCTTCTCGATTTTCTTATCCTACGAGATACCTAACCCTCGATAATACGTACGAAGAGACCAGTTCGTTATACGCCTCTTATATCCTCGAAATCATCCTATCATCTCCTCGAGGTGTTCCATTGGAAATAGATTGAAAAACTTCGTATCACACTCTCCGAAGAGAATTTCTATTTATCGGCTTAATTCGTTCGCGGATGGACGTTCAATCGCAGGATCGATTCGTAAACGAATGATTTTTTTCATTCTTTCTTTTTTTTTTTTTTTACTAATCCAAAACTAATATCTTATTGTTATCAGTCGACTCGACGAAATTGACGACGGGTTGTCTCCTTTTTCTTTTCTCTCTCTCTCTCTCTCTCTCTTTAGATCTATCTATCTATCTATCTATCTATCTATCTGTCTCTAATTTCGTTCGTTCTCATAAATTTAACAATTCGTATTTATTTTGTTTTATTTTTGTTAAGTCTTTCCCTTTTATCTTTCTCAAGAACATTCGACGTTACGTGCATTTTGTTACGTCTCTCGTTAACTTGTATGGGATCGTCGAAAACTTGTAATTTTGTTTGACGCGTATAGCTCGAAGGTATCTCCATATTTTTTTTTTTTTTTTTTTTTCTAAAGAAAGCGAATCTCCTTATTCTCTCTCTCTCTCTCTCTCTCTCTCTCTCTCTCTTGCTCGCTAGCTACCAGCTTCTCCTTAAGCACGTCGGGAGATCTCGTCAATTTCTCCAAGCCACGGGGATGAGACCGTTTATTAAACGAGAAAACTCGACGTACCTTTCGGGGCATCGTTTGTCGTTCGCCACTGTCGCGAATATATATATATTTTTTTTTCCACGGTCATGAATTAACGATCGACAGATCGGTTTGAATTTTGAAATGCCGTATTGACGCTAAATCACGCATCCACGAGTTTTTAAACACGCGACGAGGTAAGATCGACGAGGATCGTTTTTGCGCTTGGTTACCGATGCACCGTCGATGCACTTAACGACGTATCCTTGGACTTGTCTCTCTCTTCTTCGTGTTGTTGCGTTATCTTCTTGATCGGTGGGATGACTTTGTGTAAAAAAAAAAAGAAAGAAAGAAAAAAAAGATAAAAGAAGAAGAAGAAACGAATAAGAAAGAAAAAAAAATTAATGATACCCTCGTCGAACGAATTAAAACAATGGCTGACAGCGTAATTATACTCTCGTTAAACGTGATCTAATAAAACGAGGCATGTAGTGCTTCGTTTGACGAAAGAAACAACAAATAAATAAATAAATAAATAAATGAAAGAGAACAAAATTAAATCAATCCTTTTCTTTCCTCATTACGTATCCTCGAAGGATAACGAAAGTCCTGGTGGATGGGAAAACGGGGGAAAAGAGAAAGAAAAGGAAAAAAAATTAAGATAGCAAAAAATGACAACGACAAGAAAAACGACAAAAAGGGAAAAACGTAGATAACGAAACTGAAAGGATAACTGAGTACGTGATACTACGTAGGCTATCGGGGAGAGTCCATGAACGGGCGGTGGCCCGCGTTATATATATATATATATATATATATATATATATATAAATATAAGGTAGGTATATACGCTCGATCGAGTAAAAATATTAACAGGTCGTTCGATAGATCGTTATTAAACGATCGACCATCAAACGAGAACGAGACTCGAAGCGTGCTCCGTCCGTCGATAACAACGCGTCCAAAGGCTGATCCGAAGGAACGATCGTGAACCTTCTACTTCCATCGTGGACAATGAATGGAGCGAGAAGAGTAAAAAAGAAAGAGATGGAGAGATACAGAAAGATATATATATATATATATATATATATATATATATATATATATATACAAAGAGAGAGAAAGAGAGAGAAGGAGAAAGAAGGAAAGGGAAAGGGTTAGGGAGTGGTAAGGGGCAGAGGGAGAGGAAGAGGGAGGATCGCCAGGGCTGCTCGGGAGTTACCGATGTATCTTCGATGTATCGAAGAAAATTGCCGGTGCTCATCATCGCCATTATGAATTCTTTATTTGGACGTTGTGCAGCTCGAATTACAGGGCGGTCCGAGCTACCTTGGTTACCGCTTCATACGCTTCATACGAGAGACCCTTCTCGATAACAGGCCAAGCAATAAACTCTCTCTCTCTCTCTCTCTTTCTCCGTATCTTTCTCTTTTTTTCGTTCTTGTACTCCTTCCATCTCTCTCTTTCTTCATCTCTTTCCTTTAAAGAATCTTCCTTCTTTTTCTCCTGCGATCGATCGATCGATCGATGGATGGATAGATCGATCGATTTACGTTGAAATTGATACCATCGACGTTATTTTCGATAGCCTCGAACAGTAACTCGGAATTAAGAAACAATGAAACCTTGAATACTTACATGCTGTTAAAGGATTGGCTCGTAACTCGTAACACGATTCTTGATTCCAAAGCGGATTAATCGTTCGACGATTAACTAGACCGCTAGGTGAGTGTGTTTAGTTGGCGAGATAATGGCGACAGCTTAATGACAGACTCATTAAAGTTGTAAGATATATGTATATATGCATATATATATATATATATATATATATATATATATATATATTAAGTGGGTTTCATTTAACATAAGCCACCATTTCTATGTGCGTTTAAATAACATTAACTCTTTCATTCTTTCTTTATGTAACAGGAAACGTAAGTAAGTAAGTAAGTAAGTAACTAACTAAGTAAGTAAGTAAGTGAGTGAGTGAGTGAGTCGGTGAGTGAGTCGGTGAGTGAGTGAGTGAGTTGGTAAATGCCCTAGGTACATTTATATTCGTGTGCTGAGTGTTATCTTCTGGCGTGTATCTTGTATTATGATAAAACATTCATGCTGTACAGGTACTGTGTGCCCCCTTCCTTCCACGTAAGAGACAGAGAATTATTATACGCGGTACGAGTAGAAAGGAAAAAGGGTAAAAGAGCGAAGGAGGAAAAAGTTGAAGAAAAAGAAAAAAAGAGTAAATAAATAAAACAAAACAAAACCAAAAAAAAAAAAAACCAAAGGATATATTTAGTTTCGCATTTATCGTCTTACTCGAATAAAAAGAAAAGAATATGTTGACTGTGTCGGACGTTGTCTCGTAAAAATTCTTATCTTCCCTTACGCGTACGACGGCCAATAATAAAAATAATAATAAGGATAATAATAACGACGACGGTAATAGCGATGGTAATTCTTAAAAAAAAAAAAAAAAAAGATATAATAATGATAAAAAAAAAAAAAAGAAAAATAAGAAGTAAATGATGTAAAAGCGCGCGTGTCCGGAGCGTTCGTTTCGTTGGTGGGGATTTATGAAGTTAGGAGGTTTTCTCTGGTCTATCGAACGCTTAGAAGATATGTTAGTCGGTTATGACGGATGCCAGACTTCGAACTAACCGATCCAAAACGTTGGAAAGCGAAATGACTTCATCTTAATAAATTACGCCCGCGGGTAAACCTCGCGAACTGCCTTCAAAAAGATTCCAAGAAGGACCGGCCCGTTTCACGCTATTTTTGGAGAATAATTCCTTTTCATCTCTTGCCTTCTTCTTTACGGCACAGACTAAAACCGACTTCCTTCCTTCGTTCCTTCCTTCCCTTCCTTTCCTTTACTTTTCTTTTACTTTCCATTCCTTATTTCTTTACTCGCGAAAATTCTTAAGGTCGATTATATCGATCTATTCCTTTAAATTTGCCTGTGATAAAGATATGTGTCTACGACCACGCATACCTCTACGTAATCATCAGTCGTGTCCGTGAGATGTTTTATATATATTTCATCCTATGGCGAAACAAAAGTACCTAGTTTTTGTAGTTTTTCGTTTTTGAAGAGAAAAGAAATAGGTAAATAAAAAAAGAAAAAAAAAAAAGAAAAACAAATTAATTAATCTCGAACGATTAATAAAAATTTATAATTGATACGTAAAATCTACGAGAGACTTATGATCCACCCTTTGTATATATCTGAAAGTAAAGAAAATAAATTAGCCTGGAAAGAAGTTTCGTAAAAAGGGGTAATCGATTTTTTTCTTCTTTTTTTTTCTCTCTTTTTTTTAAATCACCGAAAAACATTTGGCCCATCCTCTATATATATAAGTATACATACCTGTTATATTTATTTTACATATTATATACGTCGAGAGTTTGAGATAAAAATGTGTATTTTTTTTCTTTGTTGTCGTTGCTGTTGTTGTTGTTGTTGTTGTTGTTGTCATCCAGGATTAAATTTTCTTTTAATAATGTCTTCCATTTATTTAGATTCTACTATACACTGTAATTAAGAACGTTAACTCGCGCGTACTTACTCGCTTCTATTTTTTTATCTCTCTCTTTCACTCTTTTCCTCTCTCTCTCGCTCTCTCTCTCTCTCTTTCTCTCACTCATTCGTTAGTCGTTCATTAATTAAACCACGAACGTTTTCCGGTCGCAAACGAATCGCCTTACACGATATCGTAAAGTTTATTCCCTAATCAAAACAATAATTAGGTATATTGCAGTGTCCCATCTATCTGTTTAATAGTACTTTTTTTTTTTTTTTTTTTTTTTTTACGCTAAATCATGTACGATTAACGAGTCTATTTTCGTCTAATACGTAAAATCATCGTCAATGAAACAACGTGTTTGTTTTGTATTTGTGTGTGGATTTCTTGTTTTTTTACTTTTTTTTTTTTTCGTTTTTTTTTTCCTTTTCCTACGTGTATATTATATATATATATATATATATATATATATTTATATATTATATACAATGTCTATATACACGTTCGATTCGACTTAATGTCGATCGATTTTTATAATTTACGTCACGATATTTTATAATAATAATTTATTATCGGCGTCCATTAATCGAATCTCGCATCTCGCAGTTACTTCCTATGTTTTTTCTCCTTCTTTATCTCTCCCACTGCCCTCCCCCATCCCCACTCTACCTCTACCTCTACCTTTACCCCTCTCTCTTTCTCGCTCTTTCTTGTAATAAATACAATATTATACAATTCGTCGCACCGATGCCCAATATTTTTCCCATTGGCTTCGTTTACGAGCACGGATCACGATGAAAATTAAATCCCACAATTTTTGCCGTTACATTCGTCCTCCCCTTTTCTCTCTCTCTCTCTCTCTCTCGCACGCTTATACGTTAACGTAATTACATTCGAGAACTTTATTAATACTGAATTTCCCAAGTTCGTCATTAATACTTTTTCTAACTTCTATATAATCTCCTTCGCGCGCCAGTAAATATATGCATGTAAGTATTACGAATTTATAGAATAATATAATAATGCTTTTTTTTTTTCGAACGTCGAACTAAATAAATCACAAATTCTATACAAATAAATATATATATGGGATTACCTAATTACAGACAACATTATACTCCGAGTGTTACTTTTTCATTGTTTTTTTTTTCTTTTCTTTTCTTTTCTTTTTTTTGCCGTTTGATACATTTTTTGTTTCCTCTCCTCTCG
>OU964968.1:8126151-8151151 GCA_918808275.2 Dolichovespula sylvestris
CGAGAGAGATTCGATGGAATTCACGTCCTCCGTTACCATGAGGTTAATATCACCCAGAGAAAGAGAGAGAGAGAGAGAGAGAGAGAGAGAGAGAGAGAGAGAAGGACGACGAAAATCAACGAGGGAGGGGAGTCGGCGAACGAACGAGCCAGCGAACGAATGAACGAACGAACGGAAGAAGAACGGAGAACGGTTTTCGAGACGAGATATTAGTTTCTGCGGTCGGCTCTCGGCGGAGATTTAATTCGTTTGATGTTCACGAATTCGCCGCTGCGGCTGTGTCCTTTCGCAACGCATCCTCTCACTCTGTCCCACTCTCTCTCTCTCTCTCTCTCTCTCTCTCCTTTTCTGAACAACGTCGTTCTAACATTTAAACGATTCTAAGTTACAACAGTTCGATATTACGAAAATAACATTTTTCCTTTTTTGTCTCTCTCACTCACTCTCTCTTTCTTTCTTAAGGATTAAAATTTATCGAATTTAAAAACCTGATAATGTTGCGTCGATGATTCTGGATCCGATGTTCGCTCATCTTCGCATACGACGTTTTCCTCGATATCGACGATCACACACTCGCTTTATCCCATTGACCGTGGATTTATAAAATTATTCTTATTTTTTTTATTACGATGATATCCAAATATCTATTAATAATAATTTCATCGATTTTTCCAATATATAGTTACGTTTAAATAGAAACACGTGTTAACGAGACGAGAGATGAAACCGTACTAAACCTACGACCTCCTTTCGGCTCTTCTCCGACGTTATTATACATATACTCGGGACGAAAACAAATCTTACGAACGTTTACGTCCGATTCCAGGAACTACAAATGATCTGTGTTATGTTCGTAACAATCGATACGTAAGATTTATCAAAAACATACACACAAACATTTTAACAGGTATAAACATCTGTTCGTACACACATATATATATATATATACATACGTGTACATATATTACGTTGTACGAACGAGAACGTTTACTTTTCATCTCGACGAACGTCCTAATGTAAGCTAGTATGATATCACGATCGTGTTTATCTACGAGGTTGAAAGTATATCAACGATAATATCCAACAGAATATTATTATTATTATTCATCGAGGTATCTCATATAAATGCGTATAAACATAGCGGATATCTCTGTTCATTAAACTGTAACGTGTCGTCGGCTCGACAATGTCGCCGAGGACAACAGCCATCTTGGTTACGCTTGAACGATACTCACTCTTCTGGAATATCGTCGACGTTTAAGAGCCGTGACAGTCAGAAACGCTTGCGACAATCCACGAGGATGATGGCTCGAACCGCGACCGTCTAATAGATTATTTGGTATGTAAGAGTTTCTCGTTAGTAAAATTTAACGCTCCAAGATTCTCTACCATTTAAACGTTTTCTCCTTTCGCATTATCGATTATACCTTCGTTCATTTATCTACGAGAAAATTATTTTCTATTTGTCCTATGTAAAATGGGTAGACGTATAATTAAAAGCAATCACATTTTTATAAATAAATAAATATATATATATATATATATATATATATATATATATACACACGTGTACGTATATGCGTATGTAGCATATTTTTTTTTCTCTTCTTAGGTACAACACGTACCATGAATTTTTTATACAAATTTCCCTGCATTCCACTCCATTTTGCTACACGCGATTCTAACGACCTCGTCCCCCTGTTCTCAACCCGCTCTACCATACCCTTCCTTTCCCTTCCCGGCCCTCACTCTCTCCCACCTCCTCCACCCCCTCCTCCGCCTTCTCCTCTTCCACCCAACAACGAGTAGCTCGTTACTCCTAACAAATAACTATCTACCGGTATATGACGTGTAGAAAGTAATTGAAACGTTCGAAAGAAGCGTAATATAACAACGCGAAATTATCTCTCCCTCCTGCCCTCCCTCTCTCCCTCTCTCTTTATCTACGTACTACACGAGATGTTTAAAGTGAAAGAAAAAAAAAAAGAGATAGAGATAGAGATAGAGATAGAGAAGGAAATTATATATGTAACGTATAACCTAATAATAAATAACCTACGTGATTTTCGGAGCGCGACGTAAAACTATTAGACCACGTTGACTTTTGTGCGCATTGAGCGAAGAGAAGGAAAGAAAGAGAGGAAGGAAAAAAAAAATAGAAGAGGAGAAAAAAAGAACGATGTAGAAGAAAAAGATAGAAATGGAAAAGTAAATAAGTTTACAATATAAAAATTAAAAATATTAATAATAATAATAATGATATATTTATATATTAAAAAATTTTTTATTCCACTTCATTATATTTATATATTTATTTATCATATATGTATATATTAGTAATAATAATAATAATAATAATAATAATAATATTTTAAATAATTAGTTTACTTGTTTTGGGTCTCTTTGGAGTTTTCTTTGGTTACTTTTTACGAGTGGAATCGTTTCGCGTTCGATCCGAGATCGATCATCGATGATCGCGGCATTATCGATACGAAATGAATGAACGAAAGAGAGAGAGAGAGAGAGACAGAGAGAGAGAGAGAGAGAGAGAGAGAGTGGAATGAAAGAAAAAAAATAAAAATAATAAAACAGTGAAAAAATAAAATAAACTGAAAAAAAGAAGCGTTAACGCGTTTTAACTAGTAGAAAGATGTTTTACGACGATAGATATGTACGACGGTAGACAATTCCTTTTTTTTTTTTTAGCTTTGCGAACGACGATAAGGAAGGAAAAATAAAAGTAAAAAGAACAGAAAGAAGAAGGCACGTTATTATATCATATCATAATTCATGGTAAGATAGAAATAGTTGAACGGTTTTAGTGTCGTCTGTAAATGAATGAAAATCGTTCGGGGTCTTTTTTATTTTTCTTTGTTTTTTTTTTTTTTTTTTTTTTTTTTTTGTAAAAGAAAATAACGTTTCGTTCGAAACGTTTTCGTACTGATATCGTTCGTTAAATCATAGTGAATTTAGTAAAAGATCGAATTGGAGAGAAAAATAATCCCGTTACATCTAAAACTAAATAACGATCGATCGTATTTATAAACTAATAAATAAAAATAAATAAAGAAGAAAGGGAAGAGAAATGAAATAGGAAACAAAACGCGGATATATCTATTAGTGGTAAGCCAAAAAAAAAAAAAGAAAAGTGCGATAGAATGGGAAATAAAAATGGCAGCCATGGGAATAAATACGGTATAGTAAATATCAACGTATCCCCCGTATAAAAATTCGACATACGTACATGCGTTATATGTGTATACATATTTACGTAATACTGTCGTGTAAAAACATAAAGAACGATTCGCGTCCGATCAAATCTAATAATATCAATTAAACTAAAGAACCTCAAGCCCGTTTACGGCCGATTATTTCGATCGTACGAGACTGATATTAACGAAAAAATGAAAAAAATAAAATAAAATAAAATAAAATAAAATAAAATAAAATTAAATGAAATAAATGAAAAACGATCAAAAAATTCGTCAGCCGAGATAAGAAGATGAGAAGGAGGAGGAGGAAGAGACGAAGACGAAGAAGACGAAGAAGAAGAAGAAGAAGAAGAAGAGGAGTAAGAGAGAAGAGAGTCCCGTGAAATCGCTCGTGGCACGCGTCACGTGGCTGGATGTTTCGCTAATAGGTCGTCTGCCCGAGACGAGGATATTCGAAGAAAATAGGAAGAGAGAGAAAAACGCAGAGAGAGAGAGAGAGAGAGAGAGAGAAAGAGAGAGAGAGAGAGCGAGAGAGAGATAGAGAGAGAGAGACACGTAAAATGGTACAACGACACCACCATGGAGCAATTTGGAAGCGTCTTCCGTCGGTAGACGGTCATTTGTCTCCCAGCAGCGAGCGAAGGTTTTCTCTCTCTTACTCTCTCTCTCTTTCTTTCTCTCTAGTCGCTTTCTCTTTCTCTCTCTCTCTCTCTCTGTATGTCTTTCTCTCTCTCTCTCTCTCTCTCTTTCTCTCTTTCTCTCCTTCTCGCACCGAACGTCAGGAAGATCCCTTTCGGCCGGCGCAAACCCGGAGGGGCTTTGCCCACATGTCAACGATATATTTTCTGCCGGCCCACAAATCGTTTAGCGGGTAATTTTGAAATTGGAACACTTATTTAGTCGTTTAGACGCCAAGGGCAGAACGGCACAGCGCGGTCACGTTCGAGATTTATCGCTCGATTTTTCGCAGATTTCGCCCACGACTCTCTCTCTCTCTTTCTCTTTCTCTTTCCCCTATCTTTCTTCCTTTTTCTTTTTCTTTTACCCCACCCCCTCCTCACTCTCTCTCTCTCTTTCTCTCTCTCTCTCTGCCTTTTTTCCTACTCGTCTCCCTTTTTCGAGTTTTACATCGAAGTAAGGTGGTAGGTATATGTAACACGACGACTGTTCTGTCCTAAAACTTTCTACTTTTTCTTTTTTCTTTTCTTCTCTTTCTCTTTTTTTTTATTTTTTTTATTTTTTTTCTCTCTGTCAGTCCATCATTTTCTTTCTTTCTGTCTGTCCGTCTGTCTGTCTCTATCTCTTTCTTTCTCTCTCTCTCTCTCTCTTTCAAGTAACGACGAACTCGAAGAAAGAAGAACACGAGCGTCCCCACACACACATGCACACACACATGCACACACATACATACACACACAGAGAGAGAGAGAGAGAGAGAGAGAGAGAGAGAAAGAGAGACAAACAAAGTAAATGAGAAATAGAGGAGAGATGGAGAGAGAGAGAGAGAGAGAGAGAATTTGAATTAATTTTAGTCGCGGCAGGCGCTTTAGTGGCGAGTAAAACTGGCCGGAGCTCGCGAGATTTGCAATTTTCCACCAAGTTGTTATTTTTCTTTTTTTTTTTTTTTAGTTTCGTTCATACGTACGAGCGGAGATTGAAAAAAATGTTCCTATCTTTTTATTATTATTATTATTATTATTATTATTATTATTATTATTATTCTTTTTCTTTTCTTCTTCTTCTTCTTCTTCTTTTTCCAATTAAGCGAGAGAATGTCGTTGGGAAATGGCGACCAAGCTTGCGAGCACGATGTTAGGACCGAAGAGGAAAGAGGTACGAGAAGAGGAAGAAGAAAAAGAAGAAGAAGAAGAAGAAGAAGAAGAAGAAGAAGAAGAGGAAGAGGAAGAAAAGGAAAAAGAAAATTCGTAATCGTCCCTTGTCTTAATTCATTCTCTCTTTACTTTACCCACCCCCCGGCACCATTCTACTCTACTTTCTACATTTTTTTTAATTAGTTGACCATGGAGATCAAGAGAAAGAGAAGGAGAGATCGAGAGAGTGAGAGAGAAAGAATGAGGGAGCGAGAGAAGATGGACGTACCTTTACGATAATAGGAGGATAGAATCGAGCGAAGGGAGGGGAACGAAATAGAGAGAGAGAGAGAGAGAGAGAGAGAGAGAGAGAGAGAGAGAGTCGAGGTGGAGCAGGAAATAAGCTTGGTCGCCATTTTGGGTGAGATTTGTCTTCATTAGGACTTCCTGCGGCGCCACCGACGTCCCACCTGGCGTTACAAGGTGTTGAACCACTCGAAGCAGTGATATTAGCGGCTGATGAAACGATATTGCGCCTGATGGGTGGTCTCCCTCTTCAACGTCGTTGATGAAGACGCGAGTGTTTGCCATCTCTCCTCTCTCTCTCTCTTTCTCTTTCCTCTCTCCTCTTTCTCTCTTTCTTTCTCTCTTTCTCTCTCTCTCTCTTTTCTTCTCTATCTCTATGTCTCTCTCTCTCTCTCTCTCTCTCTCTCTCTCATTCACTCGAGGCTCAAGACCTCGACACTCCACTCGGTTTAACCTCGCGAATGTAGGCACGCTTAAACGGCTATCGTATGTCAAAGATAAAGCTTACCATTTTTAAAGCTTCCCTTTTCGTAAATATCGTAGACGCAAGCCAGAATCGTTTTCACGAAAAAGAAGGGAGGAGAGGAAAGAGGAAAGAAAAAAGTGATCGCGAAATGGTGAAAGACTTTTGGCGCGAAGCCAATATTATTCGTATTACAGGCAATAGTAAGTAATGTTAACGATGGTCAAAAATTAACGGCGATTATTGAACCGAATGGGAGAGCTTGTGATCGCTCTTAAAAAGAAAAAGAAATTAGGGATAGCAATTAAAAAAAAAAAAAGATAATGATTATAAAGAAGGTCATTTCGTAGGAGCTCGCAAAGTATATATACATATATATATATAGCCTATCGGATATCGGGATGGATCGGAGTTTATCGTAGGTAAAAAAAACAAGAAAAGAATAAAAAGAAAAAAAAAAGAAAGGAATAAAAAGAAAGGGGGAAGAAGAGAGGAGGGGAGGGGGGGAAAAAAAAAGATATTCTCAGAATTTAGCGTGAACGACGTAACACTACGACGTAATGTCACGAACACGAAAACGTCTCTTTTTCTAATTCTCCTTGTCTCCTTGAAATAACAGCGGCTTCAAGGATCGTTTGAGCGCTACCCTCTGATCCTATTAGCTAAGAAACAGAAAGAGAAAGAGAGGGAGAGAGAGAGAGAGAGAGAGAGAGAGAGAGAGAGAGATCTTTTACGAATTATTCTGTCTTTCTCGTGGCGCGACCCCTTTAGCGCTTCTCGCGTGTCTATTTCCGGCGCCTCTCGTCCTTTTTATCTCTCTCTCTCTCTCTCTCTCTCTCTCTCTCTCTCTCTATGCCTCTATGTCTCTGTCCGTCTCTCTTTCTCTCTGTCATGGCTTTGAAATCGTCGAAAGACAGTCGCTCGATTCACGTGCCGCTGATTAGCGTAATTATGAGAGAAATTCCGTGGTCTTTCCCCTTACTCCCCTCTCCCTCTTAGCCCTTTTCCCTTCTTCTCTCTCTCTCTCTCTCTCTCTCTATCTCTCTCTCTGTCTCTCTCTGTCTCTCTCTGTCTCTCTCTCTATTTCGTTTCTTTACTCTTCTGTTTCCTGTACGGCTAATTTTACTTCGCGTTTTCGCCAGGCGATTATTTTCTCTTAGCAAGGAGATCTTTGGTACCCCTTGAAATCCGATTCTAACGAACTTACCACGAGGAAAATTAACGAGCCAACGTTCGCGTTTAATACTTGAAATGAAACCGCCCCCTCCCTCCCCCTCCCTCCCTCCCTCCTCGTCCCGTCCCATTTCATCATCCCAACCCCACCATTTTAAGAGAAACACTCGCGTTGTTATCCTGTGTATTTTGTATCGCGCATTAAGGAGGTCGGTATTAATTAAAGAGCGAAAGAGAGAAGGGGGGAAAAAGAAAAAAAAAGGAAAGAAATTAGAAATAGGAGGTTTAAGAGGAATCTGCGGACACTTAGTATTTTTCATCGAGGGATGAAATAAGGAAAAGAAAAAGAGAAGGAAAAGGGTCGAGTCTGTTGGAGGATATAATAGGTTCATAAAACACCCTTTCTTGGTCTCTCATTAATAATTCAATACGATTATCAAACGTCTCTCTCTCTCTCTCTCTCTCTCTCTCTCTCTCTCTCTCTTTCTCACTCTGCGTTGAATATCGTGTGTCGATCGTTGCGTTTATGTATGTGTGTAATGTAAACTTAGATATCGTAAGTATGTACGAAGTACAAAGTGAGTATCTAATGTATGTAACGATGGTTGGGTGGTTGGTTGGGTTCCTTTTTTGACGAAGAAAAAGAGGAAAAAAGAAAAAGGAAAAAAGGAGGTAAAAATTCATTGTTGAAAGTACGTGTGAGGCGAATTAAAGCGAAGTTAGTCGATTAGACGGTGTAGAGAGAAAAAGGTAGAGAGAGAGGGAGAGAGAGAGAGAGAGAGAGAGAGAGAGAGAGCAAGACACACACACGCATACACAGATGTTTATATATGTATATATATATGTATGTATGTATGCATGTATGTACACGTAAGTTGCATATTTTGTCGTATATACATACGTATATGAGCCGAGAACACAGAATAATCGAGGTTTCGCGCGGACAGGCTCATTTTCGCGATGGTTACGTCGCGTATTCTCGAGTCGACTTCCGGTAATTTTCCTTTATCGTTCCCATGAGAGAGAGAGAGAGAGAGAGAGAGAGAGAGAGAGAGAGAGAGAGAGAGAGAGAGAGAGAGAGAGAGTTTCCCGCGGAGAGTCGCTTCTCGAAAATTGCTGGCCGACGCGTGCACGTGTGGACGTTTCAACTAAGAGGAAGAGAAAGAGAGCGAGAGAGAGAGAGAGAGAGAGAGAGAGAGAGAGAGAGAGAAAGAAAAAGAAATCGGTCTAAGCCTTTGCTTCGCTATGCTTTGCTTTGCTTTGCTTTGCTTTGCTTTGCTTTGCTTTGCTTTGCCAAAGGATGGAATGGGAATGAGCGAGTATAAGGAGTAAAATGAAAAAAAGAGTATGAGAAAAGGGAGTGAAAGTAAACGAAAAAACAGAAAAAAAAAAAAATACAAAAAGGGAAAAGAAAAAGAGAAGGAAAAATATTTTGGAAATTCCAATATCTCCCTTTACGTTTTATTTTTCTCGATGATCTTCGGAACCCGATGGGAAAGAGAAAAGAAAAGAAAAGGGAAAGAAGTAACTAGCGAAAGTAATTAGAAAAATTGATATATCCTAAGTTTAGAACGTTTTGTGTAAGCTCATATTTATCCTGAGGTGAAAAGTAGAATGCGATTCGTTTGGGAACAAATTTTTTGACCACACTTGTTTTTTCGAAAACGTTTTCGAGTCGCGCGCGTTGACAAAGAAAGGGAGCAAGAATGAATGAATGAATGAATGAATGAATGAATGAATGAATGAATGAATGAATGAATGAATGAATGAACGAACGAACGAACGAATGAACGAACGAATGAAAGAAAGAAAGATGGAAGAAGAAGAAGACGAGCGTTCGCGTCCCGACGCCGCCAAGCAGGACTGACAGGACGTCGTCTCCTGGTCATTAGTTACGGCGTCGTCACTTCTGCAATTAGAAGCCGCGCTAACCATTTTTTTTTTTCCCTATGGCTTCTCTCCACGCCCTCATTTTCCTCCTCCTCCTCCTCCTCCTCCTCCTCTTCTTTCTTTTTGACGCATATCCCACCCCCTCCTCCCCGCTCCCCACTCACCGATCCCTATTTTACATGGCGCTCCTTGCCTCGAGGACTGTCTCGAACTCCTAGCGTGGAATCAACTCGCCCGAGTTCCCGAGGGAACGGCTCGTAGAATCATCTCTCGTTCAACGTCCACGATCAACCGATGACTTATGTGGTTTGTTTACGAAGATTTTTTCTTTTTTTTTTTTTTTTTTTTTATTTTCTAATCTCGATAAACATTATTATTTTTCCAAAGCAACGTTCGAACGAAAATTGTTGCAAACCTTTTGTCTGGAGATTTTCCTTTTTTTCTTATTATCGATTCGAGTGAATCGTCGCGTGAAAAAATGGATTCGATAAAAAAAAAAAAGAAAAAAAAAAGAAAGAAAGATAACAAGAAAAATGATCTTTCATTGTCGCGTCTAATAAGGGTCAAAGGTTTGTTAGCTTGTATATGTATTTTTTTTTATTTATGTGTATTACACACACACACACACACACACATATATATATATATACTTGTTATATCAATTAAAATTGATTTTCGTCAATTAAAAATTGATTTTACTTCAACGCTGAATCGAACAAGAACTCGTTTGAATGCATTAACTAGTGACGCTGCTGAGAATAACTTAAATAGCCTTCGAACCTTTCCTCGGGATCGTCTGCGTAGAAAAAAAAAAAAAAAAAAAGGAAAACAAAGGTTTTCGTCGAGAATGGTTATGCCCTTCCGGACAAAATCAATCACGATTCCCTTGGGTGTAATATTCCTTTCATACTTTTCTCGCGCATTCGGTTTAGGTAACGCGATGCTTCCAAGAAAAAATCTCATTTCTTTCGTCGCTTCGAACGTTCCGACTAGTTTTACGAAACTATTTTTAACATTTCTCTGATTTCCCTTTAGTAAAATAAATTTACGTATAGTAAATTTCTTTTTTTGTCAAAAAATATGTCGCACCAAATCTAAGACAATTGAATCCAAAGAAAGAAAATTCTTAATTCGAATTCGAAAAACTTAACGAAAGATCAAAGCACGATCGAATATATTAAAAAGCAAAAAAAAAAAAAATAAAATGAAAAGCAAGGCTTCTAAGATCTTTCTCGTTTGAGAAAATTAAATTTCTTTTTTTTTTTTTTAATTTTTACATATCAAACGGGACGATTATTTTCGATGAGTCGGATCTCTTGTATATCGCAAAAATTCAAAGTTTGCGACGAGGAAGGAAATTGAATCAAAGACGATGATTGGAGGAAAGAAATAAAGAGAGAGAGAGAGAGAGAGGAGGGTCGAAGCCGTAGGGAGTGTGGGAAGGGTGGATGGAAGGGGGACGAAAAGTGGGGTCACGTGCATCGAAGGGCGGTGGCTATCGACTAGACAAATGATAGAGCGGCGTTTTTTGTACGAAAGAGAATGAGCTAAACAGAGATAGAGAGATAGAAAGAAATAGAGAGAGATAGAGAAAGAGAGAGAGAGAGAGAGAGAGAGAGAGAACGAACGAAGAGGAGGGTGTACGAGTACCGAACGAAATAATTTCTTCCCTTCGTGATGTATTAATTACACGAAACAGTCGGCCCAGAAAATTGATACTCTCACCGTTTCCACTCTTTCTCTTCACTTTGGATCGAGCACCTGTCGCTCCCGGTTTGCCGCCTCTTGAAAACTCCCTTTTTTCCTCGCTCTCTCTCTCTCTCTCTCTCTCTCTCTCTCTCTCTCTCTCTCTCTCTCTCTCTCTCTCTTACTCATTCTTTCCGGCCTTTAGCCCCCCGGAAGACAAGGGACTTAGTGGCGCTTCACGAATAAATTTCCTAATTTTTCATTTTCAGATCTCGTCGTTTGTAAATGTCGATCGAAATGTTACACCCAATGGAAGGTATCAACGGTATTGTCGTTCGTAAATAAAATTTATGTGCGCGTGTACGTGCGTACGTGTACGTGCGCGTGTTTGTGTGTGTGTGTGTGTGTGTGACGATATCGAACGTTTATCGATATGTCGTATTACGTATATTTATAATTTTAGCGAAAACATAACTATACGTTTAACTTGCACCTTTCGATATACACAATGAGAAATTTCACGTAACGTGAAATAATGATAATACGGATAAAACGTGGATAACGTGGATTAAATGGCGACGGTTTCTTCCTGACAGGGCTGGACAATTTCAAGCATTCCACGTTACGAAGCTTTAATGATTATCTCTGTCTCTCTCTCTCTAGTTCCCCCGAAGAGAGAGAGAGAGAGAGAGAGAGAGAGAGAGAGAGAGAGAAAACAACGTAACGTTAAGGTAAATTCTATAGTCGATCACCGTGAAATAACAGCTTAGGATGGGAGGATTCGTATGGAACATAATGCTCGGTGGCGAGTAACTACTCACTTACTTACGTTCTTACACACACACACACACACACACACACACACACACACACACACATATATACACACACGTAGACACCTATACAGTAATGTAACGTGTATATATATATATATATATATATATATATATATATATATATATATATATATAGTTGTTAATATACCTTGACGATAACAATCTACGGTTTAGGAAAAGTTTGTCTACGAAGCGTAGACGCATAATATATATATATATGCACAACTACTATATAAAAGAAGGAAAAGACACCCCTCAGAACGATTTCACTATTACGTGCCAGTAATGACATCAATGAACGATTCGAAAGCGTTGGGCGTGCCCCTTTTTTGATATTCTCATATTTTCTTTCATTCTTTTTTCCAATCTTTTATTTTCCCTTTTTCTCTCTTCTTCTTTTTTATTTGTTTCCTTTCTTCCTTGCAAACCGACCGCTGGTTCTTTATCGAAACGATTACGTAGAAAACCCGTAGGTATGTACTTTTAACCGAATCGATTATGTATGTATATCCTGCGCACGTTTGATTACGTCGTGAACGCATTGGAAAGATCGTCAGAGTGAAATAATTCATAGTTCATTCTCTTCGCTATTCTTTCGAGGAGACAGAGAGATACTTGGAGACAAAGAGAAAGACAAAGAGAGACAGAGAGAGAGAGAGAGAGAGAGAGAGAGAGATAGACCACGCGATAATTAATACGAGACCATTCTATTGTCGATTGATAAAAGGCTATAATTTGTCGATAGATTTATCGGGTTTTCAATTCTAAGACCGTACTATTCAATTATCGAATAATTCAATATCTATCATAACCAGTGCGACTATTCATACAAATTAGAGCGGGTTAATGAGTTGTTATTAAAAAAATTATTGAACGATATATGTACGTACATTATCTTAAGCGTTCATCGATATTTATATCGCTTGTAATTATCGCCAGTAGAGAAGGAAATAATATAAACGAAATATTTCCTAATAATATATTGTTTTTAGGCAATTGTCGAAGAGGTTTAAAACGTGAATTTGATGGTCCGATGGAACGCTTAAAGGACGATTAGAGTTTCTAGGAGGAAACGAAATTTTTTCTTTTTTTTTTTTTATGTTATTTTTTTTTTTTCTTTTCTCTTCTCTCTTTCCGCGTGAAGAAGAAGAAGAAGAAGAAGAAGAAGAAGAAAAAAAGAAGAAGCGAGGAGATCAAGGAGTGGTTTGGTCGGTTGTTCGGTCGGTCGGTCGATCGGTCGGTTGGTTGGTGAAAGGATTCAAGAAAGCATTCTGTGGTAGCTCGAAGTAGTGTCCGTCGGAGTATCGTCTCGACGACGCTGTTTCGCATTGTATATGCTTTAACCTTTGACAGGACGAAACGAGCGTCAATAAACGTCGTGTGACGTTTCGCCTATCATTTCATTTCATTTCATTTCATTTCGTTCCGTTCCGTTCCGTTTCGTTCGTTCGTTCGATCGATCGATCTATCGATCTCTCACGATTTTGCCATACATTTTTCAAAACGAATCGATCGTAAACGTTAACGTTTACGAAAAATAAAAAATCTTCTCACGGACTCTCAATATTTTTTTCCTCTCTCTTTATTAAAATAAATATAATATATTTATTTAATATATTAATATATTAAAATAATAAATATAATAATAATAATAAATATAATATATTAATATATTAAAATAAATATATAATAATTTAAAAAAATTAAAAAAGAAAAAAGAAAAAAAAAATACAAAGAAACAAAGAAAGATTTAAAAATGATTCGAACCAATCATAAAATGATTCGCATAGATCATTTGTCTACGGGAAAATAATTTCGACGAAAATGGACATTACGTTCGAACGAAGTCAACAATGTATACGTCAAAACGAGTACTCAATTAAATCACCTAACAATAATAATAATAATAATAATAATAATAATAATAATAATAATAATAATAATAATAATAATGATATATATACAGGGACGAATTTGAAAAGAGCGGGATAAATGTCTCGGAGTAAAATATTCTGGGTGATAGTCGTCGAAGATGATCGCGAAGATTGAACAAATTCTTGTACGATGTTCAAGACTCGTAATCACGTCGTCAAGCTGGTTTTTAAGTTCCACTCTTTCCTTTTATCTTAGTCGTTCTCTTCCGTTCTTCGGTTCTCGCGCGCCAACTGCCCTGCTACTTACTTACTAACTTACTTCTCTCTCTCTCTCTCTCTCTCTCTCTCTCTCTCTCTCTCTTTTATCCCTGTTACATCGTTTTTTTTCCTCGTGGAAGCGAGCGTTAAGTGGAAAAAGGGAAAACGATGGGAAACAGGATGACAGAGCGCGAAACAGAGGCTAATGGGGTAAGAAAAGTGCTCGAGCATCGAGGAACGTCCTTGAAGAAAAGAAAGAAAAAAAAAAATATATAAGAAAAAAAAAAAAATAAAAAGAAAAAAATTCTCTCTATCTATCTATCTATCTATCTCTTTATTCTCTTCTTCTGTGTCTCCTTCGTTGTTCTTTCTCTTCAATTGTACAGTCGAAAGTACAAAAAAGGACAGATAGACAATGAAAAAACGGGACGGTAGATCCCTCGCTACGGATTCCTTAATTTCCTCATTCGATTCTTGCCGATGATCGTTCACGAGCACACCTTTGTTCCCCTGCCGAACGTTTCGAGGCTCCTTCGAAATTAATTGGCTTCGCGAAGGAAGGAAGAAGCGAGAGAGAGAGAGAGAGAGAGAGAGAGAGAGAGGGAGGGAGAAAAAAAAATGAAAAAGTGGGAAAGAATAAAAAACGGCAGACAAGGTGGTGAGGAGAGAAAGGAATAAAGAGAGAGAGAGAGAAGGGTACCGAAGACAACCGGAAGTTTTTGTCACGTTTTAAAAGACCTCGTTCTTCTTATTTTTCCTCTCTCTCTCTCTCTCTCTCTTTCTCATTTCTATTTTAATTTTATTATATATATATATATATATGAATTTTATTATCGCGAAACTCTCTTTCGTGACAATTCGCACTCATGCAATGTAATAATAATATGTCTAAGTGAAATTTTCTTCTCGAAATTATAACGTTCCGATTATAAAATTAATTAAATTTTTATTAAATAATTAATATATTATTATCTCGGAAATTATAATTATATTTTCGAAAATTATCGTTCATATTCTTAAATTTGTTTATATTATAAATTATTGTATATATATATATATATTTAATTAATATCGTTTTAGCAATCGTCGAGAAGGATAAAACGTGAATTTGATTTGGTAAAACGTTCAATTGAATTTTGATAAAAAAGAGAGAGCGAGAGAGAGAGAGAGAGGTATCGTATTTTGAAGGGCTTACGTCGGCTACTTACCGACGAGCAAAATCAGGATGAATAAAAAGATATCCGATTAACGGGGGTCCTAAAGTAAAAAAAAAAAAAAAAAAAAAAAAAAGAAAAAAACATTCCAACGTAAATTAACTTTTAATATTCATGAAGATCTCGATATCGCAAGCTAAAACGGCGTTTATTCCATTGTTAACGTTGACAATAGTTTTTGCTTGTTTTCGTAAGAAACTTATCGGGTGATACCTTGAACCAGTGCACTTCCACGTTCGATACATGTTGCCATAAGGATCGATCGATATCGAACTCTCGTAAATTGAGCAAAAGTTAATTCACATCGAACGCTTATGATTCGTAAATAACCCAACGTTAATCGAACACCTTTTACTCGTCTCGGCGAATACTATGAACCTTTAAAATATCTGACTCCCTTCTACCTCTTCCTCTTCCTCTACTTCTTTCTTTTTTCTAAACCACCTCGTATATAACGGCAATATTTAAGCGTTAGATATATCTCTAGTCTCGACGTACGAGCCGAGTGGAATAATAATTATACTCGTTATTCGATACGGAGGAGATTAGTTTGTCGCGCCCGATAATGTCACGTTTCGTTTAAAAACGACGAGGCCAATTTGTTGGTAAATCGTTCGAACGGCTACGAGACACGTGAAGAACATCGGTCGTGCAACAAAATACGCATGACGTATATTAACAGTCTCCGTTATTTTTCTTTTTTTTCTTTTTTTTTTTTCTTTCATTATTCTCTTATTTCCTCTCATTGGAGACCTTTCATTTCTAAGCTCTCCCCTCTTCCTCTACCTCTACGTCTACCCTTACCCCTACCTCTACCTCGCGTTTATTTTTACCCACGGGTGGGTCTTCATCGGGGACGGTAGCGATGCAGAGAGTCGACGATGCACGACAAGCCGCGCGGTGCAACAGCAACAGCAACAGCAGCAGTCTAATTAGCAACCGTCTAATGCCTTATCCTTCCATCCTACTCTGTATCCCTCTTTCTTTTTCTCTCTCTCTCTCTCTCTTTCTCTCTCTTTCAACTCGCGTAAAAGTTAAAGGAAGTCTAATCGTCGGACGGTAATGATACGACCTTCCCGATCTTCCACGTTGGGAACGGACAGGCACGATTAACGGCGAACGAATCACCGTTCTCTCTCGCTACTCTTCTCTACGATCTCATCAACCATCAAATCCATCCTCTCCGTCATCCGGCGCTTGAACTCGTAAAACGTTTTTCAGTAACATCGCGTTCGAACTTCATTCAGGTTAACGGCACGGCGAGTTATAAAGGACGAATCAGGGAGGGGAGGGGGAAACAGAATGTAAAGAAAAGAGAAAAGAAGGAAGAACATTTTCTTCGGAATAAAAGTAAAATATGACAAAACGATAAAACGGGTTTTTATATTTATTTTTTTTATGTTTTCTTTTGTTTGTTTTGTTTTATACGTACGATACCATCTCCGCGAGATTTTATCCGACGATTTTGAAGGACAGTCGTCCAGGAAGTACGTCCGTGCGTTCGTATCGATCGTCTAAGAACGATTATTGTTTGTATCTTCATATATATATATATATATATAAGAGAAAGAAAACTATAAAAAGAAGAAGGAAACGAAATGGTGAAAGGACGAGGAATAGTAAGAAATTGTATCCTTTAAATCCGATCATCGGTGATTGTCGATCGAATCGAACTTAATCGAAACGAGAATAAAAAAAAAAAAAAAAAAAAGAAAAAAAAGAAGTGAGAAAGAAAGGAAACAAGAAAAAAAGAAAAGAAGGTAACGTGTCATCCGTCGAGCTCGTAAAATAGTTTTGAATCGAGGATCTGCGGGATTCGTCACGGCTTAGCTAAATCCTCTGATTCGTTATGAAAATAAACGATTATTTCAGATCGACGACGTATCGGATATTTTTTCTTCTTTTTTTTTTTTTCTTTTTTTTTCTTTCTTTCTTTTTGTAGTATAAGCGATGATCGTTGTTGTTGCGTATCGGTGCACGAGCGCGTTAAACCGTGATCGAGCCAAATCGAGTCCTGGGGTTACGAAAATAGGGGCGGTGAGCGGGAAAGGGGGAGGAGGAAGGGGAAGGGGCGGTGGGGTGGGGTGGGGGGGGCGAAGACGAGGCCCGACTACGGGGAGATTCACTTTCAACGCGGATACAAATTTCCTCCGACGATTTGGTAATCCGTCCGTGACAAAACGAGATCTATAGGCAGCTGTGCTAACAGGCATTAGTCTAAATCGACTGCAACTCCTTCCTCGAAGACGATCGCGTGTGCGGCCACCGAGATCGATGGCGACGGCGACGACGAGTTCATTTCAAATACGATCAGATTATTCTCTTATCGACGAATGAGAGTAGAAAGATTGAATTTAAAGAAGAAAAAAAAAAATATATATATATATATATAAATTCGGATGAACAACGATACGGTGAGAATGTTGTTCGTTAAGCAAAAAAAAAAAGAAGAAAAGAAAGAGCGAGATGTAAGATTAGGAAAATTTAGAGATAAACGGTGATACAATCATGTCGAATCTAACTATAAATTGTGATTAATAATTAAAAGAAATATATATATATATATATATGTATGTATGTATGTATATATATAGAAAGAGTAAAGACGATATTTGTAAAAAGAAAAGAAAAGAAAAAAAAACGGACGAACGAACGAAACAAAGCAAAAAAGAAAAAAAGAGGGAGAGAAAAGAAATATTTTAGAAAAATTTATTCACAAATAAAGGATCGTTCTCTCTCCCATCGTATAATTACGTCGAATGTAAATTGTGATTGACAATTAAAATATAGATGAAGATAGATAGATAGTGAGATTGACGGTGATAGAGATATAGATAGAGATAGATATAGATATAGAGAAAGAGAGAGAGAGAGAGAGAGAGAGAGAGAGAGAGACAGGGTAATTTCGTTCGTTTAAAACCTCGGTAAATGTCGGCTTCTAAATTGAAGTGTAGAAAATGATTTATCCATCAAACGTCCAGATTGTCTCACGGTTATTCGCAAAATGACGTCTACTAACGAGAAAAGTGGGGTGGTGGGAGGGAGGGAGGGGGGGGGGCTGGCGGTCGGTTGGGGACAGGGGAGGAGTGGAAGAAATTTTTATTCGCTCCTATAAATGTCGCATACACACGAACACAAGCACGAACTTCTTATACGCAAAGATTGCTTCAGGTTCGTATCGGTGGTAGGTGAGAGAGATAGATAGATAGATACATAGATAGATAGACAGACAGAGAAAGAGAGAGAGGGAGAGAGAGAGAGAGAAAGAGAGAGGTGGGGATGGGGGGTGTATCGAAACGCTTCGTATCGAAACGTCTTCCAGTCATTCTCACACGTCTTTTCCTTTCTCTTTATCGTTTCTCCGGGACGTTTATCGACTTTAAGCGCCGGGGAATAACGACGGCGTATCCTTCTTTCGCGACGCGAATAAAGCGGGTCCTCATCGAAACGCAATGTCCGCGTAATTGCGCGAGGAGCCGTTTCCGTGTAATTTAATGGTTAGAATGACTTGGCCGGGGTGGGGTTTGGAGGGGTTCGGAGGGTGAGGGGGTGGGCGGGGCAGGGTGGGGGATACACATTGCGAGGATTCCATCGCGCCATGTAGTACGAAGAACGCGAGAGAGGAATCGACATTCCACGGCGCCCGTCACGTGGTCATACCGTACCTACTATATAAATTAAGCGCTCGATAAAGTAGGTACGGGAGAACGAGCGAAACACTACTACCCAGGGTGATGGTGGTGGTGGCTATGGTGGTGATATGGTGGCGGAGGAGGGTCCGGCCGGGAGTACTCCGGCTACGTATAAATCAACAAGAAACTTTTTCGCTTTGTCGGGGACACCTTCGATCTTTCCTACGAATTTTTCTACCTTTTTCTTTCCTTTTCTTTTTTTCTCGTTGTTGTTGTTGTCGTTGTTGTTCTTTTTCCTTCGTATTTTCATTTTGTTTCTTTCGATCTTCTTATTTTTATTTTTTCAGTATCATTTCTCGTACGAAAATTTCTTTTCGAATGACGTTCGGACGATTTCCTGCATTTTTTTGTTCGTTTGATTTTTTGTCCCTTTCTTTTTTTTTTTTTTTTTTTTAATGGTTTTATTGGGTTCACATCTACGATTTGGTTGATGAATTCTTTCTCTCTCTCTCTATCTCTCTCTCTCTTTCTCTCTCTCTCTTTCTGTATATATTTCTATCCGTGTGTACGAAGAACGCGCAATGTGTCGACATTCCACGGCTGGTCGTGTGGTATATACATATACGTATATATACCACTATATTAATTAAACGCTCGATAAAGTACGTGATAGCTGACTCGCACGCATAAATCGACAACTTTTCGTGTTGGCCCCGTGTCGTTCTTCGTTTTTGTTTCGTTCCGTTTTTTGTTCCCTTATGGGGGAGAAAAAAGTGTGGAATGGCTTTTCGACGATTAAAAAAAAAAAAAAAAAAAAAAGAAAGAAGAAAAAAAGAAAAAGAAAGGGAGAAAAAAACGAATAATTATGACGACCATAAGACGGTACTTATTGTTGAACGATTTTATCATTGAATTTACACCTACGATATATTGCTTGATGGGTTTTCTACGTACGAAGAACGCGAGGTGTGTCGACATTCCGCAGCAGGTCACGTGGTATATATCTACTGTATATATACATACATATATACATATATAAATTAAACGCTCGATATAAATTAAATACGCGAGAACGAATCGAATCGGCTACGTACGTACGTACGTATATACGTATATATATATATACAATATATATATATATATATATAAATCCAAGAATATTTCGTTGACTTCCCTTCGACTCGTCCTTTTTTGTGTTCCTCCTTTTGCCTTTCTTCTTCCTTCCTTCCTTTTTTTTTTTTTTTTTCTTTACGATCAATAATCACAGAAATTCCTAAGGGTGTTTAACGACGATAGAAACGTACGATCACGGTTAAGAGTTAACTACTTTTCTATTTTCTTTTCCCTAAGACATTTTTTCCACCTCTCCCTGTCTTTTTGGACGATTTCGTCGATATTAAATATCTCTGTGATTAGATCGTAACGCTTTGATCTTAACGTTTAATGTTAATAAATCTATGGAATGAGAAACAAGATTACATCGACGTTTGTATGCCTCGCCTCGTCTCGTCTCGTCTCGTTTCGTCTCGTCTCGTCTCGTCTAACCTAGCCTAGCCTAGCTTAGCCTAGCTTAGCCTAGCCTATCTCACGCTTAGCTACTTTCCATGCCCACGCACGGTAACTTGAAAGTATTAACAGTAGGATAAACGTTCAGTGAAATATTCCCGATGGATGCAATAACGTATACGCTTCTTGCTTATTACGACAGAAATAGGCAAGTATTAATCGCCGTCGTTGTCGTTATTGTTGTTGTTGTTATTGTTGTTGTTGTTGCTGTTGCTGTTGGCATGCGTGCGTGCACGCGCTATACTGACGATAAAAATCTCGTTAAATTCTGTCGAAATACACGAAAGTTTCTTCCTTCGAACGGGTCACATTTAACTACGAACCAGCTAACGCGGTTAATTAAATTTAGAAAGGAGGAGGAGGAGGAGGAGGAGGAGAAAAGAAAAAAATAGTAAAGCTAAAAGGAGGAGAAAAAGAAGAAGAAGATGATGATGATGATGATGATGATGATGAAGAAGAAGAAAAGATCGTCTAAGGAAATAAAAGATAAAGCCGTTATTAATTTTGCCTCAGATTTATTACGCGTCTTTCGATCTTTTCTATCTACATTATTGCACGCACGTCCATCGATCATGCTATATCTAATCGATTATATCTTCATAGATAATACATCCTATCGAGAATAACGTTCTGTGATCGACGAATATCGAATATTATTAACTATTTTTAAATCGATATTTATCGTATAGATATATATATATATATATATATATATATATATATATATGTATGTACATGCTCGAAAATATTCATCCCAATCGAAATTTAAACCGATCGTTTATTCAAAATGCTCGTAGGATTTCTTTTTCTTTAGAAAAATCGGAGTCACAAAATTCATGCGTGCTTTTACCCAGAGGAACAAAAAAAGAAAGAAAGAAACTATCTCAAAAAATAAATTTATTCTTTCTCTTTTTTTTTTTTGTAATTTTTAGAACTCGAAAAGAAAAACGAAAGGAAAGAAAGTAACGAGCCATGGGCGATGCCGACGTTTATGATTTGTCGCGGGGAAATGAGAGTCGCGTAATTTTCTGGTTGAACAAAGCCAAAAAGCCAAAAACCAAAGAGAGAGAGAGAGAGAGAGAGAGAGAGAGAGAGAGAGAGAGAGAGAAATATTTCAGAGATTAAATTTTCCCATTTTCCTTTTTATATTTTCTTGGCGATCTTCAGAACGCGACCGGGGGTAAAAGAAAAGAAGAAAGAAAAGATAAGAAGAAGAAGAAAAAAAAAAAGAAAAAAAGAAAAAAAGAGAAAGAAAAAAAAAGTAAGAAAAGAAAAGAGAAAAGAAAAGAACGAGTCACCGATGCCATGGTGCGATCGTTATTACCTCCCCTTCGCCATTTCCCTTTATTGCACTTTAAGCTGTAAGTACGGCTAAGTACCGGCGATGTATCACGCGGAAGGATCAAGAGTACGCGCTATGGATAAAAGGCTGGCACGGGGGGTCACACAACAGCGACGATTCCTTTGGTTCCTAGCGATCGTCCGAACATGATGCCTAGTGATGATTAGGCCGGTGGTTGTGTGGTAGTTATCGAACGGGGATAATCGGTGGCACGGGATCGTTGAAAATTATTAACGTTCTGTTCCTACTACGATCGGGCCTACGTCTTTCAACTGACTTAATGAAAGACAAGGAGAGAAGGATAGGGATAGCGAGTATAAAGAAAGAAAAAAAAAAAAAAAAAAAAGAAAAAAAACGAGGAAATATAGTAAATTAAACCTCTTACAAGTATAAATTTTACATCAGATTATTTATTCCATCATTCTAAATAATTACCGAGAATGTATGTAATTTTTTTCCTTTTTTTTTTTTTTGCTTAATATATATATATATATACATATCTCGTTCTATAAAAAAAAAAAAAAAGAAAAAAAAATACCCCTTCTGTTCGAAGATAGCCAAAGTGATTTTTTTATCTTTCTTTTTGCGAAACGCGGGATCGATGATGCAAATGAATATGAGAGTCCTACGTAGAGATCAAACGTTGATTCGTCCGTTCGATGTTTATGCGCGCACGCGCTTATGTTTGTGTGTGTGTGTGTGTGTGTATGTATCAAACGTCACCACCTGTGTGCGTAGACCGTGGCTAAAGAGATTTCCCTTTACTTCCCTTTCCACTAGATTAAATCTCGATCCCTGTAATTCGTAGACGTTGCACGACTAGGGTGGCGGGAGATCTAATGTAGCCGAGTTAAATGTGCTTCGGTGAGGGTCGAAAATGAGATGACGTTAGGTGTAAACCATTTTCTTGATGTAACTATTATAAAACGCAGTTCTATAGTAATCTATTACGATTAGGATGGTACTTATTTCACGCACACGCAACACACACACACACCTATATATATATATGTTATACGTAAAACGAACTTAATTAAAAAGAAATTTTGCATCGAAAGAATAGGGACGTTTCGTTTTTCGATTTTAATGTGAAATCGTTGAAAGGTGGGATGGAGGGGACAAGAGAGGATAAAAGAAAGAAAAGAAGAAAGGAAGAAAGATAGAGAGAAAAAAATAAAAAGGGAAGGGAAGATAAAGGTTTTCTTGGTAATCCTTTGTGGTATTTCGAGGGAACAACGATACGTAAACGATAATAATCGCCCCCGTTAACGTCGCTCTCCCGGCGATTTTTTAATCGCGGCCTCTCTTTTGATCATCCAGGCGCTGATCGTAATGTTACGTTTCCGCAACATCACACGACCAGTAGGTACCTACCTTTCAAGGTTGCGGTAAAAGGAGGAATACAAAAAAAAAGAACAAAACAAAAAGCAGAAAAAAAGAAAAGGAAGAGGAAGAAGAAAAAGGAGATTAAAAAACAAAAAAAAGATGCACATATGCGCGCGTGAGAGAGCGATCGAGAGAGAGAGAGAGAGAGAGAGAGAGAGAGAGGGGTAAAGAAAAAAAAAAAAAGGCTTCACGAGAGACGCTTATGAGAAACACCTTTATCGCCTTCGGTGTAACATTTTCTTCTCTCCCTTTAACTCTTTCATTCTTTCCCACTCTTTCACGGCGGATAATAACGGAGTCGATCTGAAAACGCAACGAGTTTGAGCCCGTTTCATCCCGTGAGATCCTCGTCGACTACTTAACGCGAGCCCGTTAGTACGTAAGTAGCAGGTAATTGTACAACATGCGACCCATAAGTAGCCAACGCTTAAACACGATTGTTTGTGCGTTATTTCAAAGGATCCAAGATCTTTGATGTATATAGGTGCACCATATATTATACGTTATATATGTGTGTGTGTGTGTGTGTGTGTGTGTGTGTGTGTGTGTGTGTGTGTTTATACATCCCATACGAACCTTCGTTTCCTGCTCTTATTTCTCATGGATATATATATATGATATATATATATATGTTATTCATGAAAATTGCGATAGCATATTTTTCTTCCACCCTCCCTTCACCCCCGCCTACCACCCCCGCCTCCCCCTTCGACCACGATAATACGAATAGATATATATGTATGATTTATTAAAATGAATTTGTTATTGACGTGTAAAATATTTTCGATTATTACATTGCAAATGATAATTCATTGTTGATAATACCCGTGATATCTACTGCCAGTAAATATTCTATGTCATTACGCGTATCGCGTAATTTCTGATAATGTCATTGAAAAAAGAAAAGATAAGAAAAGAGAGAGAAAGAGAGAGAGAGAGAGAGAGAGAGAGAGAGAACTACGGATGAAAATTATTTATCAATATAATTTTTGATAATTATACACTCAACTCTACAATTTTCTCTATGGAGGATCAAAATAATTAATTTCTTATCTTATATATATATATATATATATATATATATATATATATATATATATATATATATACATGAGTGTATAGAATTATATCGTTTCTTTTTTTTTCTGCGATAGATCTTTTTCTTCTCTCGATCTCTCGTAGCAACAACGAAAATGATTTATCGAGATTTTCACGAATTCGTTATATCGAAATTATTCGACGCAAATATTTTTCACGACTATTAACATCGATAAGGTAAAATTCATAATCATTGTTAATGATCACTTTGATACATACGTATCGCGTAATTTTTGATGGTGTGATCGAAACAAAAAAAAAAAAAAAAGAAAAAAGGAGAAGAAAAGAACAGAAAAAAGGACGAAAGCTACGAGAAAGAAAATTATTGCTTCAATTAATTTTTAATAATAACACGGTTCAGCCCTGGTAATAAGCAATTAGCTTCGGGGTATGAAATTATTTTCATGAAATTGTAAACTTTGTAACGTGTATAAAAACGTATGTACAATTACATATATCACATTTCCGAATAATAATTTAATATTAAAACGGTGATAGTACGGTTAAGTGAGACCGTCCCAATTTATCGATATGTTAAAATGAAAAAGTACATACGTACGTACGTACGTACGTAAGTATGTACGTATTTATTTGTATGTATACGTATACCTATATATGCATAAAGGAAAGAAAAAGAAGAAAGAAGGAAAAAAAAAGAAGAAGAAGAAGAAGAAGAAGAAGGAGGAAAACGTTAAATGCATCGATCGATTTCATACATAATTCTCGTCACGTTACAAGCCGATATATATCGGCAACATCACTTGATCCAATACTTTCCTTACCGTGTGTGTGTGTGTGTGTGTGTGTATAGATGTACACGTAAGCCGACTAAGTTCGTGTCGGAGGGAAAATATTGTAAAAGATCGCGCTTTATCGCTTGAGATCGTATAGATCGTAACGAAGGAGAGAGATAGATAGATGGATAGATAGAGAGAGAGAGAGAGAGAGAGAGAGAGAGAGAGAGAGAGAGAAGACAGGTTGCAGGCGTTCGGTCGAGCAAGTGCTCGATCGAAACACGATTCGAATCTTTTGGCCCGGAGCTATATATTGCGGGGAGTTACGCGTTTCCGTCCGATTAAACTACTCCCAAAAGTGGCCGCCCATGTTGAAAAGGTACCTTTTTGGGGGAGGGGGGTAAGAAAAAGACGAGAAAGAGAGAGAGAGAGAGAGAGAGAGAGAGAGAGAAAAGAAAAAAAACGGAACGAGAAGAAAAGGAAACAAAAAGAAGGAAGAGAAGTCAATGGAAAAGAGAG
>OU964968.1:8153651-8161151 GCA_918808275.2 Dolichovespula sylvestris
AAGCAAAATTCATGACGATCGAAAGACACGAGTTCTCGGATGTACGAATAAAGCACGAGCTCTTTGAAATTCCGCGAGTGAGTGGAAGAGAGAGCGAGAGAGAGAGAGAGGAAATGAGAGAGATACGACGATCTCTCGGAGAGAACGGCCTTCCCTTTCCTTCCTTCATCCTCTCACCCACTCGTCCCCTTTTCTACGAGCAGTTGACAGAAACCGACATGTAAGTGTCCATAAAGCGGTACGGGTAATTAGGTAATGGCTCCTTCGTTGCTGGAACTCGGCCAACACTGACGGCAAAACGTTGCTAACGTTTTCTTGTTAACGATCCGACCGTTTGTATCGCATTCGCCGATAAATGATTCTCGTCTATGTCTCCAACTCGAATTATCATAGTTCTAATGATTTCTCTTTTTCTTCTTCTTCTTCTTTCTTTATTTTTATTTTTATTTCTTTTTTATCTTTTTTATCTTTTCTCTTTTTTCTTTTTCATTATCTTTTCTTTCTCCTCAACCTCTCAAGACGTACATACATACATACATGCATATATACATACATACATACGACGAGACGCTATTTCGAAGGAACGTGCCAAGAGAGAAGAATTTTAGACACATCATACTTATTACAGATACTTAGTTTAAATCATCGCGCAAACGACACCGTTACGAAATTCGTATATACAAATTATATGTATTTCTCGTAATACGCGCTCGTTAGTTTCGTATGATCGATTAATTCGTGCAAACTGATAATAATTTATCGTTTCCCTTCTTTCTATCTCTTTTTTACGATCATTAAATCGACGCACGAGCATCGAGATCTACAAAACGATTAATCTTACAAATTTGATAACTAAATTGTTTGATATTATATTGCAATTATTTTAATATACGACCGTATCTCGACTCATTGATTTTTAAACTAATCGTTTTGGATCTTCTATTACAATTCTTAAGATATACGAACAATTATTTCTAACTCATATTTGACAAGCAACAAAGAAAACGATATATATATATATACAAACATATAAAAATATTTACGAATATATTTAATTAAGTTAGGATCTATTTCTAAACAGCTTATTACATACACAGATATTGAATTTATCGTTTACGAAAATAGAAACCATTTACTATTTTCAAGACCGAACTCTTTTTAACTCGTTGCAATATTTGGCAAGAAACACGGTGAGCGAATTAAAGAGAAAAAGAAAGAGAAAGATAGAGATAGACATAAAGACAGACAAACAGACAGAGAGAGAGAGAGAGAGAGAGAGAGAATATGGCAAAAGGCACTCGCGTGGTTATCGTTTAAGAGTCAAGGTGCTTCATTTGCATCATTGACGACTAAATTGGACGCGTGAATGGAGCTAGCTCGCGGCGAACAGATTAACGGCCGACAGAAACGACTGCCCGAGGAAGCAAGGAAGGAAGGAAGGAATGAAGAGAAAGGGAAGCCGAAAGAGCGGAATATGAGATAAGTTCCACAAACGCGCCGACCAATATATATATATATATATATATATATGTGTGTGTGTGTGTGTGTGTATATATGTATATATATATACGTAACGGCCAGGGCCTCAGTGTCTGCCGGCTGATTCGAAGCAGAAGCCTCGTTCGCGAGATAGGACACACTTCTGTTTATCGTTTGTGGTAAAAAGAAAGAAAGAAAGAAAAAAAAAATGGTTCCTGCCCACACTCGTGATCGTTCGTTCTCGCTCGCGATACGTTAATTTTCATAATATTTTCGGCCATGGCAAACATGGCCGATCGTATCCATTGCTACCCACATCAACCTACCTAAATATTATATTTATCAATCGAAATTCTGATAATTCCTTGGAAGTATATAATGGGAAATTAATGAGATCGGTCGACGATTGGATTTTCGTTCGAACGAATTATAACGAATTATAATTTCGAACGAATATTTCGTTCGAATTTTGTTTTCATTTTGGTAAAACGGACCGAACTTGGCGATCAATCCGAAACGAGAAAAACTTGAAATTTATCATCGTTCGACGTTTCGAAGTGAAATAATTTTGTTCTTTTAACCGACGGCGAGAAGAGCCGCAAGAATAAGTGCGTTCCCGTCGCGAATTGAAATTTTTCACCGAACGAACGAACTAACGAACGAACGTAGAGAGGTGATTTGATAAAAAGAGAGAAAGAAAAGGGAAAAAAGTAAAGATAAAACAAGATAAAAATTCGAAAACGATATCTTAGAAAGTCGATCTCGTAACGTTGACTATTAGATTCTAGCACGATCTCACGAAAGTTGAATTGATTTATCGCTTGTATAGAAAAGGTATAGAAAAAAAAAAAAAAAAAAAAAAGAAAGGAAAAGAAAATAATGTCTTTCGAGAGACGGGTATCATAATTAGTGAAAAATCTATACCTCGGTGGGGTGTGTTCCATCAACGTGTTTCACATTAGATTAGAGTCAATTTTCCGTGTTATTCGGCATCTACACTGACTCCTCTAGCTCTCTGTCTCTCTCTCTCTCTCTCTCTCTCTCTCTCTCTCTCTCTCTCTCTCTCTCTTTCTCTTTCTCGTCCCTCTCGTTTCTTCTTTCGGTCAACAGATTGCAGAGTTAATCGGCCGTGAAGAGAGCAAATCGTTTCGCGCGATTATCCTGCCACATTGTTTCCTAACCCCCCACGAAAGAGAGAGAGAGAGAAAGAGAAAGAGAGAGCGATATATATATATATATATATATATATATATATATATATATAGAGAGAGAGAGAGAGAGAGAGGGAGAGAGAGAGAAAATCGCGATAGGGGTTGTCTTTATACTTATATATCCGTGTGTTCGTGTTACGTGTGTGTGTGTGTGTGTGTGTGTGTGTGTGGGTGCGCGTGTGTAACGCTAATCGTCTCGCGTATAAGAGGAGTAATCGATTCGCGACGCTCATAGGATTCACGAGAGCGTACGCGAATACTCGAAAGGACGGCGATGGTGGAGGAGGGGTGAGGAGGTGAGGGGAGGGTGAAAGTTCGAAAAGGAGGGTCCGTTTTACGGAACGAAGAGGAAGAATGGAAGAGGACAGACGAGACACCGTGCCTTAATGTTTTACGAGGGGTGCCGTTTAATTATTCCACGGGAATCCAGCAATTTTCCGTTTTATCGCTTTCGTGCAGTGACTCTCGACATAGAGAGAGAGAGAGAGAGAGAGAGAGAGAGAGAGAGAGAGAGAGAGAGAGAGAGAGAGAAGGAAGCTGGTAGATTCCGTTCAAACAAGGGTAAATCGACGAAGCTTCCTTTCTCTTCTTTCGTTGTCTACTTCTGTTTGCGGCATAATTAATATTGTTTAAACAATATATATTCTCTTGAATGTAATGAAAAAAAAAATATATATATATATAATATGAATTATATATTTTTATATGTATAAATATAATTTTAAATATAATATATATAAATATAATATATATTTATATATATAAAATTGATCGAGTATTTATTAATTACATATAATAATAATAATAATAATAATAATTATTATTATTATTATTATTATTTTTATTATTATTATTATTATTATTATTATTATTATTATTATTATTATTATTATCATTATAATTTTTATGTAACGAAAATAATATTCTTTAAAAAGAACATATATAAATAAATAAAGATCGTGGTAGTACTTCTGAAGAACCACCATACTCGAAGGCAATGCTTCTCATCATGATCTATAAGTATCTAATCTCTCTCTCTCTCTCTCTCTCTCTCTCTCTCTCTCTCTCTCTCTCTCTTTCCCACTCCCTTTTTTAACTTCAGGCGGAAGAAGCAACGTGGCTTCGAAAGAGCCACGAGAGTCGAATATTTTCTAAATCTTCGCTACAATGGCGAATGGTCTTGGCCGGCTCGTGTTCTAAACTTGGTAAGTAAAATAAATGGACCGATTTATGGCGTCGTCGATTACAAAAAAAAAAAAAAATACAAAGTTTCATTCTTCGACCAATGAAATCACAAAATCATAGCTATCTATTTAAGTAAGTGCGTTAGGTGTGCGTACGTCGCCATAGCACCTTCTCTTACGATTTTTTTTCTCCGCGATATTTTTTTGAAAGAACAGTGGGAGGAAGAGAGAGAGGATTTTTCTTCTCTCTCTCTCTCTCTCTCTATCTCTCTATCTCTATCTCTCTTCCTCTCCTTCCTTTCGTTTTACTTTAAACGATTGTACCATGGAAACAAACAGGAGCCCGTCTTGATTCGAATAATTTTCGGGGTTGAGCGATTATTTCAATAGAAGGGGAGGAGGAGGAGGAGGAGGAGGAGGAGGAGGGGTGGGGGAAGTGTTTTGCCCTCAAAAATCGTGGCGATCGGATCCGAATGGAAACACTCGAAGAGAGAAGTAAACGAAAATTATAATAATCATCCTCTTCCCGCGAGGAAATCGTCGAAAAAAACCGACGCTGGTAAGAGTCATCGATATTTGGGCCTGGGGCTAACGATTATTATACGTCCACTCCTCGACAAAATATTACTCCTCTCCTCTCCTCTCTTCACTTCTCTTCTCTTCTCTCTTCTCTTCTCTTTAGTTAACGAGAATTCGGGAGGAAATTGCAACAAACTTGCAGGCGCGTTGCTACCGTTCGTAAAATCGATCCCCGTAGTAGTCGCCGAGGATTATATATTTCTTCGACGTTCTACACATTTCGAGATACTCGCGATCGGCGAATGCCGATGTACAAAGGCGCACGCTATACCACCACCTCACCACGGCGAATATTACAAGACGAAAGATATTCTCCTCGCGAGACCTCTTTACGACTCTTTCTCTCTCTCTCTCTCTCTCTCTCTTTTACTCTTGAGCGCATGTTGTACGAGTGCGTGAAGAGACGATAATCGCGCGTAGTCACGATAACTCTACTTTACGATCCGAAAATGCTCCCGGTACTTGGAATCGGACTGTTTAGTTTTTAAAAAGAAATGAACTGGGACAGAGAGCTTCGGAGTTCAAGAAGAACAAAAAACAAGTGAAAAATGAAGGAATAAGAAGAAGAAGAAAAAGAAGAAGAAGAAGAAGTCGAAAAAATCGCAAGAGAGAATAAAGTGAACAAAGCAAAAAAAAAGAAGAACGAACATGAACAGTGAACAGTACGTGAAAGGGGATAAAAGAACGACGAATGAGGTAGAGATAACCGTGGAAAAAGAAATGAAAATGGAAGGAGGGGAAGCTTGAGAGAGAGAGAGAGAGAGAGAGAGAGAGAGAGAGAGAGAGAGAAAATGGGATAAGATAGAGGAAGATAGAAATAAATTTTCGTCACCGGGTGCCGCGAGTTTTCCTTACGCGCAAGCCTCGTTTCTATCCGTCCAATGACCGAACGAGATTCATCCCTCCCTCCCTTTCCTTTCCTCAACGTGAACGTTTCTCCCCCTCCCCTACCCCAGCCCCCTTCTCCTCATCCTCCTCTCTTCTTCGACTTGCTCGCGCCGTCGCCACGAGGACCCAAGTGTCGTCTACCGACGGTGGGCGCCCCCCCGATCATCAACCATTTGTCAGCAGTCTCCTGGCTTTCCCATTTTCCGGCCGATTTCCCAACAACGACAGCCATATCCAGTCGGATACCCTCCTAACACCCCTCCCTACCCTCCCTCCTCCTTCAAATCCCTCCTATCTAATACTATCACCACCAACGTGGCTTCCAAAACGCTTTCGAGTCTCCATCGGAGAAATAAATGTATGTATGTACTCTCTCTCTCTATGTATGTACGTATGTATGTGTGTGTGTGTGTTTGTGTGTGTGTGTGTGTGTGAGAAAGAGAGAGAGAGAGAGAGAGAGAGAGAGAGAGTCGAATGACACCGCTATTATCTTCGCCACGAACGTCCTCCTTCCGAGGGTTACTCAACGGGAAAAGCTCATTTTCGCGTTAGCCTGTAAACGCCACTTCGTTTTCCACATCGGTGTAACTCCTCGTTGGGATTACATCGATATACGATATAAGGTGGAACGATCGATGTTACTCCGACTCCACGAATTTCACTTACGATTTAGTGGATTGAAAGAGAGAGAGAGAGAGAGAGAGAGAGAGAGAGAGAGAGAGAGACGATGTCATCGATTTCTTTTCTTTCTCTCTCTCTCTCTCTCTCTCTCTCTCTCTCTCTCTCTCTCTCCCGTCCTCTCTATCTCTCTCTTTTATACGCTTATTACTTTCTAAGATCGACCTAATCAAAAAAAAAGAAAGAAAGAAAAAGAAATGAAATAAAACAAAATAAAGAAAGAAAAGGAAAAGGGAAAGTTTGGAAAGAAATGCAAAGTGGAGTATTACGACGCGCTGTTGGTCTTGACTTAAGAAAAAAAAAAATAATAATAATAAAATAAAAGAAAGAAGAAAGAGAAAGAAAATTCTCTACGCTATTTTATATATTATATATCATATATATATATATATATATATATATATATATATATATATATATATCATATTATATACAATTTGACATAAAAAATAAGAATGACCAGGGCATTAAAAAATAAGGCAAAGTAAAATTACTGCAATATTGTTTCCGCCGTAGTGATCGCTGCGTTTTGAACGCAAGAGAACAAAAGAGAAATAATAAAATAAAAACGAACAAACAAACAAACGAAAAGAAAAAAAAAAATGACAAAAGAGAGACAAAAACAACAAACGAAGGATATAAACTTACGTTATCATGTTCGGCCATATTGTTGTCGTTATTATTATTATTATTATTATTATTATAATTTTTTTTTCTTTTTCAATAAAACGTAAGGATTTATTTTTTAGCCTTGCTCGTTTGTCTTTCTTATGCTCATGCAAATGCTACCGACAAACCAACCAACCAACCAACCAACCAACCAACCAACCAACCGAACAACCAACCAACCAACCAACCAACCAATCAACCAACCGACCGACGGCCTCGGACTACCTCGATAAATCAATAGAAACTTCTCCTCTCCTTCTGTAAGCTTCGATGAATCGTTAATGAACAGATCGTTCTTAAATTCTCGTTCAACGGATAATCCATAAAATTATTCTATCTCTCTCTCTATCTCTCTCTCTCGTTACGCATGATTAACGAAAATTAAATAATTATTCCACTCTTTTTCTTTCCACCTTTCTCTCTCTCTCCCTCTCTCTCTCTCCCTCTTTCTCTCTCTTTAGAGAATTCGTTTCCACGCGAGGACAAAGTGAAAGTGCCGTTCGAAATGATTAACCTGAAAGGTGGCTGTCGTCGTCGTCGTCGTCGTCCCACCACCCCACCCCACCCCACCCCACCCCCCAGTCCAGCTCCGTCCGTTAATAATTTCGATAAATTATTTTCTGCTTTTTTTTTTCTTTTTTTTTTCGATTTTTACTTATTCATTTTTTTCTCCGAATAATCGCACATAATCTATTTTCGAGTATCTCCGAAAATCGAAGAAACTTCATTGCCAGGAGAATAAATATCTCGATAAGTCTTTCCTTTTAAGGGATTTTCGTCGTTCTCGCCTATCCCGCAAATGAGACGAGACG
>OU964968.1:8166151-8168651 GCA_918808275.2 Dolichovespula sylvestris
CATATTGAATTCACATGAAATAAGATCAGAAAAAATAAAAAAGTTATTCCATTACTGTTTTACATTAGTTTTTATAAACCGTTCAAATGCAAGCCATTAAATATCCAGCAATAAAGCAAAATTGACATGCCCCACTTTCAAAATCAACGGCTCATATATACACACGCATATATATATATATATATATAGATAAATAGATAGATGTATAGATAGAGAGAAGAGAGAGAGAGAGAGATACAAGTTTGCATAAAAAAGATTGTAAGATAATGAATAAGTAACGAGACTGACACCGTATTCGTATTAAATGGTTGAAAAGAAAAGGAGACAGAAAGAAAGAGAGAGAGAGAGAGAGAGAGAGAGAGAGAGAGAGAGAGAGAGAGAAACTTTACTTTTCGGAACAGCTGTTTCTTTGTACAGGATTGTACAAACTGTTTATTTAACTTTAACATCGCGAATGTCACTCAAAAAAGATAATGTGCACTCGGCAACATTTATGAACTTTTCAAGGGGAGATTTTACTATTCATACATGTTACTACTCGTACCGTATTCTGTGTCTCCTTTCTCACATGAAAAGTTTAGCGCATTATCGTATCGATCCGATAATCGAAACGCAATTATAACCTCAGAGACGGTCATGCATTATCATTATTACTATGGCATAAAGATTTTCCATATATATATATCGAATTACCCCGTTAAAATCGAATTTACGACGAGTCCATCGATTTGATGGGACTTTTTAAACGTTTCGCCTGTTCTAAGGGATTCGCGAGAATTTTTAAATGTCACTTTTTCTTTTTTCTTTTTTTTTTTTTTTTTTTTCTAGACGATTCCCAATGACTCCGATCGACGTAAACCGTCGGTGGTAACGTACGAATAATATTTCAATGAAAGAATAAATTGACTTTAAAAATTTGATCAGTTTTACGTTAGGTGGGTTTACCGAGGGATAAGAAATAAAAAATTCGTTCGATCGGATTCGTTAATAAAAATTAAAATTGATTTGAAATCGAGTGAATCAATGTTAATGACGAAGAAGGAAAGAAACCAAAAAAGAACAAACAAAAAACAAAGGAAACCACATTTCGATGTAACCATTAATACGATGTGTTTCTAGTGCTGATATCCCCCACGTGTATACTTATCTCTTTTATAGCATCGAATATGATGAAAAAAGAAAAGAGAGAGAGAGAAAGAGAGAGTAAAAAAAAAAAGAGAAAAAAAGTAAACGAAGAAGAACGTATTACTCCGTTTAATTTCATCTAAAATTAATACAATATTCAATCTAATCTCCGTACCGTGCATTTTTATTAGAGAAAGAGAGAGAGAGAGAAAGAGAGAGAGAGAAATTACAAAAAAAGGAACAAATAAAAGAGAATTCAATCTAAACGATAAAATATCTCGATTAATACGTACTCCTATTTTCCCACGATATGAGTCACGCGAAGATTAAAGATTATTCATCGAATGTAGTAGGAGCGAATGGTTTTGACGAATGGTTTTGCGAGTTATATCCTTTACCAGCGCGATAATTCACACTCGGTTAAACTTTTATAACGGCGGGTCGTTCGACAAAAAAGGGAAAAAAAAGAAAAAGAAAAAAAGAAAAAAAAAACAAGAAAGAAGGAAAAAATGGCGAAGTTATCCGGAACTCGTAGTAAACGCGTAGGTAATCGTTAAATGTTAACAACGTCGAGTTACATACATACATACATACATTTCTTTTGCGCTCATCCACATACATACACACGTACATACTTACACAGGCGTAGTTAAATACACAGATAGATGCGTGCAATGCATACACACATGCATACATATATACATACGTAGATAGAAATCCGTAAAGATACGCTTTAGCTTTTTAAAGATTCTTTGGTACGATAGGTAAAACCGATGCGGTAGAAAACTATCAGAGAGAGAGAGAGAGAGAGAGAGAGAGAGGGACTGTTTCCCTTCGATCGGTAAGGTTAAAGGAACGTACACGTTCGTGTTAGTACTTACTTGGTAGCGCTTTTATTTCACTTAGCGCCTTCCTCTCATGAAGAGAACAATTAGCATGTCAGTAAATCTTTCTGCGAGCTAAGAACGTATTTTATCTATGTATCTACGTGTATGAGAGTAAGAAATAGAAAGAGAGATAGATAGAGAGAGATAGAGAGAGAGAGAGAGAGGGAGAGAGGAAGAGAATGGAAAGGCAAGAAGAGAGAGCTTAGTTGGAGACTATCCCTTCCGGAATCGATTCGCACGTGTATGAAAAATCTAGAAAGTTAAATGTAATTTGTCATCTGACGGCTGCTTTAAATAAATCCGCTTGCGAGAGTAGTGAAAGTATTTAATAAAAAATCACAAGCGTGAACAATTAAATATTGTCTAGCGAAAAAATTATTCTCCCTCTCTCTCTCTCTCTCTCTCTCTCTCTCTCTCTCTCTCTTTGTTTCGATTTATAACAACAACAACAACAACAACAACAATAATAATAATAATAATAATAATAA
>OU964968.1:8173651-8191151 GCA_918808275.2 Dolichovespula sylvestris
TTTTTTATACTTTTCCTTCTTCATCGTTACAGTTCGTCTCTTTTAATATTTTTTTTCTCTTCTCTCTTTCTTCTCGATTGAATATATCTATGAAGAGCAATGACATTCGATATGCCACGGATATGCATATTATTTACCAGATATATATATATATATATATATATATATATATATATATATATATATATACATATATACATAAGTATGCAAGATAAGTAAGTACAGACATATATGGGGGAAGGGGGGGGGGAGGTACACGAACTATGGCGACGGTCTTTATCCGTACCGGTATCACTGCGCACGCGCTATTAAAACAACGTGTTATAATACTCTGCAGCCTTGCGAACGATGTTTTATCTATCTTCCACGGACGGTTACGTCTAATAATTCCCGTTTTGCTGCTAACTACCACCGAACGTAACTGAATATCCAAGATCGTTTCTCTTACCTCTAAGTATAATTACTATAACGGCTCGTGTAGTTCTTCGTCTAATAATAATACATTAATAATAAGCGACGTCAAGACTACACTTTCAGAATGTTACGAATGTATAATTCGTAAATTTCGCTCGGACCCGTGGTCTTCCTTTCGGTGGGTAAATAAATTAAAAAAAAAAAAAGTGAAAAGGAAAGAACAGGAGAAAAAAAAAACAAATATTAGAAAAAAGAAGAAGAAGAAGAAGAAGAAGAACAAAAGATTAAAAAAAAAAAGTAAAAAGATAAAAATAAAATACGGATGAACGATCGTAAAAGGAACGTATTTAACTTTGTACGTACATACGTTAACGCCTATTAAAAACCGACAGTAAGACTGGCCTACGAGCTTCTTAATTAGTACGCTTATATCGATTTTCTTTTTTCGAGAGAAATATCCTTGACGTTGTTTCTTTCTACGTTCAATCCCGACGCTTCTTCTTCTTCTTCTTCTACTTCTTCTTTTACTTCTTCTTCTTCCTCTTCTTCTTCTTCTTTTAACTTTTATTTTACGACTGTCGACGTTCCCTCCATTTAATCTTCTCTCTCTGTCTCTCTCTCTCTCTCGCTCTTTTTTCTTTTTTTCTCTCGTTGGTCCATGGAATAATTTAGATTTAATTATTAAAATGAGAAGAGAAGGACACCGGATGGTACACAAAAGGAATTACGAGCTCTTCACGAACTCGCATCCAATCAACGATTTATATGAGGATCTTCGATGAATAAGAGAGAGAGAGAGAGAGAGACAAAGACAGAGAGAAAAGGAGAGAGAGGTGGGTGTTCTTTACGAGTTCGTTTCGTTATTTTTAGAAAAGGAAAGAATTAAACTAAACGCCTTCTATCATCGAGCCTTTGATCGCGGAATTAAAGCGAGGCGATTGATAAAGTGTCCATTTTGACAAGAGTTTGTACGATTAAGAGTTATAACTAATCGAAAGAATGCGTTTGAACCGTTTATCTGTCCATCTCTCTCTTTCTCTCTCTCTCTCTCTCTCTCTTTCTCTTCCCTTGTATTTTCTTCTTCGAAACGTGTTTACGCTTTGCTCGGCCTTGCCTGCAACCGCATAAATGCGACGGAGTAAACACAGTCTCGCGGTTGTTTCTTTTTTCCTTTTTTTGTTCTTTGTTGTTGTCGTCATCGTTGTTTTTGCTTTTTTTCTTTCACGAAATTACGCAAAAATTTTACAACGATTCGATAGCGCATATCCTCGAATAACGACAATGTCGGACGAACGAACGAACGAATGTACGTACGTACGTACGTACGTACTTACGAGGACTAAGCAAACTACGAAACCGCGATCGATAAAAACGATTCGATCTACGTAAGAAGCCGGCTATCGTCGCTTACTCGTTTGCAAGTTAAACCATGCGGATCGCATTATCGGTTTTAACGCTATTATAATACCATCGTCTATAATCATTATATCTTGGCTTCGTTCAATACAAATTTTGTCGTGTTTTTTCTCTTTTTCTTTATTTCCTTTCTCTCTCTCTCTCTCTCTCTCTCTCTCTCTCTCTCTCTCTTTTTCTTTTCTTTTTTCAATCGCGTACCTTCGATAAAAAATATCCATCGCATTTCATTATCCATAGAAATAAATATATTTGCGAACCCTCGAAGGTACGTCATTTTTGTAATCTACGAAGTCATCGTACTCGTCCAATTTACATCTCTTTATCAGAATGAAATTTCGAAGGAGTTACCTTATCGAATCTCGTTATCGCGAGATACTCATTTAAATGGACGACGAGTTTTGTCATTTTTCTATGTCGAGGCATCGTGCCGATCGTATTTAATTTAATGAAATGCGATTCACAGAAGGTATTTGTTGTATTTCACCGATCGGAGATATTAATTGGAATGTTCGAAAAGTGGTACGCAATTGTTTGCAATACACGAGGATAACGCACTCGTCGAAATTACATTGCATTGTCGCAATCAGTCCCTGACTGAGAACTTTTACGAAAAGTAAAATGCAATTTACGAAAAGTATCTATCGTATCTCGTGTATAATCAAGAATGATTAATTCGAATGTTTATAAATGAACGTACGTAACTTTTGCAATACAACGAGGTAATCGTACTACATCGCAAAATTATTATTACAAAGTTCCGGCGAACTCTTTCGAAAATGGGATGCAACCGCGATGCTTTTTTTTCTTTTCTTTTTTTTTTTTTTTTTTTTTTTTTTTCTTTGCAATATAATTCCCGTAAGACGATCAGAGAGCGTTGCCATTTGTTGCCAATTTGTTCTATCGTCGATGAACAATTTTTTTTTTTCTTCTCGTCGTTACTCTTCGCCGATCGCTTCCATCGAAATTCCATGGTCTAAGGGACTCGTGCGAAATATTTAAAGATAGTTAAGGGTACGTGTATATATATATACACCACCGTGTAAATACTTACACGCATGCACGGACAGTATCAACGGATGGACGATCGTTGTTATATCGTAAAAGGCTCGTTATTTAACGAACTATACGGGGGAAGGGAGGAGGGGGGAGGGGAATGTTAGCGCGGTAATTGCCAGTGTTAGTCGAAGTCTAGATGTAAGAAAATTCAAAGACTTTGGTATTTTTAATTAAAGCCAAGGAGGTTTTGTCGAAACAAAACCCCATGCTTTTTTGTCCCTTACACCTGGTCGCGGTATGATAGGCAAGTATAGTTACCCATGTGATTATGCGAGCTCGGCGTAACGAGCAAAGAGAATTAAACTTTGACTTATGGCAATGATCGTTGATTCTCTGTAATACGGGCGAAATGAAACGGGGGAGACAATTAAAATTTAAAAAAAGAAAAGAAAGAAAAAAATTGAAATTGAAGAGGAAAAAAAAAAATGAACAAAAAAACGGGAAGAAAAAGTTTTCACTTCGGCTGTTCGGGTTACGTGCTGATAAGAAGAAGGTAAAAAAAAAAAAAAGAAGAAAGAAAAAAAAGGGAAAGAAAAACTTTCCGTTTAATCCGCCAATAATATGATACAAGAATGGAACGGATCTCGTTGAAAAGAAAAATGAAGAAAAAAATCGAATCAAAAAAAAAAAAGAAAAAAAAAAAGAAAGGAAGAAAACAAGAATGAACGAACCGCAAACGACGTTTCCGCGTTAATGAATATCAGATATCGCAATAGAAAGTGTCCGGTAACTTTATTGTAAACGACGAGTTCGATGATATTTTTCTTTTATTTATTTATTTTTTTCCTTTTCTTATTAAATAATTTACAATGATTTTTATAAATTCCATGATGGCAGCCATGATCAGGATAAAGGTACGTAAGTACGTACGTACGTATGCATGTATATGTAAGAGGGACGAATCTTCGGATTGAAAAGCATATATACACGCGTATATATATATATATATATATATATATATATATATATACACATACGGTAAGATAGAGAGAGAGAGAGAGAGAAAGAGAAAGACCTTTAACGTCTTCACTCGAAGAAGTTAGGTATAGTGAAAGATATAGCCTTTAAGATCATGTACGAGGTAAAGAAGGGTAGGTAGATCGACGAGACTCAAACGATCGAGACTCCAACGTAAATCGATCCCTGACTCGATCCTTTTCTCTCTCTCTCTCTCTCTCTCTCTCTTTCTATCTCTCTTCCTCTTCTTCTACATAAGATTCAGCCCGAAGAAAACGGAGCGAGGAGGAGGAGGGGGGGGGAGGAGGGAAGGTAGATAGGAGGAAGGGACGGAGGGAGAGTAAGAGAAAGGGTAAGAGAAAGAGAGGAAAGAGAGATAAGAATACCGCGCGTAAGTATAGAGAGCGTAATAATCAGAAGTAAATTGCGAATACGTGAGGCTACCGTGTTGGTGGAAGGGCCTCAGGCCCTTTCGTGGATATAGGTACGTGTGTCTGTCTGTCTGTCCGTCCGTCCGTCCGTCCGTCCGTCAGTCTGTCCGTTCGTCAGGCTACACAGAGAAAAGGACGAGGATAGATCGAAAGATCAACGGTGAGATTTATACATGCATACATACATACATACATGCACGTATGCATGCATGCATATACGCACACATATTTATATACATATATATATATATATATATATATATATATATATATATACATATATACATACATAGAGAGAAAAAGGAAAGAAACGAGAATGCCTAACTTACCGGTAATCTAATTTGAATCCCGAGGCCTCGGCTTGGTAATGGAACACGTATCGAATAATATTACGAGCGATTCGATTCGATATCATTTGTAATTCAGAACCGAGAGAGACCGCAACCTGAGAAAAGGGGGAATAAGGGGGAGGGAGAAGAGGAAGAAAAGGAAGAGAGAGAGAGAGAGAGAGGGGCTAAAATAAAGAAAGAGAAAGAAAAATTAGAATGGACGTGGGCTCGGGCGATCACACGCGCCATGTGAGATGACTGGTATTAAAAAGGCGTCCTTTTTTCGTAGGCCCCGTCGCGAGTAAAATATAGAGGGCCAAGGGCTCGTCGATATATATATATATATATATATATATATATATATATATATATATATATAATAAAAATAAATTAAAATAAAGAAAAAAAGAAAAGGAAAAGTCGAATCGCGGTGAAACTCGTCGAGCGTTCTTCAAGTTCGTTCCTCGATTTAAGTAAATACCTGTTTGGATTACGTATTCGTGTACTTACTTTTACGTATATCGGGTATGTACAAAAAAAAAAAAAAAAAATCGTGGATTGGTAATACATCGGGATTACTTGGAAAAATCATCGTAGTTTCGCTGGCTGGCAAATGTGAGTTAGTTAGTTAGATAGGGAAGTCTCGTGCGTCGTCGTACGAGGCAGGTGTTTCACTCTGGGCGGTTCGCATAAGCGGCTAAGCTTATGTATGGCATCGATGTTAGCTGTAGTGAGTGGTAGTAGTAATAGTAGTAGTATTGGTATTAGTAGTAGTAATATTATCTGTTACCACCGTAGGATTCTCATCGTATAAAAGAGAATAGCCAAGTGATTTATGACTTTTATAAGCAAATGTGTTTTACATACATACATACATACATACATACATACATACATACATACACATGACGATTCGGTTAATGTCGTCGTTAATGTCTCTACGAAGTTTCACCGTTATTATTATATTAGATATTAAGTTCTTTTTATACTTCAAAGAGAATGGATCCCAACACACACGGCTCTGTAAATGGTTCGTTGTAACTTTTCCGGGCTTTAAACCGAGTTGCTTTAAATTCAAAACCGTAGAAACCATCAAGTCGCACCCAATCGCGTTAAGATCTTATCGATTATTAGATCTTATCGACGTTTAGATCTAACCGTAGGTATCTATATAATCAAATATATATATATATATATATGTGTGTGTGTGTATTATCTCGTTGTATAATAATAATAATCAACGAGCATAATATTGCATTAAGAAAAATTGTATAAATGATTAACCGATAGACGTGACATTTGTAATATAAACTTAAACATGTCCAAAAACTTCCATTTCTTCGAGTCTTCGTTTTCGTCCTTTTCATTCTTTCATATATTCACTTTTTCATTTTTCTTCTTCTTCTTCTTCTTCTTCTTCTTAGTTTTCTTCTTCCTCTTTCTCTATTTTCTTCTCTCTTGCCATAAGAATAACGTACAATTAAAGACACAGTTCATGGCGATATTTCGTGCATAAATATCAGGGCTATTAAGTTGTATCGACCGTGACAGGTAAGCCCGCTAATAACAATGTACGTTCGCTCATAAAACATCGCGAAGGCCTTATTTCAAGTACAACGTTCTTTCCGACACACAGAGAGCGTAAAACATATACGCGTTCTGCTGCCGCCATCCGCGCCCGCTTGGATCTCTCTCTCTCTCTCTCTCTTCCTCTCTCTCTCTCTCTTCCTCTCTCTTCCTCTCTCTGATAGTTAGTACTGTGTATTCCAGCCGATACTATTGAATTCAATCATTTTTATACACTTTCCCGTGGCTCTCTCACGTGCGGTCGTGTAGAGCTTTACCTGCGGGTTCAACGCGTCGACGTTGATGATCCTTTAAGAACATTGATGCAGGTAAGAGCATCAATTAGAGCTGTTGCATAACGTGAGAATATCCTCCTCCTCCTCCTCCTCCTCCTCCTCTTACTCCATCTTCTTCTCTATCCTCTTTCTTCCTTTTTTCTTCTCTTTAATTTCTTTTTTCATCTTCTCATCTTTTTTATACTTCCCGTTAATATTAATTATTATCAAATTATTATACGAACGAGGAGTATGCACTCGCATCGATGATTAGTAACAATGATTAAAAGAACCCTCCCCCCGTCCACCACCCCCCACCCCCAACCCCGCCAGCCCGCCCGATCCCTTTTATAACCCGTTCAATATACCCACGTATTATCTCTATTATATATTCCCAACCCTCTACTGTATTCGCATCTTCCTTTCTTCTCTCTCCTTCTTTCGCTTCCCTTCTCTATAGAAATTATAATGATATAATAGAAGATATACATACATACATACATACATACATACATACATACATACATATATATATATAATATTTTTATATATATATCTATTTCTTTTATATCTGTTCCCTGTTCCATTTTCTTTCTTTCTCGTTTCCCGTACCCTGGCTATCGTCTCATTTCCATTCCTCAATTTTCCCTTTCTCGAATAATACCAGGAATAAAAAGGAGCGAAAGAAAGAAAGAGAGAGAGAGAGAGAGAGATAAAGAGAGAAAACATTGATGGAGAACGTAAAAGGGCAAGAAATTATCCTTTGTCAACATTATACGCGCATATATATACCTACCTACCCCCCACCACCCCACCGAACATGAGTGTCTCCCGTCTATACCTATGTAAGTCGTATGTGTATACATACATACATACATACATACATACATACATACATACATACATATATATACATATATTCTCGCAAAAGGTCCGGTCCGCGGAGCGTTTTTCTGTATCACGCTATATGCAAATGAAACATATGCTCTCTCGCGCCCGGACCCACGTAATAAATTACTCTCTTGTATAGGTAAGGCCTAAAATTATACGCGCGTACTGGACCGGCACGCACGCGTGAGCGCTCGCGAGCGCTCGCGAGGCGCGCGAGCGCGACTGATTACGCGCTCATGTGTGTGTGTGTGTGTGTGTGTGTGTTTATGTGTTTGTTCGTTCCGTGCACCAATATACGATTCCTGCTCCGTTTCTTTCTCTCCCTGTCGCTCTCTCTCTCTCTCCACACCCCTCATGAGCGTCACTCTCTCTCTCTCTCTCTCTCTCTCTTTTTCCGTTTTGTTCTCGACATAATACACGGCTCTCTTTTTTTTTTTCCTTAGCGACTCTCGAAAACAGTGCTTTCGTCGACGAAAGGAAGGAAGGAAGGAAGAAAAAAGATCTTTCAAAGGAAGATTTCGCCACTTCTTGCCGGACGAAACGAAAACAAGAAAAGGAAGAAGAAAAAGAAACGAGAGAGAGAGAGAGAGAGAGAAAGAAAAAAAGAAATACAAAAAATACAAAATAAAATTGGAGAGAGAGAGAGAGAGAGAGAGAGAGAGAGAGAGAGAGAGAGGGATAGAAAAGGAATTAAATAAAAAACGTGCTGCGCGTGGAAACGACAATTTCGCAGTCTTCTTCCGTTTAAAGGACCCCTCCGCCACTCTCCCTCCCTCTCGACTCTTTTTCCTCTTTCAAACACTCCTCCCCCTTACCCTCCTCCCGATCCCAACCATCCTATCCCGTCTTAACAACAACAACAACAACAACAACCACCACCATCACTTTGCTTCTTTCTTGCGAATATCAATGAGAACACACGAGATGACTTCTTCAGCACGTGCAGAAAGAACTTCCGAGAGAACTGAATGCGACGATGAGAAAAAGGAAATAAAGATAAAAATGAAAAGTAAAGAAATTAACAAATCCACGAAAAAGGGGATACAACAATTTACGAGAAGGAACAAAATATTCATAGCCGTTTTCTCTCTCTCTCTCTCTCTCTCTCACGATCGTGACGACGAAGATGAAGGTTTCTTTATGGATCTCTTCGTACGATGTCTCCTCTTTCTTTCTCTTATTTCTCTCTCTCTCTCTCTCTCTCTCTCTCTCTCTCTCTCTCTCTTCTTTTTCTTTCTTACGTAATTCGACAATGATCGTAGATATATATATATATATATATATATATATATATATATATATACGAGTAGATCACAATGTTTTACCCGCAACTTTCACCGTAAGGCGCAAATTAATTTTACATTAATAATCTCAACGCTTAATATATAATACGATGATTGTATATAATTTTTTTTTTCTTTTTTTTTTTTTTTAAAGAGAGGAGAGCGTACGTCAAATATTATATTAATTTATCTATCTCGTCTTGTTTAGAAAAAGAAGAAAATAATAATAATAATAATAATAATAATAATAATAAGTCGTAAATATAAATCTCGATTGTATCACTAAATAATCCATTTACCGAAAAAGAACATGTGCGTATCAACAATAAATAAAATTTAAGTATTATTTTCTAACAGTACTACGGTTACTAGTATCGATTAATATACTTCATCGATATCTATCTTTCACAATATTTGTCAATTTATACATATCTTTTTTTCTCTTCGTTCCCGATCATTTATCTATCGCGTTGGTTACAAGAAAAAAAAAAAAAAAGAGAAAGAAAAGAAAAGAAGCGAAAATTTCCAAACAAATGAATTTTCAATATTCGTCGAAACTAATTTCTCCATCGTAAGGATATACGTGTGTAAATACATACGTACGTATACGTGAAATAAACGAAACTTGAAGTAAGTAGAAAAATAGTGACCGTACCATTGTCGTACATATCCAATTTTTATCATACCCAACTCCACGTGGCACCGTTACCTAACTCGTGACAAATACTGATAGAATAAAGATAATAATGAAATAAATTTCTTTAACAAATTCCACGATATTACCTGTCAGCTAATATTATTACTTTATACCAGGACTGTACATAATTTCACGTTTTATTTATATCATTTTTAAAATAAATATTAAACCGTAAAATACCCGAAGATCCACTTTCCCTTTCTCTCTCTCTCTCTCTCTCTCTCTCTCTATCTCTATCTCTTACCCAATTCTCATAACTTTTCTTCTCGTCTTTGCTTTTCTTCTTGGGTCTGCTTATACCTTTGTGCATCCTCGTGTGCTGAACAACAAGAGAGAGAGAGAGAGAGAGAGAGAGAGAGAGAGAGAGAGAGAGAAGAAGAAGAAGAAGGAAGAAAAAAAAGGCGAAATGAAAAAAAAAAGAGAAAAGGAAGGGAAAGATGGCGGAAAGAGGAAACTCCGTAAAGGAAAAATGGTCGTTCTAATGCAATTTGCCGAGGCTATTGCAAACAATACCGAGATCACGAGAATAAAGCTCGCGTGAAGGCGGAGGTTCCTTTTGGTCTTTTCATGGTCATTGAAATACTACTACGGGCCAACAAATACGGTTAAGATTTTCTCTCTTTATCGCGCTCACAGATGCACAAATATACACACAGACAAAAACAGAGAGAGAGAAAGAGAGAAAGAGAGAGAGAGAGATAGATAAATACCCAAATGTCGTCTTCTCTCTTTCACCACGTACATATATCTCACTCGAAGGAACGGTTAAAACCACTAACACGCTCCCACTAAACCGTTCATAAACATTTCATTTCACATTGCGTCAGTTTAAAACGATTTTCTCAAGAAAACTGCAATGAATCTTAAACCGTTAAAATAATTGTAAATTCGTATTCTCAATGGCAACGGTACGTCGGGTCCGGTGTTACGGAAAACTGAATTTTACGAGGATCCCTCACGAAATACTATGCGCTGCTAAAGATATTACGTAAATGGAACTTGAAAAACAGAGAGAGAGAGAGAGAGAGAGAGAAAGAGATATCGAGGGATCTCTTTGAAGAGAGAGAGAGAGAGAGAGAGAGAGGCCATCCTCCTTCCTTCACGTTTTTATTGCTCAGGGTAATTGAATTACAGAAACTCGAAAAACCTTTTCTCCCTTTAAGGATAAACAGGATACGATGGAACGTAAGAAAACCGGTCAGCCTTCCTCCTGTTAAAACGGGAAGTAAGTATTTCGCGTGTTGTATTTATCGCACCGGGGACAAATCCAATCACATCCTCGTCCTTGGTTCTTTTACTTTTCTCGAAGGACAAACAAAATCTGCCTCTCTCTCTCTCTCTCTCTCTCTCTCTCTTTCTCTTTCAGTCCTTTTCTCCAATAGGAAGATCTTTCAAACGTCTCTTTTAAAAATAATTGCACAAACGAATGATACTCGTCTATCACGTACGAAATTCATTCGAAATTCTCGACGAGTCGATCGTGTCAAATAACGACGTATTCTTAAAGAAAAAACAAAGAGGAAAAGAAAAATAAAGAAACCAAAGGAAAAAAGATGGAACGGTTCGATCAGATTCAATCCGTTATACCTCTACTACGTGTATCCAATCTAAGCCCGGATCGATAATCGTAGTTGATAGAGAATAAACTGTCGCCAAACAACAATGCACTAAACACAACGCCGTCCTTTATGTATACCGTGTACGTGTCCATTAATATCCGTACGTAAACGTAATCATGTACCCGTCCCTCGTGTGTCATCGATCTCCTCCTGACAATCTTCTCCCCATCCCACATACACACACAAACACACACACACACACATACACCTTCTCCTCCTCCTCGTCCAACTCGAACTCCTACGAGATTAATACCTATTTCCGTGTCCACCGTCATTCTTACGTACATATATGTGTGTGTGTGTGTGTGTGTGTGTGTGTGTGTGTGTGTGTTACGTCGAAATCGTGAGATCGTAATAAAATCGATGTTAGATATACAGTAACAATGTTTATTCTGGAACACTAAATTGTCCAAATCGATGGGATTTGAAATCCCAAAGAGAGAGAGAGAGAGAGAGAGAGAGAGAGAGAGAGAGAGAGAGAGTCGTTTGTGATTTGAAACTAATCGGTATCCAAATATACTTGTAATAAATATAAGAAAAATATCGGCGTCATTTCATTGCAATAAGATGGATATGTATCCATTACCAAGACGTTCATTAAGTTGCTCGGCAAATATTATAGTATTTATAGCTCGTAGAAGAAACGTGGTACGTCTTAAATATGTTACAGAGGCGGTTTATTGAAGCGAAATATTCGTATATAACCGATGAAAATGATCCATTAAATGCATCTAAAATCCTCGAAATAGAATCCACGTTGTTATCACGTAGTTGATCTCAATTTTACTAATATATATATATATATATATATATATATTGAATATATCCTATACGTATTGATTTCTATACTTATTACTATTTATTTTCGTCTATGATCAATATATATATATATATATATATATATATATATATACATATGAAGAAATATATTTTCTTCCTTTCTTTTCACGATACACCTTTAAGTCGGATTAATTATCTTTACTAAAAAAAAAAAAAAAAAAAAAAAAAAAAAAAGAAAAAAAAAATATTCCTTCGCTCTATATGTCGGGTCGTAAAAGTGAAATAAAAAAAAAAAAAAAAAAAAAAGAAAAACAAAAGAAACAAAAAAGGAGTACGAACGTTTTTATCAAGATTTCCTTCACACGAGTATAAGTGAAATAGGTACACGGGTTTTTTCTTCCTTCTGTTTTTTTATTTTATTTATTTTTTTTTTTAAATCCGCACACCTGTTTTAGAAGCAGCTCATACAAAGATAGACGCCTCGTACGTATGTACGTATCGCGTATGCGCGCTCGTCCACGTATATACACTCAAACACGTTTACATACGTACGTACGTACGTACGTGTGAGCGAACGAACGCGATATATTCAAGTTGTCAGCGATTTTTACGCGAGTGATATACAGTAGCAAAAGGCGCGTGCAAGTCATAAACCTAAATTCGTCGTTCCATCGACTTTCGAACGATAATCGCCTCCTCGATTCGAAGTAATCGCGATCGGTACCACCAACTCATATTCTCTGTCGTTTATCTTTCTTCTTTTTTCTTTTTTTTCTCCCTCCCTCCCTCTCTCTCTCTCTCTCTCTTTTCGTTTATTTGTTCATTTCGATTTTCTACTTTTCTCTTTTTCTCCTCTCGAGACCGCTTTTATTATTCTCCTTCTTTTTCTCTCCCTCTCTCTCTCTCTCTCTCTCTCTTTCTCCCTGCGTTTTAAACGCCCGTAACTCTTGACGACAAGATTAAATACAAGTTTTCTCACCTTGTTTTCGATACCTACGACAGGATCTCTCGCAATCGACAACCTCGAGATAAGCGTTATAAACCGTACGAAAACTATTTCGTGTACGTTATTGGACTATATAGTTTATATATCTCTTTCGCTCTATCACTTTCTCTCTCTCTCTCTCTCTCTCTCTCTCTCTTTCTATTATTTTCCTTTTCTTTTCTTTTCCTCTCTTCCTTGTCAGAACATAAATTCAACGATTTAGAAAAGACACCTAGAAGGTAGGTATTACTTAAGATCGTATATCTTAATACCGGTGTAATAATGATCGTTATTATCGAGTATTCGATTCGTAATATAAAATAATTTAATCGGTTCGTAATCGATCTCAAAAATGTCGTCGTTGTTTATTTTACTTTTTTACTTTTCTTTCTTCCTCGTTGTTTCTTTTTTCGTTTCTTCGTTCTTTTTCGTTTTCCTCGAAAAGAACAACCTTCGATACACAGGCACGTGTACACACACACACACACACACACACACACACACACACACACACACACACACGCGCATAGACACATACGAGATATCTAATACGCGATTCGTATAGTTTCCCCCTTTTTTTAAAATGTCCGCGGCGTAAACGGTCGGCAGATGTTAGGCTTTGCTCGGGGAAGAAGAAGACGGAATAGAAGTAAAAGGAGAGGAAAGGAAAGAGAGAGAACAAAAAATCAAATAAGAAAAAAGAGAAAAAGAAAGAAAGGAAAACAACGTGGAAGAAGGAGATAGCGATCGAGATCGATTCGTCGTAATTAGGTCGCTTGGCAGGCAGGATCGTCACGGTCCAAAAGGCGGGAAAATCCTTTTATTGCGACGTACCAGGAAAGCGATCGTAAAACAGAAAGCTTATGATAAACTCGCTTAGCTCTTGTGGATATCGTCTATAGGAAATGAAATATCATCCAATTATTAATGTTTTCAATGGGTCTAAGAGCTCTACCGAGAGGAGGAGCGTCGTTCTCAGCGTATCCGATATAGTAAGGGACAAAAGAAAAAGAAAAATGAAAATAAAGAAATTAATAAGTTAGAACAAAAAGATTAAAAGAAATAAAAAAAAAAGAAAAAAAAAGAAAAGAAAAGAAAATAGTCGAGAGAGAACACGGAATCACCCTCGAATGTGTCGACGAAATAAAAGAAGAAGAAGAAGAAGAAGAAGAAGAAGAGGAAGAAGAAAAGAGAAGAAAAAAAGAAGAGGATGATGAAGCCGAGCGAAAACAAGATCGCAATAAAGTCGAATAAGGGAATCGTTGACAGCGAACGAATGCGTTTGGATCGATTATATCTTCATACATACATTCATACATACATACATATATATATATATATATATATATATATATATATATATATATACATAAATATCCGAAGACATTTATTCGTCGCTAATTAAATTTCTCATTTTAAAATAAAAACGTAGAGATTAGATCGTGGTGTGAAGTAATAATACATAAATGAGCGATCCGGTATTCGTTGATAGATTTGTGAGAAAATTTAGCGAAGAAAGCAACGTCCATAATCTCAATCTAGCTATCTGCCTATCTTACACCTACTCCCCTCTCTATCGTCGTTAAAGACAATAAAATGCAAAACATTGCAAAGGAGGTTTTGTTGTTAGCGAAACTGGGACCGCACGCGCTGCACACCTACGGCATATAACTGCCCCTATGGAGTCGGAACATCAATCAAAATTAAGGCCCGTATTCATAGATCGATGCTCGAGATCTTTCTACACGAATATGCCCCACGCTTCCTTCGAGCGTTCTTAACTCGTTGATTATGAGATATATATACGTGTATATATATGTGTATATATATATATATATATATATATATATATATATATATATCCGTCTCTCTCTCTCTCTCTCTCTCTTGTACGTACTATACGTGGAAACTGCATACAAATTCGTCTATTCATAATTCTACTTTCTTAATTTGCCTTGTCCTCTAATTAATGTAACGAACGATAAAACGAATTACATAAATAAGTGTCTTAAGCGCGATGATGATCATCAACGCGTACGCATTTTCTATGGAAATAATCGACGATTAAAGATTCGATATATACATACATACATACATACATACATACATACATACATACATATATATATATATATATATATATATATGCATGTATAAGTATAATTCTACATATGTATAATATTCTTGTTCACGAGCACAGATATGACGTAACGTTAAACATTGTTCCGATTGCGTCAACGGATAATTGCGTGACGAATAAATTACGCTGACTAAATATCTACGAAGAGAGAAAGATAGCTGCTCGTCACCGCGATCGAGAAACTAACGTAATGCGTTATGATATATCCATCTTCACGCTTATCGGAGCAAAACGTATCGATGAGATAGAGGAACAAGAAGAGGAACAAGAAGAAGAAGAAGAAGAAGAAGAAGAAGAAGAAGGAGAAGAAGCGGATAAAAAAAAGAAGAGAGAGAAAAAAGGAAGAAATAATAATAATAAAAATTGTTTTCTCTTCATCGAGAACGACAAAACATACGAGGAAACGTATAATGGATGTAATAACACATTTAAGCTACCTATCTATTTGCGGTTTGTCTATACCTCCCTCCCTCCCTCCCAACCTCCCTCTCACGCCCCACCCCTGTACGAGAGATAAAGAGAGAGAGAAAGAGAGAGAGAGAGAGAGAGAGAGAGATTACATAAAGCAAGATATACGCACGTCGTTTCCCTTAGCTCAGGTTAATTAACCACTCCTGATGCAATTACAGTGAGTGAACATCTTTAGGAGAAAAAAAAAAAGAAAAAAAAAGAAAAAAGGAAAAGAAAAAGAGAAAAAGAAAACTCTGCCGAGCGCAGAAACGTTGGCGAAGCACGAACTAGACTCAATTAGAAGAGCATTCCCATTCGATGGGCAAAAAAAAAAAAAAAACGGAACGAATAAAAAGAAAAAGAGAAAGACGATACGAATGAACGAGGATGACAAAATCGACGAGAGTGAGACGATGGTAAAAATAACAGAGATAAATATTAGAATGGATAAAGAGGGGAAAAAGGAAAGAAAAGTAAAGTAAAATAAAGTAAAGTAAAGAAAGGAAAAGGAAAGAAAATAAACGTCTCTCTCACCTTGACTGTGCTCACCAGCGTCGAAGGTCTTGCTCGTCATCTGGAACAGAGCGTCCAAAGGACTACCCTGTCCAGTACTTCTTTTTCCATTTTGTCCAGCCTGAGAGTTAGGATGGTGCTGAGAACTCTTTTTCTTGAATTGCTGTTGTTGTTGTTGTTGTTGTTGTTGTTGTTGGTGTTGGTGTTGGTGCTGTTGTTGTTGTTGCTGAAGAGCCGCCGCGTGTAGTCCCGGATGAACGGCGTGGTGTCGTGCCGCGTGATGATGATGATGATGATGGTGATGGTGATGATGATGGGCGAGAGGATCGGGACTACCGGAATCGGATACGGAACTTCTTCCGGACGAGGAGGAGCTACTGAGTGGTGGCTCGCTTATTGTACTTGACATAGACGCCAATGACATGCCCATCAAGGACAAGTCTCTGGTACTTGTGTTCGTCGAGTGATTGTGATGGTGTAGGTGATGATGATGTAACTGATGTTGCAGATGCTGTTGTTGCTGTTGTTGTTGTTGCTGCTGTTGCTGCTGTTGTTGTTGCTGTTGATGATGATGATGATGATGATGATGATGAAGATGTTGACGATGACCGTGAGTGGTATCCACCGTGTCCCAGGGTCTAACGATTTTCGCTTTCGGCCGATGCGACAATATATCCAATATACTGAACGATTTAACGCCACGCTCGTTGCTATCGCGTTCGCGTTCCTCCTCCTCGTCAGAATGTTGCATTTGAACCATTTGCAAACGTTTCAACGGCTTAAAGTAATCGTCGGTGGCACCGGCGGTGGCCGTTGTACCGTTGCTGCTAGTTCTACTATCAATTTCCTCCTCGTCCTCCTCCTCCTCCTCGTCGTCGTCCTCCCTCAATGTCGTTACCGAATCACCGCCACTACTCTCATGAGTCCTTATCGAGCTCCTACCGTTGGACGTTCTATAATCGCTATTCCTTGACGAATAATTGTCCTCACTGTCCATCGCGGAATCCGTCCTCGCGTATCCCACTCTCCTTGGGCTCAAACGTTCAACGTAATCATCCCTTGAGGATGCTAATCGATCGTCGCTCTCCGTGGAAGACGCGACAACGACCAACGGCAACGGGCTCGGACAACCAACAGAAATGACGTCCTCGTCGTCCTGTACCTCACTGCCGCGACACGGTGAACCTCTGCAAGGTGTCCGTCGGTGGCCGGGCGAGCCAACCAAACAGGAGGCGGCCGTCGTGCCGCTGGAAGACACGGTCGTTGACGGTGACATCGTATACGATTCCGTCATCTCCGTCGTGCACATGATTCTTTTATATCTTTTATTTACTTAATATATTTCCTTGCTTTTCTCTCTATTCTTTTTTTTTTTTTTTTTATCTTCTTTAACGTGCTCGACGCGTTATATCAACGAATGATTCTTCCTATATCTTTCTCCTCTCTTTCTCTCCTTTTCTCCCTCTCTCCCTCTCTCTCTCTCTCTCTCTCCCCCTTCTCAAATTTCATTGATCGACACAATACACCATTCTTAAAACACGACACACCTAGCCCCGTTCACATAAAATCTTAAACTCTTAAACACGATCGTTACCGATTCCCTCTCGAGGAACGGTACCGCGGGTTTGTTCTTTTCTTTCTTTTTCCTTTTTACTTTTTCTCTCCCTTCCTTCCTTCCTTCGTGTTGTCTCGTTTTAT
>OU964968.1:8193651-8203651 GCA_918808275.2 Dolichovespula sylvestris
TGAGGAGGAGTAGAAGGAGGAGGATGAAGAAGAGGAATAAGAAAAAGAAGATGACCAGAAGGAGGATACGAAGGATGATAACCACGAAAGGATCACTCGTCCGTGGCAACGACGTTACGAAGATATCTTGAGCGAATGTTATATTATAAAGACTATTACCTACGATCCTCAGGGGCCTCTCTCTCTCTCTCTCTCTCTCTCTCTCTCTTCCTACATATACATATAACGTACATAGATAGATACCATAGGACGCAGCTCCGTTTTACTTTTCTACGAACGCGTACACACGTTCGGGGAGACAACACCGTGGAGGGAACACATCTACACAGTATCATACATGCCTACCCTCTAACCGAGAATCGATTTAACCGTGTAATTGTAGCAATCTCGTCGACAACGAAGAACGATGTCCAGGGCACTCGAAAATATTTTCCATCTCTCTATCTCTCTCTATCTATCTATCTATCTATCTATCTATCTATATAACTCTGTCTCCGTTTATATCTCTATTTATACCTTTTTGTCGTTCCTAGCCTTTTAACTCCTGTCTACTTTTCTCTCATCATACTCCTTCGTACTCTTCCGAGTAGATCAGATCAGATCAGATCAGATCAGAGCAGATCAGAGCAGAGCAGAGCAGAGCAGAGTAGAACAGAACAGAACGGAGCAAATGTCTTCCGTCTTCCCGTTTCCGCGTATCACGCGGTATCACTATCCCTACACTTTCCCGGCGACGTAACAATTTCAACGTTGGCTTACGATGCGGTTCGAATACGTGACTAGAAGTAGCTACTGTTCTCCATCCGTTTTCCCTCCACCGCCTCCCACCCTCAGCCCATTTCTAATTCGCCGACAATGAGAAACGATTTCAGACTCGCTTTGAATTCCATCGAAAATTATCAAACGCCATTAGCGATCTCTTCTTCGTCGGTTGTTTTTTTCTATTTGTTTAAAAAAAAAAAAAAAAAAAGCAAAGAAAATTAAAAACGAAACAAAAAAAGGATAAAAGATGCAAGAAATACGAAAGGAAGAGGCGATAGAGTTCCGTGAAAAAAAAAAAAGAAAATAAGAAGAAATAAAAAATAGAAATACGTATAACACAAGATTTGTATAAACGTGCGAGACCAATTACAAGAGAAACTTTCTCTCTCTCTCTCTCTCTCTCTCTCTCTCTCTCCGTTGGTCCACCTTTGCAAGGACAGTAAAACTATCCGTCGGAATCGTCCCTTATTGCCGTGCACGTGAAACGTCCAACCGGGATAGAGAGAGAGAGAGAGAGAGAGAGAGAGAGACTCTTTTTATATTTGCCTTGGCAACCATCAGCTCGCCACCCCCCACCCCTCTCTCTCTCTCCCCCCATCCCGTTCGATTCTCTCCCGTTTCTCTTTCTACCGGCTCGAAATCAAGAGCGGCCCTCGAGATCAGAAACGACGAACGAGAACGGCAAAGGAAAGAAGAGAAATAAACTGTATACCCATACAAGAGGGCGATGCAAGAGAGCGAAAGAGAGAAGAAAAAAAAAAGAAACGAAACAGATAGAGAGAGAGAGAGAGAGAGAGAGAGATGGAGAGACGATACAAAAAAAAATATGAGAAAAAACAAAAAGACAAAGAGAAGGATGAAGGGGAAAAAGAAAGAAAAAAGAAAAGGGTATCTGTCTTTTCCTTGTCTCCTCGATGGATTAGTTTAAAACCCTTTGCGTTTGTGATTGCGTGCTCACGCCCTTCCGAAAAGCGAAATCGGTAAAATCTTTTTAGAGTCCTCTTAGCTTCAATTTAGCGAGCAAGCGAACGCAACGGAGAAAGATAGACAAAGAGAGAGAGAGAGAGAGAGAGAGAGAGAGAGAGAGAGAGAGAGAGTTCTCTCAACACCCAGGGAACAACACAACAACCGGTCGTACCGGGGCAACAAGTTGGAGGAGAGCCGAGAGACCGGAGTCCCAAGATCCTTCGCGTCCAATCCGTATATACCACCTTTTCTCTCTCTCTCTCTCTCTCTCTCTCTCTCTCTTTCTCTTCCTTCTACGTTCGACCTTCCCGTCGGCTTTTCTATCCCGATACAAAGAGGCGCGAGCGAGCCTAATTATTATGATAGCTCGCCACTGGATTCTGTCGGTCCCTTTGATCTGCCGCCGTTTAGCATGATCCCCCGATATTTAGGTAGGCCCCGTTGTGTCCCTCTTTCCGACGCTGCCACTCGCCGCGGTGGTGGGTTCTCTCTCTCTCTCTCTCTCTATCTCTCTATCTATCTCTCTCTCTCTCTCTCTCTCTCTATATATATATATATATATATATATATATATATCTTCTCGCTCGGCTTCGGTACAGTGGGGAGTGTGTGCGGTTGGCTCTCTTTGCCGTTTACGTAAACGGGGTGGGGGTAAAGATCAGAGTGGGGATGAAACACGAGGGCGGATCGTCGGATACCGGAGTAGTACGATCGTTGGTGGGACGCGAGAGGTCCATGGTTATAAACCATTCATCAATGAGCATTTTTTTCGGAAAATTTACAAGTTCCTCTTTCTCTCTCTCTCTCTCTCTCTCTCTCTCTCTCTCTCTCTCTCTCTTTCTTTCTTTTTATCTCCGTTCGCATAGCCCATCTTTCTTTATCCCACTTCTTCGTTCTTTCCGTTCTTCGAGAAGCAAGAGGACGATGAGGATGAGGAGGAGTATGAGAAGGAAGAAGAAGAAGAAGAAGTAGAAGATCGTGGACCACACGTGAACACGCAGGTAACGCTCCGCCGAGCTATTAGTCTCGGGATAACCGGAGATCGAATTTTTAATTGATTATTTGATATATATCTCACGGCGATCGGTCGTCGTATTTACCTCCTATCGTCCTATCGTCCTATAGTCCTATCGTAGTATAGTCCTATAGTCCTATCGTCCTATCGTTCGTCGTCGTTCCACGACTTGTTTTTCTTTTCTTTTCGTTTTCTCTTCTTCTTCGATTATTTCTCGTCCGTGGAAATAAAAAAGGAATTTATCCGGTGTAGGACAGAGATTTTCTACCCACTTACCCATGCACGTATCAAAGGTTTCGTAGTTTCTTAGACTCCGTCTCCGTCTCCGTCTCCGTTTCCGTTTCCGTTTCCGTTTCCCCGGTAACCGAGTTCAGAACGAGAGACTACTAAATCGTTAGTCTTTAAAATTCCATCACGCGAACTCTGGATCCTTCTTCATCTTCTCTTTCGTCTCAATACCTATAGATGCTCATATATATATATACAAATATATATATATATATATATATATATATATATGCATAACCTATTTACTTGCCACTTACCTGCGCATATACATTTTCTTCTCGTTTTCAGTGCTCGGAGTCATCGCCGTCTTCGTCAACCTCGTCGTTGTACTATCGTATCGTATCGTATCGTTTGCCATCGATACAACACGCCATTCTTCTTCTTCTTCTTCTTCTTCTTATCTTCGAACCTATACCAAGCGAACACGTTCGATTCTCGTCTGAAAACCGAACTCGATAACAGCCGAGGTCTGGCAAGCGTGTAATTTTCCACCGCTTATCCAACCAACCACTCTACGACCGGGATCCATTCTCTTGTCAGATCGGGCCGAGTCACGGAAGGTGTGAGGGGACAAAAAAGTCTCGGGTAGGAGAGTAAGAGAATAAGAGAGAGAATGAGAGAGAGAGAGAGAGAGAGAGAGAGAAGGAGAGAGGGGTAGGAAAGGGGGATAAATCTCGTTACAGCTCTCGAGATACATCCTTCGTAATCGAGCAAGGCACACGGTGCTTGCGCAGCTTGCTTCCACGATGCGCCGTGACGACGGACGCTAATAGCGTTCGCACGACACCTTTCGAGAGTAAAGGAGACTCGTCACGAGAAAAAGTAAGATAAAGAATTAGAGAGAGAGAGAGAGATAGAGAAAGAAAGGTCATGCCATTGCATTGTTACCAAGTTCCTATCGTTCACTCAACACAGTCAAGAGAATTTTGAATTCGTCGTTGGATTTTTCTCGAACGCTTTCTTTCGAAAAAAAGAAAAAGAACATCCGGCCAAATTCGACGAAAAAAGAAATAATAATAAATAATAATAATATAATAATAATAATAATACGTAAATATCTAAATGACGGAACATTCCGTACAAGATGCAGTTAAGAATTACTGTCTATCCACTGTCTGCCAAACTCGTAACGATAGATAAAAAGCCACCGTCGATGATCAGTTCTACGTTAAATCGTTAACTTACATTTATCCGTCTACGTTTGGAGAGATATTAAAAGTCGTTTTTTGGATAATGTTCTCTCTCTCTCTATCTCTCTCTCTCTCTCTCTCTCTCGCTTCTTTTTTTTTCTTTTTCATTTTCTTTTTTTTCGTCGAGACCCATTAACCATCCACGCAGATTATCTACGTTTGCGCGGACACTTTATTCTAACTTGATTATATATTCTTACGTCCACGTAAAATAATATAATAGACTATGGATTATTAAAGAGAGAGAGAGAGAGAGAGAGAGAGAGAGAGAGAGAGAGAGAGAAAGAGAAAGACATACATACATACATATATATATATATGTATATATTTATAATGCATTAGAGAATTATGATATCTATTTATTAGATACGACAAGATGTACCCAACTTAAGCGTAATTGACGAGAAGTCTAGGGACAGGTCACGCGAAGGTACTCTTATGGCAAAGGTCGCTGCCACGGCAAAGGCTCATGAACGTTTCGCATCGCTCGTTTCCTCCTCGTACGCGCGCGAACAACAACAGATCTATCCTATGTGTTGTCACAGATACACAGAACACCCGTACACGTACGACTCACAAACTCACACATACCCGATTACTTATTTCTATATACTTATACATAAATATTTGATCTGTCTCCTAGTCCCTTCGATTTCGATTTGAAACGTTCAACGCTTAGTATACTGTAATACTTAAGTAAGTAAGTAAGTAATTGTGATACGTCCGCGAATGAAAAAAAAAAATAAAAAAATAAAAAAAAATAAAAAGAGAAAAATCTGATCATCCTATCTCTCTCACTCACTCTCTCTCTCTCTCTCTCTCTATCTCTCTCTCTCTCTCTTTTTGTTTTTATTCCCCGTATTCTTCGATCGATCGAACGTGGGCATCGAACGATATCTCGTACTTACGCGTACTTACTTACAATACACAATACCTACCTACTAACCATTAAACTCATTCGTCTCGGGAGACCGATCCTACATTGATGCGTGACCAAAGCCAGGTTATTGTTTAACACCGCCCTTTCCCTCTCCGATCCCTCCGCCTCGCCTCCTCTCAAACCTTATTTTCCTTCTTGCAAATTCGAATAAATGAATCGATGGATAAGTATAAGGTACTTAATAATGGTACAAACGACATCGTTCCACGGAGATAATCAGATAAGATCTCTTATTAAAATTTTATAATAAAATAATAAAATTTCTTTATAAAATTTTATATATATATATATATATATATATATATATATATATTTCATTCACACATACACACGCACACGCATATATTTGTTTTCGATAATGCAAAAAACAAAAAAAAAATTTTAAGCCCGAGCGTTCGAACGACGACGTGCAATCGAAAATAATGAATTCTCTGAGGTAAAAAAAAATTTTCAATGAATAAATCACTTAATAGATGCTCACTTACTTACTCATTTAGATAAGTACTTATTTACTACTTACATACGTAGATACTTATTATCATTATCAGTTTATAATCGAGCGGAAAACGTCGATGCAAGACCCGTGCAAACGATTTTCCTTCTTGAAACGAGGAACGATAGAGAGAGGGGTAGGATAGTGGAGAATATACTCTATCTCTCTCTCTCTCTCTCTCTCTCTCTATTTTCTCTCCCACCAGTCCTACAAACTCGTATAGGTATATATATGCACACACGCACGTACACACACACATACATATATAGTCCCTCGTACGCGTCGAACCCCTCTCGACCCAGTAGAAACATAATTCTAGCCACGCCTATCGTCGATCCTCCCTCTTTCTCTCTCTCTCTCTCACACACAGAAACACACACATACTATTCCTCTCTCCCTCTTACCAACGGCCTGGAGGTTATCGTCATCGTACGGTCTGTCTTTCTTCCACTCATAAGATACTCGCGTTCGTCCCTCGTGACGTTCCGGTCTACCAATCCGCTCACTACTTCTATATTGGACTCCTCCTATGCGAGCTTACCATTGGTCGCTTCATTTTCGCCGGCCTTTGAAGTCTCACCTTTGAAGAGACCGATTTATACCATACGTGATGTTTAAACCCCCCTCTATTTCTCTCTCTCTCTCTCTCTCTCTCTCTCTGTCTATCTATCTATCTCTTTCTGTCTATCTCTCTGGCTATGTCTTTCTCTTTCTCTCTCTCTTTCTGGAGTACTTACATGCGCAAACTTTCTCGCTCTTCGTTAGATTTCCTATGGTTCTCTCTCTCTCTCTCTCTCTCTCTCTCTCTCTCTTTCTCCGTCGGAAAATTACGGAGGGATTCGTACGATGTAGAGTGGTACTGTACGAAACTAACCTCCCCCTCCCGCCCCTCGTCCATCCTATAACACGAGAGAATCCTCATTCTTAACTGTACGTATACAGAATTCGTAAGCAAACGGATTTATTTGCAACTACGTAAATTTAACGAGATCGGATGAAGATATCGAACGTTACTCGATCGACTTAAGTTTAATTTATCGTACGTCCTCGTCCCCCCGCCCCCATCCCTCCACCTAAGAGAATTCACATCGATCCTTCATCGCGAAAGAAGCAGAGTGAGTCCGTTCTCGAAAATAAAAGATAGATGAATAAGTTGATTAATGAATAGATAAGAAATAAATTACAAAGTGTAACTATCGTATAACGATCGAATCTCACGAAAGGGGTGACGAATAACGATGGAATGGTTAGGAGATAATGACACGAGGGAATCGTGATTTCCGCGTTTTCGTGAGTCAGATAATTAATTAATTATAAGTATCCATCCATCCATCCATCCATCCATCCATCCATCCGTTTATCCATCCATTTATCCATTTAACGAGTAAAACTAACAAGAAAAAAGAAGAAATAAAAACGGAGAAGAAGCGCCGGAAATGACGTGGCTGTTATAGAAAATTTAAAAGATAGTTATTTATCTGTCCGTCTATCCGTCCGTCCAATTATCCATTGATCCTTGTTTGAAACGTAAGGATCAAAAAAAAAAAAAAAAGAAAAAGAAAAGAAGAAAAAGAGAAAAAAAATTGAACGAGCTCTAGGAAAGGACGGGAACGCTTAAGAGGAATTATTGGATACATTAGGTAGGCGAGGTGAACCTTTTGCGGCTCGTCGAAGTAAATACTTACCCGTAGGTCGGAGTCCTTCTCGGTTATTCAAGGAGCGCGAACAATGTTGCTCCTCTATGGCCGCGACCAATCGGACAAACGATCGTTTGCATTGTTATCCCTTGGCGAAGGTGTCGGACCCACCAAAAGGAATCGCTTATTAGCCACGCGACGACCCTCGATAGAAAACTAAAATACTTTTGTTGCGTTCGAATGCGACTTTCTCGGTCCTGCCATTCGGAATCCTGCCATGGAAAAACAACGAGACCGTAAACGTCCTTCGTCAGAGAGAGAAAGAGAGAGAGAGAGAGAGAGAGAGGGAAAAAAGTAGCAAGGAGAAGGAAGAAAGAAACAAGAAATAAGAGAGATAGAAAAGAAAAGAAAAAAAAATGAGATGCGATAATTCGATCCAATTCCAAAAAGTATTTTTATCGATATACGTGGCGAACTTGTTTTTTCTTCTTCTTCTGTTTTGTTCGTTTCAAGGGGGAAAAAAAAAAGGTAAGAAAAAGAAAAATTAACGTCATCATTCTTTTCTTCTACGAAGCAACCTCGTTTATCTCTCTCTCTCTCTCTCTCTCTCTCTCTCTCTCGTTCTCCTTTTTATTTCCTCTTTAAAACTTTTCGCGAGCGAACAACACCTAACCGATCTAACGAAACCTATCTGTAATTACTAACGAAGATGATGTCATTGTTTTTTAATGAAAAACGTAACGAATAATTAAATGCGATTATAAATAATTAAAAAAACTACGATAACTTTTGTGTATATATATATATATATATATATATATATATATATATATATATAAATAGAGAATCCTTTTTTGCCCATGATCAAATCATAACGGAGAACTAGATGATAAAAAAAAATATAAAAAGACCACATATAGACGCGTATAAAAAAAAAATAACGCTTCGACGCATGCACTCGCATTATAGCCGTATAATATCCGATTGCATAACATAACCTAAAATATTAGCATATCTCGTTGGACGTAACTTTATCGATCGATCGCAATGAACGTTCGAAGATTGAAATCGATCGAAGATATACTTTGAAGTTATATCCCTCGTTAAAAAGAGAAAAAAAATCAAAACATATCATAATAGACTATTAAAATTAATAAAGAGATAATTGCCATTTGTTGTTCGACATTGCTCCCGCGATTTTATTCGTTAGTGAAAAGATCGTAGTAGGTCTTTTAGAAAGTAACGAAAATAAATTCATTGTCGATCGTCGTTAAAGAGATTCGCGATTCTTCTTCTTCTTCTTCTTCTTCTTCTTCTATCGATTTAAGTAAACCTTTCGACGCCATCTTGCTCGTGCGAGACGATAATGTAGCGGACGACGCGTTGTCGACAAACGAATGGTAGAGAGAGAGAGAGAGAGAGAGAGAGAGAGAGAGAGAGAGAGAGAGAGTGAGAGAGAGAGAGTGAGAGAGAGAGAGTGTGTGTAGGTAGGTAGTTCGTAAAGTCGAGTTTGCCATCGAGTCCGTCGTATACACGCTGCTTACCCTCGCGAGGGCAAAAGGAATCCGTGCTTCATCGTCCGGAAGTGATTCGATACGAGAGACTTCAGGGACGGCTGACGGAAGAAGTAGCAAGGGAGGTGACAAATCGAATCTCGATTCCGTAATGGTGGATTAGAGAAATTCTTTTCAACGATCCGATCGATATCCGTTCACTATTTATACCTTGCTCTTTTCTCTCTCTCTCTCTCTCTCATCTGTATATATATATGTATGTATGTAGCTATGCATAAAGCATTGAATGATATAGTTAAATAATTAGTAAATTATTTCTTCCAATAGACGTGTTGAAATTTTTCAATGATATGTATTACATATATATATATATATATATATATATATATATATATATATATTAATATGCAGATATGTAAAAATATATAATTATATTGAATATATATATACATATAAATTTTAATATAATTGTATATTTTTACATACCTGCATATATATATATAGCATATAAATTTGAATATAAACGCTTCTTACATATCCATCACTTTTGTATCTCTCATTTTCAGTGCGATCAATCTATCTGAAAAAAAAAAAGGAAAAGGAAAAGGAAAAGTAAATCGACGTTGATTATTACGTTTTCCCGACGTTAAAAGGGAAAAAAAATTCATCGCATAAACCGTCGATTTAACTTTGAAAACGAATTGATCATTTTATTGTACCGATCGCGTTGCGAACAGCCGTCGGCATGTCGAATTTGGGGTATCCAATCGATGACATGTAAATGCGATATCGGCATTCCTCGAAAACGCGTGCGTGTGCGTGTGTGTGTGTTTTTCTTTCTTCCTTTCTTTCTCTTTTTCCCTTTCCTTCCATTGTCCCATAACAATTCGAATATTCTCGTCGACGGCTTATAGTCTATCTCTCTACCATTTGGACTTTATGTACGTTCGACACGCTCGTCGTCCACTTATTTGTAGGTAGTATACTACTATGGTGCTAGCCTGGAGGACGGACGTAGACGACGACGACAGACGACTCCACAAGTAGAGGTAGTACGCTATCTACGATTATGGTTGTCTCTCTATGTTCGCAAGGCGTGACCCTGAGTCCGATCGATTTGCGATACTCTTAAAAGAGCGATTCCTCGGTAACCGATGATCCCTACCCTTCGTGTGTGAATTTACACGAGTCTTGA
>OU964968.1:8208651-8223651 GCA_918808275.2 Dolichovespula sylvestris
TATTTATTCTTGCGAGAACGTCATTGTCGAAAAGAAATGAGATATTAAAAAAAAACAATGCCGTCGATGATGTCTCTTAGAAATATTTTATGCTACAAAATAAAGAAATAAAAATTTCATCGTCTTTGTCATATAATGTTTTCATTTCCATCCTCTTGCACGAATCGTTAAATACGTATATATATGTACATTTATCGCACACACATACTCACATATATATATATATATATATATATATATATATATATATATATATATATATATATATATAAAGAGAGAGAGAGACCGTTCTCTCGTACCTATACACAACCATCTAAATTACGTCTAAACTTTAGCGTGACAGCAATACTAACGCAAACTTATCCGAATCTATATAGATATACCCATTTACATACATACATACATACATACATACATACATACATACATACATAAATACATACATACATACATACATACAAACATATAAACTTCCTTCTGTCGTGCTTGAAATTGTCGAGACCAGTCCCTCCCTTTCCTCTCCACCACCCTTCCCCCCCTCTCTCTCCAAAGGTTCACGGCAAACTACAAAAGATGCTCGATTCTCTTCTCCTCTCTCTGAACAGTCAATCGGAGCTCCATTTAGGCTCCATTTAGCTCGAATCAGTTTCACTAACCACTTTTCGAGAGGGGTGGCTGAAGTCTTTCGAAAACGAAGGATCGTGAAGAACGTCTACTCACTCTATCTCTCTCTCTCTCTCTCTCTCTCTCTCTCTTTCTGTGGATTTTCGTTCGTGAGTTTCCGACGGTCTCTACTTGATGCCCCTTTACAAAAGAAACGGACGTTCCATCAATTTTCCGTTCCGGGGCTCGCGCCCCGTCCTTGATTTGACACACCTCGAGTACACGGACAGTAGAATCGTAATGACATCTAGCCCTGTCGTTTCTCTACATCTCTTTCTTTCTAACTCATATATATATATATATTTATATACTTACGTACGTATGTGTGTGTATGTATATACAGAGCTCCCTCTCCCCCCCCCCCTCTCTCTCTCTCTCTCTCTCTTATATTTTTCTTTCTCTTTATCGTGATCCTTTAAACTTGGCTGCCAAAGCCAAACGACATCATGGTGAATTCGTCATGCTCCGGGGAACTCGATCGCTTGAATACGTTCGTTGATGACTTGATATTGTCGACCAGAGAAAGAGAGAGAGAGAGAGAGAGAGAGAGAGAGAGAACGGGCACACGCTGGAAGCCCGTCCTATTGTATTGGAAATCGTTCGTCTCTCATCGCCTAGCTGACTTTTACCCGGTAACTTTCTTTTTCCTTCCTTTTTTCTTCTCTTTTTAATCCCTCACTATATTCCTATAACGAACATAAAACGTCGCCAATGGGATAGATCGTTCGACCAATTATCGACAAAGGGAATAAGATGAAAAAAACAAACGTTCGACTTTCCACGCTACGATTTATCTACGGATCGTTCGATTTGTTTTGTCTTCTTTTTTTTCTTTTTTTTTTTTTTTTGCTTCTCTCTTCTTCCTCTTTCCTTTTTTTCGATGTGAAAAACAACTCCTGTTGCCGCGAGAACGGATGCGGTCGTTGATTTTAAAGACTGTTACATGAATGATAATTGCAAAAAGATAAAGAGAAGGAAAAAGAGAGAGGAGAGAGAGGAAAGAGAGAGAGAGAGAGAGAGAGAGAGAGAGAGAGAGAGAGAGAGAGAGAGAGAGAGAGAGAGAGAGAGTAGAAGCTCGATAATCTTGCAAACGACAAGTCGACAATCAATTCATTCTGCTTATCGTTCGCCGTATTTTTTCTGCGGGTCCACCTGATCTATGACGGTTAGTACTCGATTTTACTGGTCACCACGATTAGATGCAATTTAACGAGAAAGAGGAGAGCTTACGAACGTTAAGTCAGCATTGGTTGGGAAAGTCTAGTCGAGTTAACAGTCAAATTAACGTGACCCGTATGAGACGGGAGTTTGGTGAGATTGTACGCGATAAGACGGCTAACTTATTAACTCGTTTCCCATTTTTTTTTTGTTTTTTTCATTTATTTATTTATTTTTTTTTTTTTTTCAAAGGTCCGCAGGATATCCGTGTAATTACTCGGGGAAAATACAAAAAGAAGAAAAAAAAAAAAAAAGAAAAAAACGAAACGAAAACGACGAAGGTTCCCGATGATAATATTAATAACCGATGCGTGTACTTGTCTGAAGAAAAAGAAAAAGAAAAAAAAAAAAAGAAAGAAGAAGAAGAAGAAAAAATTACGCGACGGAAAAATGTAAAATTAAGTGACGTCGATTTATCACGAATTAATATATACGCATATATTTAATCTTCCAATTAAACGACAGATTTTTCTTTCAAATCATTATAACGAATTTTTAACGAATCCAACGAGATATTTAATCGATATACGATCGATCGCTCGTTCGTTCGTGTACTTCGACTACTCGGAGGATATTATTCGTTAAATCAATCAATGTATACGTACGTACACACACGCGGTCGAGACGTAAATTTCTTTACGTTTTTCTTACCAACCGAGGAATATCAAAAAAAAAAAAAATCTTTTTTTGTTCGTCTCTCTCTCTCTCTCTCTCTCTCTCTCTCTCTCTCTCTCTCTCTCTCTATTCCCTCGTACACGACGTCGTCGAATACTTTTGCACGCTACAAATATACCAAAAGTTATTACACTTTAGTGGTACAGAACGTAAAGTAAGTATATAAAAGTAATTCGTGTGTGGCCCGGAGATAGCCGGTTCTTCACCTCGCGAACGAGAAGTCGGTTCCCTTTGATGTTCTGCCTACCCGTAGCTGGTGGGAGTCGGTTCGAGCCCTCCTCTCTCCTCTCTTCGCCCTTTGCTTAACCATCACTTCTCCTCCTTCCCCGTTCTTCTTCTTCTTCTTCTTCTTCTGCTTCTCCTTCTTCTTCTTCTTCTTCTTCTTCTTCTCCTTCTTCTTCTTCCTCCCCTCCCTCTCCTCCTCCTTTTCTTCTCCTACTCTAACCAGCAGCACCAACCACCACCACTACCACCCTTTTCGCTGAAACCCTTTGCGCACCCGACGCACGAACCTTCTTTCTCTTCTTATACTTCTTATATTATTTATATGCATATATGTATGCATGTACGTATGCACGTACGTACGTACGTACGTATGTACGTATATATGTATGTATGTATATATACTTCCCTTTCCCCGTTCCCTTTCTCACTTAACTCGCAAGGCCCTTTTCCTGTAGGCCTCCTTGCCTCACGCCACACGACCCTTCTTCTTCTTCTTTTTTTTTTTCTTTTCATCTTTCGACCTAGGCTATACGTAAATTTTCGAGAAGCTCTACGACATATGTCCACTTACTTACATATATATATATATATATATATGTTGCATACACACGTGTTTATTCGCGTACGTACAATGACAGTGGCATCTAAAAATATTCTTCTGTCAAACCTTTGAAACTGCTAGAGTATCCTTTCGACAAAAAAAAAAAAAATAAAAAAGAACGAAAGAAAAAGAAATGATAGAGTTTTTAAAGGGATCTTTCTTTCCCTTTTTTCTTTTCTGTTACTTTTTTAAATTTCTATCCGAATTCGTAACAAAATCGTTATCACACGTGATCGTTCGTATGATGAGTTTGATGGTATAAATTCCAATAAGCATTACGCAAGTACCTACGATTTTACGATCTATGACAATCGGCAGAGATCGATGACTCGATTTGAGAACAAATAAAAGAGAGATGGTCGCGTTTGAAGAAGATGAAGAAAAAAAATAATATATATATATATATATATACATGTGTGTAGCACTTCTATACGTCTATCTCTATGAATATCCCGATCGTTTAACGTTATACCGTCGATCAGATTGGACGCGTTTGATACGAAGGGAATGAACGAACAAAAAAAAAAAGAAGTTAAATAAATAAAAAAAGGAAGAAGGGAAAAAAATTCTCGCAGAAAAAATCCACGAGATTGCTCATTAAAGAAATACACGTAGAAAGTAAAATCCCCCGTGCGATTTTATGATGCCAATCGAGTGATACGAATGCAAGGGAACGATTTGCTTTACGATAGTTAAGAAAGATTAGAGTATGAACGCGCGGCCGACGGTCTGTCATTCTCTGATGTTTCAATCGATAGTTCGTATTCAGAGACGGGCAGACCACGCTAAATCGCGTGTGATTAACGACGTGTTACTAATAGTTCCTAGCACGAGAACCGATGTACCTATTTAGAAATCGTATATCCCGCTAATTACTCTTCATTGTATTCGTGTTCTATAACATCCTCCTTTCTCTTCTTCTTTTTCGTCGTCGTAGTCGTCGTTTAGAACAATGAAATTGTCTGAGAAAAATAAATGAAAAAAAAAAAGAAAAAAGAAAGAAAGAAAGGAAAGATTCGATTTTATCGTGATATTTTTTATCTTTAATAATTAAAAAGAAGAACAATAAAAAAAATTTTGTATCGATGTCATTCGACGATCGTTTTGATACCATCGTCGTCGTCGTCGTCGTCGTCGTCGTTTAAAACAGTGAAATTAAATTATTTCAGAAAAATGTATGAGAAAAGGAAGGGTTTGATTTTATCGTGATAATTTTTATCTTTAATAATTTTAAAAATGATAATAATAATAAAAAAATTCGTATTGATGTCATTCGATCGTTTTAATGTCGTCGTTTAGAACAATGAAATTAAATTACCTAAGAAAAGTGAACGAAGAAAAACAGGAAAGATTCGATTTTATCGTGATTATTTTTATCTTTAATAATTAAAAAAATAAATAAAAATAAAAAGTAAAAAAAAAAAATCGTATTAATGTGATTCGCTTCTTTTGATATTTATCGAATATATATACGTGTGTGTGTGTGTGTGTGTGTGTGTGTGTGTGAGTGTGTGTATCGTAAGCATCAATGCCGAGTTCCATGAAAAACGTTCGTAAACTTATCGTACCAGGCATAATTGGAAAATGATACACCGCAGGTAAAGGTTCAAGCGAGCGAGATAATTGCTCGTGTAATTTTTAATTTCACGTTACACCGGAATTCCGAAAGTAATATCTATCCACTCGCATATCTATATGCATCTCCTCCTTCCGTGATTAATACGCGATCGCATCGATTCGGCGAGAATTTTATTTTTAACAAGTAAGCCTCGGCGCATACATATTTACAATTTCAACGCCGTTAAACTTCGATTCAAGGTCGTAAGACTATCTCAAAAGGAGGGGTTCAACGTTAAACGCACTCGTTAACGAAAATTTTTTTCAGGCGTTTTAAAAAGCATTTTACTCGTGTTCAATCTTTTAATTAATCGGTGTACGTCGGTGCAATTAATCAGAGCTCGTTACGAATAAGAAAATACGATGAATCAGAATGAACGTCGACGATAAATTTGACCGATGAGTTTCTGAAAAAAAAAAAAGAAATTTAATATTTATATCTCTCGCGGATAAATTTTTTTTTTTTTTAATTAATGTACGATTGATATCGGTATTATTCAGATTAATCGTACTTACTTATTTACTGAACCATTAACGTACTTAATATATATCGTGCATCAAGTAAATGAAAAAAAAAAAAAAAAGAAAATTAAAACGAAACTCCGGGATGGAAAAATTCTACGAAACAGGGACGCGTACGCCCTGGGACAACTCAGATCGCCCTTAATAAATACACGCTTTATATAATTTCTTAACTAATTAAGGATAGGTACCAATTTAATGTAATCGTCCGTCGATGCTGTATAATGATTATTACGTAATTCAACTACTTCGTAAGAAATATTAAAGACACTAATCTACTAATACATGTTCAATACTTGTGATATATGAATTATTATTTTTTATTTATTTATTTATTTTTATTTTTTTTTTTTTTATTATATGCGTTTATTGAAATATGACCATTCTAATGAGCAATACGAATTGACATATTTCATGCACAATTCCATTATTAATCCAACAAACTCGCGTAACGTCATGTACGTATATTACATCGCCTAATATACGAAAACGGACGCAAACACGCACACGTGCATACTACGAATGAAAAATACATGCATCGACGCAATGACATGCGCTAAAAATTATGGTATCTCGAAAAACTATACCCACGCTAAGCGATCCTCATAGACACGGTTAACACCTGGGCACAGGCATAAATCAAAATTCAGGCAGCACTGGACAGATGGAAACGGGAATTGGTAAATTAGTAATTGGAAAAAGGCTGAGAAAAATTTGTAATTAAAAAATTATTAGAACTTTTAAATCATTTAGGACCGCGGACTAATGACACTATTCTCCGTTTCTTTTTCTTTTCTTTTCTTTTCTTTCTTTCTTTCTTTCTTTCTTTCTTTCTTTCTTTTTCGTTTCGTTTTCTTTTTTCACAAAGACGACCAAGTTTTGTGCATGCAATTTGAAATCATCGAAACATTAAAAGAGTCGAAAAATTTTGTTTTTTATCGCAAATGCTTCCCTCTCGTTTTATTTTATAAATCGATATTTGTATATTCTACGTAATTTAAAGAAAAAAAAAATAAAATATATATATATATATATAATATATTATTACGTGTTGTTCATTATTAACTTTATTATATGTATATCGTACGGTCATGCTCGTGCGAATGATTTATTTAAAAAAAAAAAAAAAAATTTACAACCGGTAATCCCACCATCAACGAAGATTCGTAACTTTCGTTCTCGACATTCTCGAATGGCCACCAGAGGGGCTTGACATTTTTTTTCTTTTTCTTTTTTACAATGATGGTTCCAAAACACTCGTCCACGCTGTAGGTCGAAATTAAAGGAGGTTGATCCGTAGTAGGTTAAAAATGAGGTAGAGCGGACACCGAAGTAGGTCGAAATTGCTATAGGTTGTAATTATCGTAGATATCGAGCGCGAGAATGATCCGGGGGGAGAGACTGAAAAAAAAAATAAAAATAAAAATAAAAATAAAAATGAAATAAAGTAAACTGAAGGAAAAAAAAAATACAACGGTCCATTAATTTCCTTTATAAAAATATTGTAAAACTACCGAACGAATTTTTATACTTATCGACATTCTTCTTAAGGAAGAATTATCATAAAAATGATTAATTTAATTCAGAAAAAGAATGCATACATGCCAATGAAACGTACGATTAAGGAAAGACGTAATATTTGTCGGTACACGGTCGAATCTCGATGTTGAGATCGAGTCACTCTGCTTGGAACAAAATTAGACACAAATTTATCCGCGATATATTCTTATATTCATTAACCCATCCCATAATTAATAATTGTACGAGCGTGTGAAAGAAATCTCTTCTTTTTTTTTTTATTTCTTTTTCGTCGTTTTTCAAAACGATCACGTTAATAAGAAAATTTCATCTTTCGAATGTAATTCCAATTATCATGTGTACCCGATTCGAATCGATTACATACGATTCCATACGATTCGATTGGATTCGATTAGATTTTAATCGATAAACGAAATTAACTGACATTAGATCTCACATAAGAAACCCCTGCAATAATTAACCCTTCAACCTAATAGATCCACAATAAGTCCCGACGGTATCTACTAACGAACGAAATCTCAACTTCTATCATAGCGGATCGCGACTCGTCCTCGGCTAATTACTTTCGTATCGCGAAAAGTTTCTATCAAAAGGAGGATAATAACGGACGCTCGTCTACCTCTCTCCCTCTCTCTTTCAATCTCTCTCAATCTCCACGACTTCTAATCTCTATCTCTCTCTCTCTCTCTCTCTTTATTTATCATTCTTCCTCCGTTCATCGGCCACGGTACACAGAAGCGGTAGAGTTCTAATGACGTTTTCTAATCTCTATTGCCTTGGTGATGGTACTCTCGTCCACGTACAGGCCTTACGGCGGGAATAGGGGGGAGGGGGGAGGGAGGTGGGAGGGAGGTGGGGAAGATTTAAAGGGAAAAACGAAACGAAACGAAAAAAAAAAAAAACAAGCAAAAAACAAAAACGAACGAAAAATAGGATTACAAAAAAAAAAAAAAAAAGAAAAGAAAAGAAAAGAAAAAGGACGAGGAAAAAGAAATCGCGCGCTAGACGGGTAGAAATAAGAGGATAAGAGGAAGGATGGGAGAAAGGAGAAAATGAGGAAGATGAATCCTTAATCCAAAGCGTGCACGCTCGTACTTGTCTCTCTCTCTCTCTCTCTCTCTCTCTCTCTCTCTCTCTCTCTTTCTCTCTCTGTCTGTCTGTCTCTCTATCTATCTCTTCCACTCCGTCTTTATCACTCTGTATGAGATTGAATATTTTTTCGTTTTATTAATTGCAAACCACGGCCTTCCCGTCATTACAATGATATTATACTCATTTTTAAAGGCGAACGAAGGAAGACCGTGTGCACGAGGGTGGTGGTGTGTTAGTGTTGAGAGGGAGGAGAGGTAAGGGGAGGACGAACGGGTTGAGAGGGGAACGATGGAAAGGCGAAGCGAACGGACGACGGGGAGAAGGGATGTGGGGAAGAAAAATAATTTTTCTTTTTTTTTTTTTGCTTTTCCCCTCTTCAAACGTTTTCGTTCGATTTTATCGATTCGCGCGACGAAAGAGGCTTCAAATAACGAGCGACACTCGTTCATCCGATGTCGTTCCTTCATTACGTGCATTTCATTACATTTTCATATCATTTCATTTTTATTCTATTTTAATTTCATCCAATCGCTTTTCTCTCTTCTTTATTTTATTTCGATATCGGCGTAATCAATTCAGAAACGTTAGACGTAGCAGGCACCGTCCAAATGTCTAATATAAAACGAGAAAAAGAAATTTGTCTTATACGTAGACCGATGTAATTCCTTTCTTAGGATGTAAATTATCCTCCGTCTCGTTTTAATTATACCAAAAGTCCATCGTCGAAAGATACGGAAGCGTTCGCGAGATAGACACGACTTCATTCGCCCGAGCTTGTCTCTGATAGGTATAATGGATTACGGTGAATTGCAGTCAGTCGGTCTCTCTCTCTCTCTCTCTCTCTCTCTCTCTCTCTCTACTTCTCTCTTTCTCTCTCTCTCTCTCTCTCTCTCTCTTTCTCCCTCCATCGGTGGAAGAGCAATTTGGTCGGGGCGAGTTCATTCGCCCGTCTTTATTATAATATCTCAATCTCGAAGAAAGCGCTTCTTATTCTTCTTCTTCTTCTTCTTCTTCTTCTTCTTCTTCTTCTTCTTCATCTTCTTCATCTTCTTCATCTTCTTTTTTCTTGGCTCTCGATGTGTCGCGAGGGAAAAATTTTCCGTCCGACCGTAAACGTTACTCGCGTTTAAAAACGAACAATAAACATAGAGATACGAAAGCGTGAAAGGAAAATATATATATATATATATATATATATATATATATATATAAATACGTGATAAATAATTTTAAAAATTCGAAAAAATTGTCGTGAAACGTCTCGTCCGAAGGGATATTCAAGATTTCGAAAAAAAAAAAAAAAAAAAAATACGCGTCGCAAAACGTACGAAGGGTAAAGAGAAAACGAGAGAGTCCAGGAAGGGGGGGGGAGGAGGAGGAAGAAGGAGGTGAAGAAAGTAGGGAGGCTGGGGCGGGATGAGAGAGAAAAAAAAGCGAAAGAAAAGAAGGAAAAAAGAGGAAGGAAGGAAAAAGAAAGAAAGAAAGAAAGTAAAAACGTAAAGAAGATTGTTTCTTCGGTTCGTGCCGGTAACGAATTTGGGAGATGCAGATGAGAAGCCCGACAGCAATCATCGGCACCCCGAGGACGACGACGCGGCTTCGATTCGGCATTGAGAACGGCAATTTTCCCTAAGGCAATTTCAACGATCCACCGAGTTCTATTTGCACTTCGGATTTTATTGGATCTCGTCACGACACGAACGAGCAAGCTCGGGCCAATCACCTACCACTTTTTACTGTTTGCCCCGACACACCAACGAAATTCGAACAAACACGAGACCGGTGACGGTGAGTCGCCCCCTTTCTCCCTTACCACCCTCCCGCCCTACCGCCCCTCCGTAAAAATTCGTACGTTCCAAGAATTTCACATTCTTTTTCTTTCCTTTTTTTTTTTTTTTTTTTTTCTTTCTTTTTCTCCCAATCGCGACATCGCGCGCTCAATCAAAATTCATTCGCGAAAGATTGTAAACCGCGTCTCTGTGTACGTTCGTCTCTCTTTTTTCTTTTTTTTTTTTTTGGTTTTTATTTACTTATTTATTTATTTATTTATTTTTTTTAATTTTTTCTCATAGAATCGTAGTATCGAAGAAAAAAAAAATCAAAGAGAAAAGAAGAAGAAATTCATTCTATATCTATCCTATCGAATAATAGAAAACGATAGAATCGGTTATCCTGACGTTGGTACGTTTCGAACGCGAATACACGTCTATTACATCCTTCTTAGGTAAAATCGAGGGTGAGAATACGTATATAAAAGAACGACCGAAGCTATAGATAAAGAGGCTAACAACCCTTGTTGTTTAATGCTCCCTCTGCACGGCAGACAAGATGGCCGACGGTATCGGTTGCATAAAATATTGAAGGAATCGAGCCCCACAGCCTATTCGCAAACTACGGACAATGTTCTACATCTTCACGGGAGAGAGAGAGAGAGAGAGAGAGAGAGAGAGAGAGAGAGAGAAATGAGGGAGAGAAAACTTTATACACCTTTAGCTCGTTTTCCCTCTTTTGGTAACAAAATGGCTTCCTACTACGCGGCCATCACGTTGATTCGTCGAGGAAACCTTCCTATAGGTTCGTATAGTTAACACCAATAAAATAAAATTACTATCACGAATAACATATCGTTCTATCAACGATTATGTATATATATATATATATATATATATATTTTTTTTTTTTATTTTCGATTTATCACATGGCAAGCGATTAAAAAAATATATAACAATTTTGTTAAAAGAACAAAAAAAAATTGAAAACAAAATATCGACGAACGATCGTACAGCATCTTCCGTATATTCGATAACAACCGATTAAAACGATTTATTTAAATTTCTATATTCTCTCCTTCTCCCACACCACACGGATGATTGAATAACGAACGTGTATATATATATATATGTGTTTTTTTTTCTTTTTAAATAGAGCGTCACAGAATCATTAAGACAACAGGTAAGAGAAATTATTTGCGTCCCATCGCGCTTTCACAAAGGAAAATCAGAGTAGACAATCATGAGTAAAATTAATCCCAACGTCAACGGATCCTCCTCCCTCCTCCTCCCTCCTCCCACCTTCCTTCTGCGTCCGCCAAACGATTAAGAGAGGCTCCTTTGGTTTCTTCGTGTCGGCCGTGCGACGAAACCATTTACACACCGTGCAATTATAAACGAAATACGACGATCCTCCTCGCTGGAAGGCCTTAGAAGTATTTTCGCCAAGAACGGAATTTGTATGTACGTTGGCCGTTCAACTCTGCCCGTGTACTATATTTCTCTCGTTATTCTCTTTGCTCTTACGGTTCACAATGAATATACGGTACTTTGTCCGGGGTACCGAGTAATTTAAAGTGGGCCATAGTTGACAAACGCACAAACGCGCACAAACGTACAAGCAGATACACGCGAGATTTTTTTTTTTTTTTTTTTTTTTTTTTTTTTTTTTTTTTATATAGAGAGAAAAATTCATTCCGTCCTCTCATTCGTCGTCGTTCAATTTCAAATTATAACGAAAGGAAAAAAAAATAAGAGAAGGAGTAGGAGAAGACGAAGAAGAAGAAAAAGGAACGAGAGAGAGAGAGAGAGAGAGAGAGAGAAAGATGACGACGAAAAAATTCACAACGGACGACGTGTTTCGTCGTAGGGTCCTCGATGGGGAATATCGAAGGCGTGTGTTACCTTGTAAAGCCGGAAATTAGAAGGCTTTGAATATAATAACTGCGATGGCGGTCGGCCGTGCGACGCTCGCTCGCTCGATCAAGAGGGTTGGGGACACGGCGGGGGTGCAATATGGCCGACGAACGCTCTTCGAGGATAAAACGGGCACTGTCATTTTTCCATAAAACACTTCCGGTTATTCTCTCTCTCTCTCTCTCTCTCTCTTTTTATTCTCATATTCGTATTACATATCACACATATTGTACAAACTCTTACGTACGTACGTACGTACGTACGACGATACCACCACGAAAATACCCACATACGACGTACGTATTATACCTATTTACTCGCACACCCGATACATTGTCCTTCATAAAAAAAAAAAAAAGAAGACAAAATACTCACCGGGTATCATGACGGAGGAGGATTCGCGACACTTTACTCTTCGATATTTTTACATGCGAAAACATTTTTAACGGTCGTTTGTTTTCGACGAACAAAGAACTACCAAACGAGAGTGAGAGAGAGAGAAAGAGAGAAATTGTGTGTGTGTGCGCGCGTGTGTGCGTCTTACAGCCCGTACGCCTGTGGTAGTAGAACCTACTGCTTCTCATTCTTTTTCTTCCTCTTCTTTACGCCTACGACATGCCCGAAAGGCGGGAAGCCTTGCGACGTAACCGTGCTTTTGTCGATGTTGATACTATACAAAAAAAAAAAAAAAAAAAAGAAAAGAAAAGAAAAGAAAAAGAACAAATAAACTATTTCAACCTCTTCCGAGTAACTCGTTTCGCAGAAATTCGTAAGATCGATCCGATCCGATCCGATCCGATCCGATCGATCGATTATCTTCTTCTCCTTCATTTTCATTCTTATTCCTCCATCGTTTTTCTTTCCGTTGCTTGTCTTAAACCCCTCGCCAGGCCACGCAACGCAACAAATCCTTTTTTAAACTACGTACGTGGTTTCGATCGAACTCGTTAAACGGAACTAAATTATTTGCCGCTCGGAGATCTTCCTTCCGAGATCTACATCTCTTTCTCGATCGCGACGGGAAAAACGGCACCGGTGAGCTTGCGCTCATCGATCTCCGTCCCTTCCCCTTCCCCTTCCCCCTTTGTCCTTCGCCATCGCCAACATCGCCATCGCCATCACCCTCCTACTCCGCTCGCAATATTTACGAGACTACGAGTATTTCGCGTGTACAGGTCTAATCTTTCAACTATCATTAAACGGCAGCCCGTTAGTTCGTTCACACATTGACTTCGTTCTCTCGGCCGTTAAGTACCGTCGTAATCGCTTTGACTAATTCGATAATGAGCCGCGTGTCTCTCATCGTCGATAAATCGATCGATAGATCGTCCGTCAAAGGATCGCTTTACGTTCCATCGGACAAAATTTGGAAAATTTCGATGACAGCCCTGCCTGTATAACAAAAAAAATTTTATTAGATTACTAAATCGGATATTTATCTAAATCGACGACGTCGTAAATCGATCCTTCGATACGTCAGACGTCCATGATTTTTTGTCTCGTTAAACGTATTAAGGAAACTATGGTGTAAACATATCAACTGTATCGATCGATCCACACTCGTATGGGGGATATGGGAGAGGGGAGGAAGGAACATTTTTGAACGGAATGAAAGAAATAGAAACGGGGGGGGGGGGGGGAAGGAAAGGAATAGTTGGAGCAGTCTCGATATTTTCTTTCTTTTCTTTTCTTCTCTTACGATCATACCTGTAGAAAGAGAGAGAGAGAGAGAGAGAGAGAGAGAGAGAGAGAGGAGAGAAATCAGACGAGGAAGGAAAAATTGAAAGTAAAAGTAAAATTAATTAATCATAATAATGAGAGAATGTAAAAAAGAATATTCGATCGTAGTATGGCCGACCAGGACTCACCTCTCTCTCTCTCTCTCTCTCTCTCTCTCTCTCTCTCTCTCTCTCTCTCTCTTTTTCTGCGACGAACTCCGAGCTCGCGTGTTCGCAACTGACGAGTCTGTCTGGCTTAAGGTTAATACCCTTGGCATAATGAGTAACCGATGTCTATAGATCGTCGGGAGGGTAGTTGGATTATTATCGATCGATACAATGACAAAGTTACCTCTCTTCAAAGTTACCTTACCACTTCAAATTTACCGTTTAATACAAATTCTCTTTCGAGTCTTATGTATCATCAGTTTCATTACAATGAACTTTCGCAATCGAGTCGACAATACTTTCGCATGTTAACAAATGTAAAATAACGTGCGTGTGCCACGCTACCTACGTTCATATAATCCCTTACTCGTGAAAGGAGAGGACGATTATTTTTGGCGACACTCATCGACGAGAGATCATTTTCATTCATCGTCTTCCGGTTCCTTCTTCCACGGTTTTCACAAATATATATATATATAAAGAAATAAGGAACGAAACGTAAACTACAAGAACAGACAGACAAACAGACAAACAAACAAACAAAAAAACGACGACAACAGCAACGAGCGAACCAGACTGCAATTTACTTGTTTTTCTCTCCTCTCTCTCTCTCTCACACACACACACGCACACAAACACACTCCTCATATAAAAACGTAAAGAACGTAAAAAAGAAGCGAAAGGCCGAGTGTGTATTCACCGCATCAAGGAAAAAAAAAAAAAAGAAAAAAAGCAAGAGAGAAGAAAAAAGAAAGAAAGAAAGAAGGAAGGAAGGAAGGAAGGGGAAAAAAAGGAAAAACAGAAGGAAAATATAAAGGAAAGGAAGGAAAAGGGAAAGATACGAGAGAGGATGAATTTCAAAGAGGACAAAATTCTTCTTTCGTCGGAGGGGGTTGGGTGGACTCGGGGAGGGGAGGGGAGGGGGGGTGAGGCGGTACCCCCCGAAACAACGTAGAACCGTACTCTCTCACGACTTTTCTCGGTTGTGCGAGCAAAAAACGCTTTTGCACTCGCGATTTTGTCTCGAATGGGCTAATGACATACGGGACCGATTCCAAGTGCGTGCAACTAACTATACCCATACACACTCGTGAGTCACGTCAATTGTTGAAAACACCGAACAAAATATATATATATATATTGTTGACGAACTTCGTTATACGTCGAAAATATTCGATACAAATGAGATTCCTTTATCGTTTTGCACGAACGTAAAATTTATCATCTATACGAAGAAGAAGAAATAAGAAGAAAGATGAAAGAACAAGAAGAAAAC